>JAAIIK010000056.1:1704944-1716753 GCA_014706435.1 Silurus glanis | reverse complement strand
ATCTATCTATCTATCTATCTATCTATCTATCTATCTATCTATCTATCTATCTATCTATCTATCTATCTATCTATCTATCTATCTATCTATCTATCTATCTATCTGCATTATCAGAACAGTCACTCATCACTTCCTCCAGATTTGTTACACTCACTATTACTGCTGTATATTGTACAAAAGTTCTTCTTACACAATATTGTTATTTGAATTTCCATGCACTCTCACACTTTATGTACATTTATGCACATCTGTCATATACTCAGTATATTGTATTCTTTTTAATACTCATATTGTCTCTATTGTCTCATATAGTCTGTTTTGTCTTGCACAGTCTAAGCTAAATGTATAGTGTGATTTATGTCTGTACTTCTGAGATTCATCAACAGCTGGAACCAAATTCCATGTGTGTGTCAACACACCTGGCCAATAAACCTGATTCTGATTTGTTTGGTCAAAGTAGATCTTCATACTTTGTTGCATAAAACCAAAAGGAACATGCACGTGTCTCTAAAAACCATAAAAAACTAGGTCAAACTTTTGACATGAATAAAGAACAAAAAGCACCAGAATCATCCAACACATCACCCTTATTTATTTATTTTTTTAACTGAGTAAGTCCAGATTAAATCTGAATATTTACAATACAATAAAATCTTCTACAATACTGGTATTCCTGGTTCTCCTCTGCACTGAGGCTGATATGAAACATTAATTAGAGTGTCACAGCATGTGAGCAGTGGGCTGTGTTATGACTTGCATTCATCATACCAACATGAAGGCCAACATGAGACCAGATCAATGATGGCACACAAGGACAGCACGGCTCTTGCTGCCTTAGCAAGCTCTAGGCAAAATTATGAGCATGAACATTTTTAAAATAGGCCTGTAAAATTTTAAATATGCTCCAGGCGCATGTACCACAGAATTATTTTTATCATTAAGACAGAATAGGTTTGAGTAGCGAATGTGGGCATAATAAAACATCACCATAAAAACGCAAGATGCTTTCATTGAAGCAGTGAGTCAGAGAAACTACACATATAAAAAAATCATATGTTTCTATAGATATAAGATGATAAATGCAAGTAATTGTGCTGGAAAACTAAGACTTCGTTTTTACTCTCTGGGCAAAACTAACAGCTTCACCTGCAGTCAGCTCTAATGAAACAGATAAATAAGTAAACTATGGCTGGTGAACAGATCATTAAAAAATATATTACAAAGTGCCTTTTAAAAGCTAATCTTCTTATAGGTACATTTTTTAGAAGCCAAAGTCTATCTATCCCCCCCTTCTCCCAACCATCCATCCATCCATCCATCCATCCATCCATTCATTTATTTTCCATCCATCCATCCATCCACCCATCCATCCATCCATCCATACATCTATTTATTTTCTATCTATCTATCTATCTATCTATCTATCTATCTATCTATCTATCTATCTATCTATCTATCTATCTATCCTCCCCTTCTCCCATCCATCCATCCATCCATCCATCCATCCATCCATTTATTTTCCATCCATCCATCAATCCATCCATCCATCCATCTATTTATTTTCTATCTATCTATCTATCTATCTATCTATCTATCTATCTATCTATCTATCTATCTATCTATCTATCTATCTATCTATCCTTGTTGTGGTAAAAAAAGTTGTGGTAAAAAAAAAAAAGTTTATGTTGGTAATGATTGTTTTAATATTAATAAATATTTTTTTTTTAAAGAATGTTATAGTAAATATGTGTATCAAATATGATACAGCAGGTATATAAGGTAATTTAGCTTAGTCATCAATGTATTGCATTTCATGATGCATTATTTCTGCCACAATGTCAAATACAAAATACAATACAAATAAATAATACGTTTTTAAAATTAGAAATGAAATGGTCATCTTAGAATTTTGTACATCCAATCTAATGTTGCAGCTCGCTAATATTTGTTCATTAAAAAAAATAATCAATAATTATCATAATTTATGTTATATTTACCAATTCTGAGACGTAATTCAGAATACACAAACAATTTTTTTGTATGTATTTTCAGATGTCAAAAAAAATAAAGTGTTGAAATTGTCATCAGCATGCTAATGGATGGCAATTCAAGTGACTTAGAGCAGTTATGGGAGGATAAGAATGATGATAAGTAGGAATGAACATTCCAAATACAATAATCAGTCTTTGTTTTTGTTATAAAATATACATGTAGATTGTTGTGATCGGTAAATTGTCATAAAAGCCCAATGTATGAAATATGATACAAAAAAAAAAAGGTAAAAAAAAATCAATTGTTCTTTTATTTTATTTTGTTTTAAGACCCCATAAACACTCTAGTTTCAAAAAAATAGTATTTTCTGTTAAGTAGTTCATATGTCAGGCTTTACAGGGTTAAATGTATAAATTACATTTTTACGAGAATACATCATGCTAATATGTCATACATGTAAATACTCGTAATTAATTTAATATATACATACATACAGACAATTCTGCAAGCACTCATAGATAATTATAACTTTCTTATGCCTCATTATTACTTCTTTTTTATTCTGTTTAATGTTTAATATTTAATATTGCTGTAGGCCTGGAGCCTCACTTAAGAATTTCAGTGTACAAACTGTCATCTGTACATATGTCAAATAAAACTTGAAAATTCATTGTTCACTGATGGAGACTTGTTTTCAGAGCTCTCATATGAATTACAGTTCAAATCCATCTTCATGGTTCTTAAGTGGAACCATACACAGTAATCTTATGTATCTTTAGGTTGTTCATGTGGATCATCTTCAGGCAGACGAAGGGTATTAGGATAGATCAGGCAGGTCTGAAGAGCATAAGGATCGCTGGTATCATTCAACCTTACAGTAAGATCCCAGAGTAGTTCAATAGGAATTATGTGCGTTGTCTGGGCAGTCTATTCCATGATAGATATCACTCCAGATTTGCAGTTTGCTTTCTAAATAGTGTTTACAGAGCTCGGACGTTTTTGACGATTCAGCTCATTATCTTGTTGTATGGTGAAGTCGGTTCCAATAAGCCGCAGTTCAGACAGAATTGCATAGTATGGAGTGGGAGACATGTAGATTCCTTTCACCCTATTAGTAGACTATTATTAGACAATTAGATAGCAATCAAAGTGGCAACAACTATGGTTTGCTTGAGGTTTTAACCTGTTGTTATGGTGATTTATAAAAGACACTGAAATCAGATTAACCACAAATAAAATGGCCTTCACAGATAAGATAATTCACTATAGGGGAAATTAGGAAAATAGGAAAAACTAGAACAGGAACGATGCCTGATCACTAAAGGTGATCACATTTAAATTACATAGGTAGCAATATTATAAAATATATCTAATAAATGTAATGTAACTATAAATCTGTATAAACACTACTACATTTATGGCATACACCCTTATCCAGGGCCCCCCCGTACTTATCTGAGCAATTAAGAGTTAAGGGCCTTGCTCAAGGGCCCAGATGTGGCAGCTTGGGAATGATGGGATTTGAACTTATGACCTTTTATTTCAGAGTCCGGTGCCTTAACCACCAAGCTACCTACTACTACTACTACTACAACAAACAATAAGTGAGGAAAACTTTGAGATGTTGGCTTGAGGGGCTTCAGGCAGGTGGAAGCAGGTGTGTATAAGCTTGATAACCATTTTAAAACTAGGCTCTGAAGATTCCATCAATGTAAATGGGAGTTTTTTGGGATTTTGGATACATTTAAAAGATTTGACCCTGATCTGTTGATCAGTCTGAAGGAGCCTGCTGAGGTTAGTGGAAGTAGCTTAAATGTATAGGAGTTCTAAATGTTTTCAATGGGATTCTACACATTCATATTCCCAAATAATGACCATTATGAGCGTCTGTAGCTAGAATACCATAATTGCGATCGTTTAGAAAAGATATAGCAGCATTAAGTTCTTAATCATATTTGGTGTCTGAAAGAGGAGCAGTGCATAGATTGTAGTATGTCTCATACTAATAATAACAACATTTTTAGTTTTTAATAGCCTACATTTTTCATTCAAATCCTCATGTTTCATGCGGGAGGATTGACATTTTTTCTCCCCCTAAAAATGAAAACACTGATTTATTTGACAGGTAACATGCGAGTCGCTCACAGGTGGAGTGGCTGTTTGGGCTCTGACAGCAAAAAGTAATAGCTTTGATATTAGGCATGTCTGCTGTGACATGGTTTTTAGTCTCACACACAGCGCCATGCTTTAGATTAAACAATCGTTTGATATATCTGTGTGACGAGCTGAAGAGGAGAGTGTCAAGGACAGAGACTTCAGCGGGTTTATTTTCCCCATATTGGCTATATTGTGTCAGCAAACACTCTGATTAAATAAATGAGTATAATTTATAACAATAATTCTGAATTCTTTAATAGTACAGTTGAAGTTGTCATTATGCATTAGCACACACACACACAACCACAAACACAACTCTAAAAACTGTAGGGCAAATACTTCAAATGAGCAACTTCTGTCTTCCAGGCAACTAAACTACAGTATTGGAACCCCAGCTGTGCACTCCTGCTGAACATGATGGGATGTGCATCGCCATTACTGAGGAAGATGCGATTTACATCTCGATGCATAGCCAATGATACAATAGATTAAAGATACATATGTTGTGATGCGATGTGATACGATTCACCCCATTACGATGCAGTGGAATCAGATTTCCATTTGATTTTACACAATGCGATTCAATTCAGACAGACAACAAATAATCAATTTACTTAAGTGCGTTCTGACTTCTAATGCATGGCCCCTTTCACAAACAGGCCTTTGTAGTGCAAAAAACAAATAAACAAACTAAAAGATTAAATAAAACCAGATGTTCTTTTCTTGTTCTGTGTGCAGGAAGTTACAGCTCTACCTCTGCCATGTTAATCTGTATTCTATGTGACTCTCAGGACACGCCTCGGTCTCCGTAGTGTTATATGTCATATTCACGTAGCAGCAGCGGTGCTGAGAAAACGCGCTCGAGAAACAGTTTAGCGACGAGAAATCAAACTACATAGAACATATTGGACACAAATTCTTGGTAACTTTCTAAATAATAAAAGTATAGCGCATCTACTATTAACTATAAATACATAGATATATACATATATGCATCAACTGGTTTTATCCGATTGCATCACAATGTTAACGTTTTATGCCCATCAAGTAACGTTTGCCTTTTATTCACAATATCTGAGAAAAAGAAAGCCAGCAGCCAAGCAAATCACAACACACTCTACCACACAACGTTTCACACGTCCACACACGTATTTATTACACGTATATATTAAACAGACATAGATACTTAACCAGGATGCACAATGCGACATGCCACTTATGGTGCCTGAAATACAGGTTTGAAGATTACAAATCCAGAATAAGGTGATTACCTAGCCAAGCTCATGCCTCCCCCTTGCAAAACATGCCTTCATTAATGATCTTTCCGCTGCCCAGGACACGTAGCCTCTTATTGTTTTACACATTTCCCTGCTCTTAAACCTCTGATGTTTTACAGCGTTCTTGATAATTAGCTGAATCAGGTGAGGAGCAGGAATATCACGAACCTGTGCAGAGATTCACTTCCCCAAGGCTGGGGCTGAAGCTCCTGCTGTTAATTCTAAGCAACACAAAACATCGTTAAATGAAATGAGGCACAGAGACGACCGAAGGCTCTTTCATTCTACTAGCATCAGTGCCCAAGTTTTTTTCTTTTCTTTGCTTTATTAAATAATTTACAGTTTAGCAGCAGACATGAAAATAATAAATCCATGTCATTAAGTGTAACTATTAGCTATGAACGGTACAAGGCTACATCGATGTGAAATATGAAGTGCAAGAACGTTCAAAGTTAGGAGACCTTAACCTGTTCCAGAATGACAATGCCCCTTTTCACAAAGCAAACTTTATGAAGGTCTGCTTTCCATGGGTTGAAGTGGAAGATCTCCTTCTGTAGAGCTTTGAACTTTACTAACATATTCTGGCTGAATGCATCTCCACAAACACACTGCAAAATCTAGAGGAACGTCTTCTCAGAAGAGTGGAAGTTATTATAACAGGAAATGGGGACTACATGTGAAATTGGCTGTTCAAAAAGGATCACATACCGATCTTATGGTCAGGTGTCCACAAACTTTTGTCTATAGAGTATAATGTATATTGAACTAAATAAATATTTATTTCAACATCCTGCTTTAAATGCTTTAACCACTGCACTACACATTCTTTTAATTTCACTTAATAATGATAGAAGAATTTACTATTCTCAGATTGACTTGATTATAAGTTGATATAAGTCTTATAGTAAGTCATTACAATCCAATATGCAATCATTTGAAGCAGCAAAAAAGCCTTTAATTTGCCATCCTCACAGCACAGTGAATATTTTTTTGGTGTCTGATCACAGGGTCAGCCATGATGTAGAACCCTTGGAACATAGATAGTCAAGGGCCCTGCTCAAGTGTCCAACAATGGCAGCTTGGCAATGCTGGGGCTTGAACCCCTGACCATATGATCAGTAAACTAAAGCCTTAAACATTAGCATGTACAAGATCTCCGAACTCAGAGAAAAGAAATACATCAATAAAATCAATAAATGGATTTCAATCTTGCATCTTGTTATAAGTATCAGCGGGCCTCATTATAAAGTATGTCAGCTCCTGGAGTTTCCTAACTTCAGCCCATCAAGCCACCGCTGACCATGTTATTGTGCTGCGGTACACCAAGATCAGTTCATTCTATATTAAATGTGTGGCCTTGCAGCATCCTGTTGAAGAGGGTAAAGTTTTCTATAGTGCACAAAGCTGCTATGAGCTTGGAGCTATATAAAAACTTTTGCCAACCATATATATATAAAACAACACTCTAGGGTAGTTTTAATCCAATACCCAGGAAAAACATTTTAGATTACCAGAGAGAGTAAAAGCCATGAATATGATTCGATCCTGATCCTTTTTTAATCTTAATTCATTTTATTTCTGAATATAAAGAAACTTGTACAGTATATAATTGTTTTTTATTATGCTGTAAAATATGTATATTATATAAAAACAAATGTGGGTAAAAGCTGTAGCTTTGTACAGTATGTCATATTCATAGTGAAGTGCTTTTGTTTTGAAACCAGTGTGACCTCTGGTGTGATCTATAGTACTTTCATTTAAATTGTCTATTGAATACTAATGGTTCTTCTACTTTGTGACATGATACTGTAATTTTATCTGTTAATTGAAGATCCCTTTTTAATAGATTGCTTTACTACTATGTCCTTGTTTTTGACCGACATGTTTGATCTTTGTTTCATTCTGGCATGTTTGAAAGAGGCTGTTATGTTGTTGGTTAATGCAGCGTTGAGGTGTACAATTTGATTTGTATTTCAGGAAATAAAAACTCTGGAATCAGTGTTTTTTTTTTTTTTTTTGGCTTTTCACTGATGAACAGTACATAAATAAATACCTTTAATAAAAGACTTTTACTCAAGCCATATTGAAATATTATATATTTTTTATATTATATATTATTAAAATTTATATATTATACATATTTACTCCTCTGGTTTCATCGCATTCGGTGTGGATTTTACGTAAAACAAAATTGTACTTCTATCTGTGTAACGGTATGTGCAGAAGCCTACACTACAACAGTGATTATTGTAATTGTGTGTTCAGAGTGTTATTGAGTCTATCCAATAGGGCAAAGGCAGACCTCTGACATAGTCGAAGCACATCCATCACCTTCACCTTCAGTACTCTTAATCAGACTGACAGGCATGGCCACACACACACACACACACACACACACACACACACACACAGGACAGGAGGAGATGTCGAGACTTCAGAAGCAGAAGGAAGCAATTACAATGTGTGCGTAACCGACTCAAATCCTCTGACAGCTCGGAGAAAGATTGCAGGAGATGATAAGGTTAATCTGTAGACAATCGATTTGAAAGTGTGATGGAAAACACCGCCGAAGCTGCAACACCTTCATAAAGCACAGACATGGATGCATTTTACACACCCGGGTCAATCATGATGTCTTTATGGACAAGGCGGTTTCTTTTAGCGCTATGCTGGAGCGTGTACTGGTTTTAAGTTAAAGTGTGTGATATGGTGTGCCTTGTAGTACTGGACACTTCCTGTTGGCTAATTATGGTTTTCTTATATTAGCCTAAATTATTATCTGAGAATTGGCTTTATATATTAGACTGCTTCTCTGATTCACTGATAATGACCTAGTCACCAGGAACCCTTCTGGATTATAGTGCAGCTTCCTGTGCTGTTAAATATAGCTTTCCTATGAACGTAGGCCTTTTTGAATTCTTGAGATTTGCAAATACTTTTTGCTAATCATATTTTTTCCTACATGAACCTACAGCCAGTACCAAATCAGAACAATATAAACACAATCAAACACAGGTAGGCTTTCGTTGTACTCAAATTTCATACAAATCTTATATATTTTAGAACAAAGAAGGAAAAAAAGGCTTATTCTGAATTTATACCTACAGTAATATTTGTATCAAGTTCAATTCCAGTTTGATTTTAACAATCAACATTGTCCCAAAGCAACTTAACAAAGATAAAATAGTTCAGATTTAGTGCCTATAAGTTTTTTTCTTATTTTATTAATGACATACACCTGAACATGTTATTGTAATATCATTATTTGCGCTTTAACAAATAGCTGCCAGATACAACGATACACAGTGACAGTGTTATAGTCAGGAAGCACATGCTAAATCCAGTTTGCTATTCTCTGCTCTGGGTTAGCTTGCTAACCTTTCTTGTTTTCCTCAATGTAACAATGTCAATGAGTAAGCGTAAGTGAGACGTCTGTATAATGCAGGGGTCATCAAACTTTCGCATCGGTGCATCGGCATAAAAATTAACAATGTGATGCGTTGATTGAAAAAGTGTGCATTAGATACAAGTTGACATTTCTATCACAATGCATCATTTTGATCATATTTGCTTCGGCAAACAATGATTTATTTATACATAATTATTAGTAGATGAGCCATACTCAGCACTGCTGCTGCTACATGAACATGACATATCGCAACACTATGAAGACAGAGGCGAGTCACAGAATATAGATTAACATGTCAGAGGTAGAGCTGCATCTTCCTGCACATAGAACAGGAAAAGAACATCTGATTTTATTAAATCTTTTTTTGCACTTTTTTTTGTAAAAGGGACATGCGTTAGAAGTCAGATGGTGCTTATGTAAATTGATGATTTGCTCTCTGTCTTACCCAAAGAAATAAAAGTGAACTATCTGTACCATACTGAATTTCATAGCATAATAATTTTTCCATTGCATTGCTTTGAATCGCATTGTGTTGAATCAAATTAAAATCGGATCGTACTGCATCGTAATCGAGGTGAATGAGATCGAATTGCATGGGTAGCTGCTTTATATGTATCTTTAATGTATCATATCGTTGGTTATGCATCAAGATGCAAATTGCATCGGCTGCAGTTATAGAGATGCACATGCTTAATTTTTATTTATATATACAGTGTATACAGTATATATATATATATATAAATATAGATATATATATACATATATATATATATATTTATATACATATATATATATATAAACATTAACATGAAATTGCTTGTTGTTTTTTGGTGCGCAGTTTATTATTATTAGCATTTAACATCAACATATATACCTATATATAAATTATGTAAAAATTAACGGGTTAATAACGTTAATTGATTTTAATGGCACTAATTTTATTAACGCTTGATTCATAACTTTAATCCCTTATGCTCTGTGAGGTCGGCTGGCCGTTCGCGTTTGCTCAGCAGCCCAGTGACGCCTGCCGGAATTGGATGCTGGACGAGGACCGGAACGTTGACGAGATCTGTAACCACGTCGTGCTGGAGCAGTTTGCTGAGGACGGTGGAGTGGGTGCAATGCCAGCGTTTGGCGTTGGTGGATAAGGTGGTTCGACTGGCTGAAGACAACTTGGCTGCATACCCAGGGGTGGGTGAACGTTCTTCTCCTGTCATTTCTCGCTCTTCTCCCATTCTGCTCCCTCAATAACAGGGGCCAATCTCCCCAAAGCTGGTTGCTTGTCATCGGGCACCTCCCCTTCCCTCTTCTATGTTTTATCTCCCTTTCAGACTCTCCTGTCCCACAGGTGGGTGAAGGTTAAATGTGTGCACGGGGATATTCACGAATATCCACTAGTGGCCATCACTGCACAATTTGGAGAAGGTTAGTCCCCGACTTACCCATCCACTAATTCCTGCAACAAAGTGGCCCGCCTTTGATGAGTCCTGCTACAAGGCAAAGCGGTACATAATGTGCGCTATGTTGGTTGGGACCATACTATGATGCCTATCATCCTCAGACCAACGGCTTACTGAAGTGATTTAATCAAACCCTCAAAAAATATGATTCCGAAGTTTGTGCACGGAGATGCACAGAACTGGAATAAGTGGCTCAAACCCCTATTATTTACAGGACGAGAGGTCCCACAAGCCTTTTCTGGGTTTTTCCCTTTTGACTTATTATACGGTCACAAGCCACACAGTGCTTGATGTCTGCGAAAATTCTTAGGATGAACCTTCCCCCAGTAAAAACAAAATTCATTACATTCTTGACCTGATAGCAAAACTCACACCTTGTCCAACTAACACTGGGGAATTTGCTACAGGCTCAAGAACTGCAATCCCAGCTGTACAATAGGGGCATGCAGCTGCGGGAATTGGTGGTTCCCAAGAGGAAGAAACTGGGTCAGGAGCTAAGGCCAAAATCCACATCAAAACTGAAACTGAACAAAACAGAACTGTCCATGGATCTATGAGGTGTTGAAACAGCACTGGGGCCCTGAACAAGCCAAATGGAAGTGTATCAAACTGATGTAAACCAAATAGAGTGGAAAAAGCAGCTTTTTCATGAGACATTGGAGCATTTGCAACACCTCGGAGCGGTCCTGGCAGGTGCATCTCCAAATTGATAAGACTGAAGCAACTGCAGCTGTTATCGGAAGTTTGTCCCTAATTATTCGGATGTCACCAGCCTTTTCTTGTGTAAAAGCTGCACTCTGTGGTGGACTGCTTTTACATTCTCCTGACCTCTCTCTCTTCACGCTCAGGGGCGTGGCCAAGCACCGGTTTGTGAATGGATGGCGAGGCCAGGGGAGACAAGTGGTAAGAGTCACACACCTGTTGGGAATTTATCTAATCAGTGTTCTCTTTTGCAGTAAGCGGTGAAAAATGATAAGAGGAGTAAGAGAAGAGTGTTTCGAGAGAGAGAGAGAGACACACAGAGAGCCAGGTTCCACCAAAACTGGTCGCTGCTGCAGTGTTTTTCCTTCCCCTGAACCGTTTCCTATAAATATATATATATATATAAAGCTCAAATACCACTGACTGACTCACACACTCATCACGAAATCTCAAAAACCACTGAACGGATTGCAATGAAATTTGGAACATACCTTCCTCTTGGGTCTTAGGTGCTCACTAAGAAAGGGTTTTGAAAAATTCGCCCTGGATCGCGGCTAACTCGCGAAAAACGCGATTTCTCACGCATTGTAAATTCTTCGAAATAACATTACGGATCCTAATGAAACTTAGTACATTGTTTCTTATTAGATGTTAGATGCACGATAAAAATTATTTTCAAAGTAGTTTGCCCTGTATCGGTACTACAAAGGGGTAGTACGTTATTTGTTGACGTTACGTTCTGATCTCTGATCATCCAGTCCTGCTCAGTGCTTACTGCTTATTGCCATATTGCTTAGCGTTCTGCCTTCCGT
>JAAIIK010000056.1:1658395-1704844 GCA_014706435.1 Silurus glanis | reverse complement strand
ATATATATATATATATATATATATAGTTAGGGGTCACCACAGCACATCACCACATCCTCCTACTCCATACTACTTTGTCCTCTACATTTGCCTCTTTCAAACCAACTACCTGCATGTCTTCCCTCAGAACATCCAAAAACCTCCCCCTTGGTTTTCCTCTTTTCCTCCTTCCTCAGCATTCTCCTACCGATATGCCCGACGTCCCTCCTCTGCACATTCAAACGTCCAAACCATCTCAATCACACCTCCCCCATCTTGTCTCCAAAACGTCCTACATGCTACATAATAAACTAATTTCTAATCCTGTCCATCCTTGTTACTCCCAATGAAAAACTCTTCAGCTCTGCCACCTGCAGCTCCGCCTCCTGTCTTTTAGTCAATGCTTCTGTCTCTGAACCATCCAACATACTTCTCTGACACACCTGACTTCCTCATACAATAACACAACTCCTCTCTCGGCACCCTGTCGTACGCTTTCTCTAATTCCTTAAATACACAATGCAATTCCTTCTGTCCTTCTCTATACTTCTAAATCAACATTCTCAAAGTAAATAATGCATATTATTTAGCATACTGTTGCTCACAGATGATCTTCTCTCAGCCTTGCTTCCACTATTCTATATATATATATATTTATTTTATGGAAGACTGATTTCTTTCTTTCTCTGTTTCTCATCAGTAACTGTCGCTTTATCACCATCGCTTGGTTTTTTTACCTCCTGTACAAAATGAAATTTTGAGAGATTTATTTAACACTCATGAAAACACACAGTAAATAATACACTGCCACATCTATAGACATTTTTTTTTTTTTTTGCGACCGGATAGCAACCCTTCTAATCTGATGTGCTATTTATGTACTGTATGTTTGCCACTTTGAAACTTTGTAAGCCCTTTTTTAAAACTGACTCCTGGAGGAAAAACAAGTACTGTATTGTTCAATCACTCTATAAAATCTTTAAAACCCGATTATGTACAACACTTCTGCGATCCAGTCGTATAATCCACTCTTTTAGGTCTTCAGGAAGATTAAGTAGACTTAAATTGCAATGTGCATTGCACTGTATATCATCGATATTTGCAGTCTTTTAAACACTGGGGCAATTTATTGTAAAAGCTTTAATGAGGTATAAAATAGTAGGTAGCAGTGTTCGCAAATTAAAGCTGTAATGGTTGAAACAGACCAGAAGTTATTATGTCTGCTGTACATAACTTCTAATGTCTAATTAAAAGGCAGGATGCTGTTAAGTGCACCTTCTCTGCTGGATGTCTATAGCGAAGATCTTAGCAATTAGCTTTACCGTCTGTACAAATTAATGGACAGAAATAAATAAATGAAGGTGATTATTGTGCGGTATACTTCGCTTATCATAGGCGCAAACCTGCAGAAATAAATTTCAGCCTAATCAACAAAGTTGTTATAAACGCGGAGAGAACCTTTTGAGAACTTTCCGTGTTTTGGTTCTGTTCCTGGCCCTCTTTATTGGGAAATCAAATGCATGGGCGAGGAGGTTGTCGGAGTTATTAGTTCATGTGTTATCCAGCTCAAACTGTGTGAGTCAGTTAAGTGAATCCAGAGGCCAGCTGTCGCACAGCCGTAAGCCTTGCCTTCGCAAACAGCTGGCAAATGTAGAAAATAATGAATCCCATTAAGATTTGAAAATGACTTCTTGTGTGTAGTGTGGTGTGCAGTGGGCCAGATTTAAGCGTTTTACACAGCAAAAAAAAAACAGCTAGTCAACGGTGAGCAGTAATGGTCCCCTATGGTCCAAAGAGTGACAAAATATTACACTGACAAATGTTATGGCTGCCTCAAGAGGCAGACAAAATGAAAAATCAGGACGCAGCAAGAGGGAGACGTCGCCCACTCGGTCTGACGCGTAAACACTGAGACCTACTGAGCTGTTCCATTGGCTGGTTAAAGAGGCATGCTGGGACAAACATCTGGCTGAGAGACTGGACTTGCGTTCAGCAGAGCTGAGCGCTTGAAAGCACTAATGAGATGTCAATGGGGCATAAGAACGTTAATGAAATTTTTCTGTCTGGCCAACATGTGAGGATTCAATAACTTACGTTGCTGTTCTAGATATTATAAAAACAACCTCATAAACTAAGAACATATAAAACAACTGTCTTCCTGCTAAATAGAAAGTATCAGTGGGCAGGGATGGGCAGTATTTGTAATCTTCTTCTTCTTCTGCTTCTTCTTCTTCTTCTTTCGGCTTCTTCCCTTAGGGGTCGTCACAGTGGGTCATCCGTCTCCATACCCACCTGTCCTCTACATCTGCCTCTTTCAACCCAACTACCTGCATGTTCTCCCTCACCACATCCATAAAAAGCCTCCTTGGCCTTCCTCTTTTCCCCCTTCCTGGTAGCTCCATCCTCAGCATTCTCCTACTTATATACCCCATGTCCCTCTTTTTTCACATGTCAAACCATCTCAAGTTCGCCTCCCTCACCTTGTCTCTAAAACGTCCTACATGCGCTGTCCCTCTAATAAACTCATTTGTAATGTATGCAGTATTTATGATCATGTATTTCAAATATAAAATTGGATTTAGCAATTTGTATTTCATACGGCTGATTAAAATGGCTGGCAGGCTGCCTGCTTTAAACAGGTGTCCAGCGATTAATAAATAAATATTTGTTTGCAGAATATTGTACCCTAATTGAAGTAACTGTTTAAAAGGATCATTATTTTGCGTCCAATTGCATGAACGACACATAATACATTATATTAATGATGAACAATCAAATGATTCATTAGTTAGAAACTAGTTGCTATGAATGCAGGTGCCATCAGTTGTTTCACCAAACGCCAAGTAACTAAATTAGGATACAATTATGGGTCATTCAAAAACTGTTAAACATTAAACTGTTGACTATCTTTTATTTGGGAGATCACAGGGATACGTGTGTGAGTATTTGATCTGTTAACTGGTTGCAAATGCCATATTTATTGTATGACTCCACCAGAGAAAAGCTGTTGCTATCAAACATGTTTACTTAATTAACTGAGTCAGTGTAATGGTGGAAGGTTAATGGTGCAATTGATAGAAGGTTTGCAAAGGAATTTCCTGCTACTTTGTAAAAGTACTTTTTTCTATTTTTAAAATTAATTTTGATACATGGTGTGGCTGGTGTATCTTGGTACACTTAAATATAAGGTATTTGGTATTTTATTTTAACATACATTTAAATGCATCTTTGCCCAACCCTGTCAATGGGTGAAGAAAAATTTTCTCCCCATCATTTTTTCCTCAACGTATAATACAATAGATAATAACTGGGATGGGTAAAGGCCAATCCAAGTCTTTTAAAACTGGGCATCACAGGGCTTTGGTAACACACCGGGACAAAAGCTCTATCTACCCCAAAGAACTCCACCCACCGATCCACATAGAATGAAAAAAAAAAAACTTTCATTTTTATTTTATTTCCATTTTATTAACTTTCATGATTTGCAGGGTGTTTTATTAAAAATGTATTTTAAAAAGACCATTTCTGCCTTATACAATTTCTTGCACTTGTTTCAGGGTCACTGATTCTGTAATATGTTGAGTTACATTTTCATTATATATGTAATGAAATTAATAATTAAATCACATAATATATATAATAATCAGGTAGTCCCCGAGGTTCAACGACAAAATTGCAAAAATATTGTGATTTTTGCACGGCAGGCGACCGTAGTAGAGTATATGCGGTGCTATACCCAATTTTAACTCTTGTCTCTCTCCTTTTTATTGGTGTTGTCGGACACTAACAGAGCATGTCCGGCTCCACCATCCACTCGTGAACCACCAGTCGTCCACGCACCTGCTGCCACATACACATATGCTGTAAAGTTTATACAGTACGGTAGTGTAAATTGCTAATTTTTTACTATATTATGTACTGTAATATTTAAAGACTCTGGCATGGAGGAGTTTTTTGTTGGATCTGTGATGATCTCAAATGTTGAGCTATTTTATGAGTTGCTCAGTAGCTCCGGGTTCCACAACGTCAACTCACTGTATAAGACTGTAAAAAGGACATTACTCATAATCACACACTCCGGTGCTCATGGTAGTTCTCACTCTTTGGTGTTTTGTCTTATTTAAAAATGTATAATCACACTCTTGGTATCACCCAAATGCGGATGGGTTCCCCTTTTGAGTCTGGTTCCTCTCAAAGTTTTTTCTCATAACATCAAAGGGAGTTTTTGAAGCAAGCCCTGGGCTTGCTCAACAGGGATAAACACACATCATTTCTTTTAATTTAGAAGTTCTGTAAAGCTGCTTTGAGACAATGTCCATTGTGAAAAGCCCTATAGAAATAAACTTGAACTTGAAGACTTCAGGGTAAGCTAGGCGATGTCTCTACTTTTTCTTTCAAGTTACAATGGGTACATCATAACGCATCTCCAACATAAATCAGGGACTACCTGTAATATAATGTGCACACTGTTGCAGGTAACAATATCCCCCCACATCACCCAGGACTGCCCACAGACCACGGACCCCCGAGCCCATGAAAATATTGTCTGTCACTCAAAAGACTTGGGGATTGCTGACCTTCCGTCATCTGCATACATGAGATCTTAGATACACATGATTGCCTATTGTCAGTGTTCTTCAGAGTGTATCCCTTCCCTCCCACCCAGACACAACAGGCAAATTTGCCCTCAGAGTTTTCTATTGCAGAAAGCCATTCAAACTCACAATCTCTCAACAGTAATTTCAACACTTTTCAACTTGTTATTGATTTTAAATTATGAAAGAAATTCATATAAAATGAACTCTATATCTATAATGTCATAAGGCTATATGCAGAGCGCATCACAAACACTCATTTCAAGTATACTTACATTCATATGTAATTTACTTCAACAGACCATGTAACAAAGGCAAACATTACCTGTTATTTGGCTTTAAATTAGATGCTTGTGAAGTCATGCACTATAAATTGCATTAATGGGAAATGTATGAGATTGACAGAGCATATCTCATCAAAACAAAGATAATTATAAAACTAATTATGTTTCCTTTGGTTAAAAAAAGGAGGAAAGAAACAATGCTTTAAGTCATTTTTAAAGCAATGACCGAGTCATTTAAGTAAATAATTGGGTGAAAGGAGTGGACAAATAATAACATAAATAATATAATTTTCGTTGCCAGCAAACCTAAGTAACCAGGTTGATTGGTGTAAGAAAGGATAAAGTAATAACACATGGAATGCTAGTAGGTTAGTTAAGTGCATTAATGCAAACTAAGTATATAATATATTATTATATACAGTCTATGATTATTATATACAGTCATCTATTAAAGTGTTGAAGTGGTTGTGTACTTGTTGGTCAGGCTGTGGGATGTGGTGTTTTGCCCTTGTGTTACATTTAAAAGCTATAATTGTAGATTGGCAAGTGTCTTTGTTTTCTCTCAGTATGTGTATTAGCATCATACAGTAGTTACAGTACAGCATTTTCAGTGTTCCTCTGGACACAAGAATGATTTTCCAAAATATACTGAATAACCAACATTTCACTATCAAGTAGATCACATATTGGCTTAAGGACTCCCTGGCAGCCATGGCAGAAAAACTGCTATTAAGAAATTATATTTTTATTTTGCATAAATAAAATGATATAGATCTTTTTTTTTTAAGTGAGGTTGTATTCTGGTTGACCCATCCATCCATCCATCCATCCATCCATCCATCCATCCAATCCATCGATTCCATCCATTCCAGCCAGTCATTGATTTATCTGTCCATTTATCAATCCATATATCTATCACTTACTGCTATTCAATTCATTATTATAATGAGGAAACAGCTGGCAGGTGATGTTGATTTGTATATTTAAGGATTTTGTGTAAATCTTTGGGACACTGGATACAATTTGCTTTCTTCCTTCAAACTTTTACTTCAAGAAAACAATTTAATAACAGTTGAAAATGCAAGTGCTTCTACTGCTACAGGTATGCTTTTATAATATCTGAGACTCTTCCTGACAGTAGGAAATAAAACTGACCCTAATTTGTACTTTTCCTAGGTTACCTTATGCTAAAATAGCTCACACAGCAACAGGCAAAAGGGCAAAAGGAGATTTTAAAGACCGAAGCACAATCCATATGTCCTTTATCCAACCCAATTAGTCAAAGAAACCAGGCGGAAATCATCGATATGCATCGATTACTAACCATACATCAGCATGTCCATGCAGGAATGGAAGCCAGTGGCTCAGTGCTTTAATGAGTATATCATGTGTGTAATGATGTCTGACTGACTGCATTCTCTGCCAAGACTCGAAAAGGAAACAGGGCAAAGAGCGTGTTTGAATCTGCTTGCTAATTATTCAAATGTCCTGGGATTGTTGTGGGATGAAGCCAGTATTAATGCATATTCATAGTGTCATTTACTATGAGTGAAAGCTCTAAAGCGTTAAATCGAGCATGTGCGATGTTCATAGCATTTTAGGACACCTGTCTAAATGCTTTACAACAACCGCCCTACAGTTACACACATAAACGCAGGCTTGCACGCAATCAGCGGTTATATAGAGGGCATCCATTTGACATCACACTCACCCGCTCATCCAATCAGGTGGCAGCAACACAATACAGAAAAGCATGCAGATACAGGTCAAAAGCACCAGCTGACTCAGACTGTGCCATTGTTAATGTTGGCAGTTTGAGTGTTTCAGAAACTGAGAGACTTACAAGAAGACCACAGTAACAAACAATGGTGGATGAAGTACACAAACCATGTATTTGAGTTAAAGTAGAGAAACACTCTGTAAAACTTTGCTCCAGTAATAGTATTTGCTTTAAGTATCCAAAGTACTATGAATGAAATTTAATTAACATTTATGTGAAAAGACTAGTTATTTTTAGCACAAATCTATCAATATCAATAATGTTAATGAGTCAAACACTGATCTTCTTCTTCTTCTTCTTCTTTCGGCTGCTCCCATTAGGGGTCGCCACAGCGGATCATCCGTCTCCATACCACCCTGTCCTCTACATCTGCCTCTTTCACACCAACTACCTGCATGTCTTCCCTCACCACATCCATGAACCTCCTCTTTGGCCTTCCTCTTTTCCTCCTACCTGGTGGCTCCATCCTCAGCATTCTTCTACAAATATAATTCATGTCCCTCCTCTGCACATGTCCAAACCATCTCAATCAAACACTGATATCTATTCAAATTATTCAATTAAATTCAATTCATTTTTATTTGTATTGCACTTTTAACAATGGACATTGTCTCAAAGCAGCTTTACACAGATAATGTGGTGATAAAAAAATGAATGTTTTTTTTACAAGTGTAAGTTTGTCCCTGATGATTGAGCCGGTGGCGACTGTGGCAAGGAAAAACTCCCCGAGATGGCATAAGGAAGAAACCTTGAGAGGAACCAGACTCAAGAGGAAACCACATCCTCATCTGGGTTGCACCGAATGTCCATTTATTGCAGATATACAATGTGCAGGGTACAGTGATGGTGATCAGAAGCAAACTGTAGTCCTGAGTCAGTGTAGCAGACTGTTGACATTAACTACAGTCCAAATCCAATCTCAAAGCTCCGGTTCTTACTCCGGAATTTCAAGGAACCACCCAAGGCGTTGATGAGAAACTGTATGTTGGTGATAAGTAGATACACCAAGCGGCGTTCAAAACAGAGCCTGTTCTTTACACTGATTGGTGGCTTGCTGTGTGCTTGAACAGTTACGTTTTTATCCACTGATAAATAAAAATGAACGACTGAATCCGCGAAACGCAGTTAAGTACCAAGTACGATATTTGACTTTGAAATGAAGTTAACGTAAAAATCTCCCTACTTCAGTAAAATACAGACACGCGAAAAAACTAATTAAATACAGAAACGAATTACATTAACTTTGTTACTGTCCACAACTGAAGTCAAATATCCACACTTGTGAGCAGAAAAGCATTTTGAAATCCACAAAACCTTCAGGAAGAAACTTCAGGCTTGAACACTGTTCGTTCTATTTTTATGCCAAACGACTTTCAACAGAACCTTTGGAGCCTTATTTCATTGTTATAATTCATCATACAAACCTCATTATCGGGACAAATATGTAAATATGACACCCAGGGTGTCTGCTCAGCTCCAATGTGAGCTGCTCTGGTGTCAAAACGGCCTGATATCATTACAAATCTACACCCATCCCACTCAACTTTAATGGCATGTTGACATCAAAAAAGCTTTTCTTGTGTCAAATTACAGATTATGGCTTTTATTGACTGTATAAACTGTAAGAGACTTTGAAATATCCCACAATCCAAGAATACTGGAGCAGATTACAGGCTCATCTTGTGAAGTTATTAATAATCCAGGCAGTGTTTTTTTTTCTTACTGATGTCATTATTTTCCTTAATTCACATTTGTGCATGCATGAGTATTAATTAGGGAATCAGGTTTGAATTTGAATCCAATAATTGGAGAAATTTTACACTCAACCGGGACTTGCATCCTTAGTGTAATCCATTAGCTTTGTGGCTTGGAGATCTCACAACTAATTAGTGCCTGGATTCTCTTGACAACTAATTAAAAACCACAACAGCTTAAGATGTCAGTGACCATTTTTTATTAATTTTTTAGTAGAAACTGCTTTGCCAGTTTATTCGACACACCTCTTCTCGCATCAGAGTCTACTGTATCAGAGTACCTTCTGAAAGCTTGGGTGACATATTGTATTATTCACATACTTACACTATGTGTTAGTAGGGGCCAATTTATTTCTTAAAAAAAAAAAAAGCTCTGCTGAGAAAAGTTTTCCAGGCTGTGTTTATTATTTGTACGGCATCATTTGGAATGGTCATTTTGAGGTCCTCGTTACAGACCAACCAAGCATTCTTGAACCTTTTGGTCAAAATTATGTTCTCAGTAAACACAGTTCATTTAATTTCTTTGTAAATCACAATTTATTCAGTATATGAATGCACTCTGGATTTAACTTGCATAGTGACTTATAGGGCTGATAATCCAAACAATCTTAAAACTAAAACGCATATTTGAAAATATATTACATTATAATTTAACCAAAAAAGGTATATAATTGTTGATGGTGAGTGATGAGAAGTTCAAGAAAGGAGTCTCCATCATCATTAGGAATCAGTAGGAAACCATTTGAGCTCTGTGGTTACCTGCTAATGGTTGCATTATTTTTTTCATTTAAAAAAGGCATGAAAGAAAGTAAAAGTGAGGTAACAATTAATTATAAGTGTAAAAACATAACTGATCAGGGAAACTAACCAGTTTTCCAGATGTCCCACAAAATTAAAGTGGACTACACTGCAAAAATGATATATAAACATTTCTACATTTCTTGCCTATAGTTATAACTAGTATTTTCTATTAAAATATTAGAAAATGTTTACAATATTATTATTAAGCCTATTTCAAGCTTAAAATAGCCTTGCTTTTTTTTATAGAATAAGAATAATTAAAGCTTCAAATGAACTGAATATCAGGAGAATGCAGGTGCTAATTATTTGTACAGAAATAGAAATAGGTTTATATTCATATGAAGTTTACTGTAATCTTTTTACTATGACATTTTTCAACTTCATCACAATACCTATTTGTTGATTATTTGCCTAATAACTGCTTTTTTTTTTTTTTGCATTATCTCTCTTGTTGCAATGGCTACAGGGCAATAGGTGGCAATAAGGGATCAAATAAATAAAGAAGCATGAAATTGATAGCTTTCCTATTTAGAAATGAATTGTGAACATTTTTCAAAAAGCGTACATATACACTATATAAACCACATTTCATGGACACCTGAACATAAGATTGGTATGTGCCCCTTTATGAACATCCCATTCCACATTTAGTCCCCAATTGCTGTTATAATAACCTCCACTCTTCTGGGAAGATGTTCCTCTACATTTTGAAGTGTGTTTGTAAAGATAATACAAGGGTGTTAGTAACATCAGGTTTAGGGTTAGAGTTAGCCTACTGATGTAGGTTAGGTGAGGAGGCCTGGGGAGCAGCCAGCATTCACGTCCATCCCAAACTCTATAGCAGGAGATCTTCCACTCCAACCCATATAAAACATATCTTCATGGAGCTGGCATCATGGACAGGTTCATTGTCATGCTGGAACAGGTTTGAGACTCCTAGTTTAAGTGAAGGGAAATGTATTGCTACCACATCCAAGTTAGGGCTGCTTAGGCCTCTTCAAATTATACTTTGGTCTATGATCAGCTGCCAGAGTACCTTCAGCAGTCATTAATATTGATCCTACAAATGAGCACTGTTAATGATGTTGTCAAAGATTGTGTTTTGATGGTGGTGGAGAGCACTGTCTAATAACTCGCTTTCACATTTCCCGCAGGGTTTAGATCTCATGAAGGTGTAGATTATAACATGCAGTTTACATCATTTGAATCCTCATCTAGTCATTACGTGGTCCTCCCTGCCCTGTGGACATGCATAACGGAGAGTCTTTAATTCTTATGTTACTTCCTGGTATATACATTATATCATGCACATTAGTATGTAGTTCCTGATTTTTTTTTTTTTTTTTTTTCATATTGACTGCTTGGAACAAAAAAGAAATTATGATTCTTGCCACAATAGTCTTCAGGAACAACCACTGATTGAAATTTTTATTCTAGAACAATCTGTGGCCACTGATTGCATAAAATGTCCACACACATCATATATTTTAGATGTAATCATAGTGATCTCCGTATTTGAACACATTATTAGAGGGAAAGTGGAAGCGGAAGGTGGGGGGTTTGAGCCCCAAGATCTCCAAGCTACCATTGTTAGGCCCTTGAGCAAAGCCCTTAACACTCGCTGCTCTAGGGGTGCTGTACGAAGCCAGAATGGCCCCAGCTTTCTAACGTCGCTGGCATATGCAAAGACAGAATTTCACTGTGCTGTAATGTACGTGACAAGTATAATGCTGTAATTTCAGTTGTAAAACTGCTGTAAAACTAATGATATTCTCATGACTGTAGTACATTTAGCTTTCCCCAGTAGTAGAAAAGACAAACATATGGATATCAGCCTGGTATAAATACATCTTAAACTGCAGCTCAATTTTGTAAAACATACACATTATGAATATTATATGTAGCTGAAAGAATGTACTGCGATGACGTCAACCCTATTAGTTGTGCTGACCTAAGACCAGGGATGAACTTGGAACTTAATGATTCGGATTAATATGGCATTAGCACTCATCAGCAGCAAACTGAACCTCAGAACCCTCTGAGGACCATATGAAGGGAAAGGAAAGATGATGATTAGGAGGAGGAGGAAAATGAAGAGGAGGCAGGGGAAGAAAGCCAAATAGGCACAAAAAGAGAACACAGCCTTTGACCCAGGAGCACAACTGAGAATGTTAGAAGCAAAGAAAAGCCCCAGAACATAAACTTTATGAACCCTTTTATGAACAAAGTCAAACAACCCAAGCGACTTAATGAATTTGGCTTCCTTCAATTAGCATGATTTTTCAGCTCATCAACTAAAAGGCATTAGCGATCAAGAGACAAGCTGCATTTACTCTCAGCATCAGTGTCAATTTCAGGGCTTAAACCCAAGATGATAAATCTTAATCAACATGTTTTTTCCACTATGAATTACATCAAATGATAACTAAATTAAATTCCGTCCTTGCAGACAAAATCAATGGCCGATCATAATCATATTTTCATAACAGAATATAAAGACGCATAAAGGTGTCAGGGAGCACCCTGCCCAAGGGTCGGGTGTATCCCCTGTCAGCTCCCGAACAACGAGCGATGGAGGAGTATTTCCAGCAGGCGCTTCACCAAGGGTTCATCACACACTCCTCCTCCCCGGCCGCCTCCAGCTTCTTTTTCGTGGGGAAGAAGGACAGCGGGCTTCGTCCCTGCATCGACTACAGGCAGCTGAACACTCAGTTCGTTCCTCTCCCTTACCCGCTCCCGCTTTTGCCGTCTGTGCTGGGTGTTCACGAAGCTCGACCTCCGCAGCGCGTACAACCTGGTGCGGATCAGGAAGGGAGACGAGTGGAAGACCACCTTCATCACGCCGTCAGGCCATTATGAGTACCGGGTCATGCCATATGGCCTCTCTATCTCTTCCGTGGTCTTCCAGGGCTTCATGAATGAGGTGTTCCGGCCGTTCCTCCAGAGGTTCGTCATGGTGTACATCGATGACATCCTGATCTACTCCAAGAACCTGGAGGAGCACCGGAGGCACGTGCGTGTCGTCCTGGAGGTACTGCGCTCCCATCGGCTATACCTCAATTGCTCCAAATGCGAGTTCCACCGCTCTAAGATCCACTTCCTGGGGTACGTCATCAGTGCGGAGGGCATACAAATGGATGAGGGGAAGGTGAGAGCTGTGAAGGACTGGCCGGTCCCTGGGTCCGTGAAGGAGCTCCAACGATTCCTGGGCTTCGCCAACTTCTACCGTCGGTTCATCCAGGGGTACAGCCAAGTCACCGCCCCCTCACGTCTCTCCTCCGGGGAAAGATAAAGACCCTGAAATGGACCCCAGAGGCCCAGGAGGCCTTTTCCGAGCTCCGCCAGCGTTTCTGTCAGGCTCCGGTGCTGCGCCATCCTGATCCTCGGAAGCCGTTTGTGGTGGAGGTGGACGCCTCCTCGACCGGCGTCGGGGCCGCTCTCTCTCAGTGGTCAGGAACCCCTCCGCGGCTCCACCCCTGCGCCTTCTACTCCCACAAGCTCTCCGCCGCTGAACGAAACTACGACATCGGCAACCGGGAGCTCCTCGCCATCAAACTAGCCCTGGAGGAGTGGAGACACTGGCTGAAGGGGGCCGAACACCCTTTTACGGTGATCACCGACCACAAAAACCTGCAGTACCTGCGGGAGGCTCGGAGGCTGAACCCACGACAGGCTCGCTGGGCCCTCTTTTTCACCCGATTCCTCTTCCACATCACATACCAGGCCGGAGTACAGAACGGCAAGGCCGACGCCCTTTCCCGGATGTTCAGACCTGAGGAGCCCAGCGACCCGGAACCCATACTTCCTCCCGCACTCATTCTGGGACCTATCCTCTGGGACCTCGACCGAGAGATCCGGGCGGCCACTCGCCAAGAGCCTGCTCCAGAGGGCTGCCCTAAGGGACGCGTCTACGTTCCCACCCCCTGTCCACGAGGGACCCGGCTCAGGTCACCCGGGGGAGAAACGGACAGTCCAGCTCGTTTAGACCCGTTATTGTTGGCCCGGGATGGTCAAGGAGGTGACCCACTATGTCCGAGGCTGCCCTGTCTGCGCCATGTCGAAGGTCCCCCGCCACTTGCCGGTGGGCAAACTACGGCCACTTCCGGTGCCCCAACGTCCCTGGTCTCACTTGGGGGTCGACTTCGTTACCGATCTGCCCAGGTCGGATGGGAACACCTGCATCCTGGTGGCAGTGGATCGGTTCTCAAAGGCCTGCCGCCTCGTGCCCTTGAAGGGCCTACCGACCGCCCTCGAGACCGCGGAGACTCTCTTCCATCATGTCTTCCGGAACTTCGGCCTCCCGGAGGAGGTCGTGTCGGATCGTGGGTCCCAGTTCACTTCACGGGTCTGGCGGGCCTTCTTCCGGCTCCTGGGGGTTTCCGTGAACCTTTCGTCAGGCTATCACCCACAGTCCAATGGCCAGGCGGAGCATAAGATCCAGGAGCTAAGCCGGTACCTGCGGACCTACTGCGGCCGGAGCCAAGGGGACTGGTGCCGTTTCCTGCCGTGGGCCGAGTACGTGCCGTGGGCCAAGTACGCTCAGAACTCGCTCCGCCAAGACTCTACGGGCCTCACCCCCTTCCAGTGCGTGTTGGGGTTCCAGCCTCCTCTGTTCCCGTGGTCCGACGAACCTTGCGACGTGCCCTCTGTGGACTACTGGTTCAGGGAAAGCAACCGGGTCTGGGAGTCGGCGCACACTCAGCTCCGCAGGGCCGTCCGTGAGACCCGCCGGCATGCCGACGCTCGGCGACTGGAGGCACCGCGTTTCCATCCAGGGGATCTGGTGTGGCTGTCCATGAGGGACCTCAGGCTGAGGTTGCCCTGTCGCAAGCTGAGCCCCCAGTTCATCGGGCCATTCAAGGTGACCGGTCGGATCAGCGACGTGGCGTACCGGCTGGAGATACCACCCAGGTACCGCATTCACCCCACCTTCCATGTGTCTTTGCTCAGGCCGTAGACGTCGTAGACCAGCCCGGAGTCTACGCTGTGCGTGACATCTTGAACTCTCGTCGGCGCCGGGGTCGCCTCGAATACCTGGTGGACTGGGAAGGGTACGGCCCGGAGGAACGTGCCTGAGTGGCCTGTCAGGACGTGCTGGACCCTGCGCTGCTGGCGGACTTCCACGCCTCACACCCTGATCAACACGCTGATCACACCGCCTATATGAACACTCACTGCACACACACTCGCTGTCCTTTATTATACATGGTCCGAGGTGGATGTATGCTGGTGGTGTTCCTGCGTGTTTGTTTTGGTACGTGTGTGCTTAGCTCTTACCGTGTGTTCGCGTAGGCTCACCCCCGCTACGTACCGTCTCTCTCTCGCTCTCTCTCTCTCTCTCTCTCTCTCTCTTCGTGCAGCCCGCGCCTCTTTCCAGGCGTGCCGTGGATTGTACCTTCTCGACTCGGGTTCCGACCCGGCCGAAGTGGACCGCGTCTCGTTCCACACGCACCTGGGATTAACCTTTCCTTTTTCCCGGATCCCGATATTTGGATTAACCCGCAGACTTTGAACTGTTGTGGACCGCGCTGTGAGCGCACCACCGGATCATTCCATATTGCAGCGGGTATTTGTGTTGGCTCCGCCTTATTTGTGTGTTTTGTTTTGAATAAAACTTTATTTCTTGCTGCTACTTCGGCTACAATAATATATACCTCACATTGTCATCTCATAGGCTTTACATTAATGCAATCAACTTGGACTTTATCTCAAACCTGCACCTTTGGAATTTTTCGAGAAATATCATTTGCACCGCCTCACTTTTACATTATCATTTGCACTGCCTCATTTTACATATCCTGCACAAATTGCATAGTTAATTTCTTTATTTCTATTTCTTACTTTATTATTTTATTTTCTTGTTTTTTTTTTTTTATATTTTTAAAGCACTAGCACACCATTACAAATTCCTTGTACATCCAACCCATGAGGCAATAAAGATGATTCTGATAGTAAATCCTTGTAACCTTATAGAATTTTGGGCAGAGGGAAACAATCTAGAGCAAAAGCTAATAAAAAAGTGTTGCAGTGTTTTTTTTTATTTCTCTTTTTTTTTTTTTTTTTGAAAGAACTGAAAAACTGCACTGATGCATTTTACTTTACCCATTTCTTCAATACCTGTCTTTTAATTTGCTTATATTTTGGATCTTCGATGTTGGTGATGTGTATTAAACAAATTAACCAGATTGTGTAACAGGTTCTGATTTATTCAAACATCCTTTAATACTTGATGGAAATTTGCAAAGCATTTACATGACCTTCTAATCAGAAGAACATCTTATCCACCAAGCTACCACTGCACAAACCTGTATAAGCATTTAAACATTTATTAAAGCTCAAAGAGATCGAATAGGGGATAAAAAAAAACATGTTCCTATGAATCCCACACTGTAAATCCTTTCAAAAAGCTACATGCTACCTGTGTGAAACATTAAAGTTACAATAATCTGTGCATATGGGCAAAAAACACAGAACAGGTGGACACAATAAGATAACAAACGAATAGCAGAAAAAGACAGTTAAAGCGAAAGCAAATGAAAAAGTAGCACTTAGAAAACAGTTCTATATATTTTTTATATATATTAGTCAAATATTAGTCTTTTACTTTTGCTAATGTTTTTAATCTCGGATGTTGGTTTTGTTAAATTAAATTGACCAATCCCAGTTTTGTATTGAAACATTCGTCTTGTTCAGTCTCTTTAATATGGATCCGGGAATATCAGTCACATTGACACCAGGACGTGTGTGAAAGATGTCCAAAGTTTATTGACGGCTTGAATGCATGTATATATAGACCTTTATGATGACTATGAGATCATTGATTTACATATCAATATAAAAACTTTGTTAAAGGTCTTACTATTCTTGTACTGTTCTTAGTATATTTGTATGCATTTATCATAAAGATATATGTTATATATGACAAAAGAAGAAATCTAATCAAATTAAATCAAATTTTATTTGTCACATACACATACATACAGAGTACGACTTGCAGTGAAATGCTTTTTTCGGCGGTCCTGCATGAGGGAATAGGATGGGGAGAAAAATAAACCAAGAAAAAAAAAGGAAGATAAATAAAGTCAAGTCAAGTCAAGTAAAGTTTATTTCTATAGCGCTTTTCACAACAGACATTGTCTCAAAGCAGCTTTACAGAAATCAACAGTCAAGGTGAATGGTGTGCATTTATCCCTGATGAGCAGCCGTGGCGCCTTAAAAAAACTCTTATAAAGAGTATAAACTATATAAAATATAAAAAGATATATATGAGATAAAAGTGTATATACAAGGTATGCTTATGACAGTAAAACAGTAAAAATCTAAGGTGGTTAATGTGATTGTCCTTAAAGTGACCATGTGCAGTATGGTGTGGTATAAAGTGCACTGTGCTGTGCAAGTCCAGAGCTAAAGTGACAGTCCAGAGATTAAAGTGATTAAAGTGTTGTAGTGCGAAAAGAAAAATATGTGCAGAAAAAGTGTGACGATGGAGAGAGTGGACCAGTTTTAGATCCTTGGTGTTTCCTGGTTCAATCTCCGAATGGCCTGCGGTAAATTGCTCCCGGTAGAAAAACTGAATAAGTGATTTGGAATTGTACCTAACAGAACAGGTGAACACAATAAGATAGCAAACTAATAATAGAAAAAGACAGAAACCAGCTAAAGCAGATGAAAAAAAGTGGGAGTAAAAAAAACTGTTCTTTAGAAAGAACTGAAAACTAAACTAATGCATTTTGCATGTTAAAGCTGAATTAAACATGGATAAAAATCTAAATATGTGCCAACAGTTCGAACATGAACACCCTACACGGCAGAAATAAAAGAATACATTTGGCAAAAAAACCTCAGGCTTGTGTCCCTAAATAAAGCCATAAAGTCATTATGTATGGCAACAATCTATAATCAATAATTACCAGCTCTGAATGGAAGAAAACCACAGTCCCACCTATTTGTTTGACTTTATTGGTTCGTAAAGGGATTGTTGAAGTGGTTGAATGCTACCAGGAGCAAACACGTCCTTCAGATATTGCATGCGTTTTCTCCTCCGGTGATTTGGCAGCAATTTCTGGTTTTCCACCAGGAATTTTATTTGCATTTGCTCTGACTGCTGCTTGGGGGAGAAACAGAAAGTCTCCCGTGTTGCCATAGCAACATCTTTAAAAAAAAAAAAAAAAAAAAAAAAAAAGGGAAATGCTAAGGCTAACCCAGAGACATTCTGTCAGAATGCCAGATTCTGTCCATTCTCTCTTGTCCTTCCAGGGACTAACGGAAAAGTCTCCTCCCTATAACTTTTCTAATGATGAAAAGAACATGCAATCATAAGAGTGTCAGTAAACATCTTTTCTTTTCTTTTCTTTTCTTTTCTTTTCTTTTCTTTTCTCTTCTTTTCTTTTCTTTTCTCTTCTTTTCTTTTCTTTTGCCTCACTACATGACCCAGCCACATCACTACACAAATGATTCAGTTTCTCTTCACACTTCCTACGATTTCTCATTAAAGCTTAATAACGTGGGCTCACAGACCAGAATACAGCACCACCATCATCATCTCCAGCTTTCACATATTTATTCTTCTCTACACTGACACATAAACTACAGGGTGAGCCACAGAAAAGTAGCTCGCCACCAGTACTGGTGCCACGCTCTTCGGAGGAGGCCATAGCCGCTTGCTCTCTGTCTACCGACTTTCCGTCTGTCTGGTTATTTGTTTGATGTGTTCCGGCTTTATTTTCCTTCCTATCCAGTCCTCCTGTGCACATCACTGTTAAAGAGCTGGAAGCAGTATCTGCCAACATTCCTTAGCCATGCCCAAAGGTGAATAGACGTAAACAGGGGGACCACTTTCAGCATCTGCTGTAACTTGTGGGTAAGTGAATAAAAACAATCGACTTGCTCGTTCATCTTGTCATACTGTCGTCGGAGGCGGGCTACTTTTCCGTGGCACACCCTGTAGGCATAAATATAAATATATATTATATATTGTATATGTAAATAAAGCATATCTTCTTCTTCTTCCAGCTGCTCCCATTAGGGGTCACCACAGCAGATCATCCAAATAAATACAGCATAAAGACAATAAATTATTAAAGAAAAGCTTTGGCTACAACTATCGAATACTTGCATCCTCTATTATAATACAGTTTGAAGCTATACTGTAGTGTAAGGGGATTTTAAAACCGAGCTACTTGGCACAAGTGTAATTTCTCCACTCCTAATAAACTCATTCAAAACATTATGTTCTGTGATAACCCTGGGAGTCCCAGATAACTGACCATCCTCTAATCACCATCCTACAGGAAATTACACTACAATTATCTGCAGATGAAGCTGCCAGGGATTTTTTTTCCTCTCTTTTAGAGATAAAGACGAAACACATTTCAACCACTTTTCTCTGAATATCTACAGTTCTAGTGGGTAAAGGATTCAATCAGCTGATTTAATGCAACATGATCAATTCAATGTCGTTCAGTTAGCGTACCGGCGAAACTGTTCAAATCCAAAATAAACCATATTGCAAAAAAATCATATTGCTACACTGTATGAAAGAAATATATTGTGACCTAACTTTTCTAACTAGATATTTCTCCTCTAAACTGTTGCACACAATTGTATAGCATATCCTCCTTACCTCAGCTATATTAGTACCTGACATTACTAAAATCTAAATATGCACAAATCTCCACAAGCACAGCCCAAAATCTGGTTTAGCGTCTTCTCAGAAGAGTGGAGGTCATTATAATAAAAACAGGGACTTGATGTGGAACGGGATGTTCAAAAACCACATACCAATCTTATGACCATGTGGTAAGTGCTAAGGATGTTGTATGCTAGCACACAAAGCCCTTGGATGCCTTGCAGTAGAACCTTTTAATACAATACAGAGATCTTGAAAACCATTTCCCACTTACAGTAACACATACTGTTCAGTTCGGGTTCAAACCAAACATCTTGAACATAAAGCCCTTTTTTTTAATTGGTTCATTTTCTGCTGGATGCGCATGAGCAAAGCATCGTATATATAAATCATTATATATAAATCGTTCGTTCTTTTGTAACGTGACTCCCATAGATGCTACACAATGCAATCGATCAGGTGCTTTTGGTCCAAATCTTGACATTATTGTTACAATTATTATGCGTGACAAAAAAATTTAACAACATATGAGAGGTGACGCTACTCATTCTGTTTCTTATTTGTCATTAGCTGCATTGTCATATTTTCATTATGGGAACTATAGACAAAGTTTGTAGTTTGTACACGTGTACAGTATGTAGATGTGTGGTGGGGGTCTGCTTATTGAAAAGGAATGAAATTAACTAAATGACTCAAAAAAAGATTCATTCATTTTGATGAACATGAACAAGATTCAAAGGAACCAAGTTACTAAAAAAGGTCTGATATTCCCAATCACTTGCTAGTTTATCTAGGTTAGGTCATTTGTACTGTATGACATACAATATACAGGCAAATGTTTGTGAACACCTGAGTATAAGATTTGCATGTGCCTTTTGAAAATTCAGGTAAAGTCAGGTACTGATGTAGGTGAGGTGAGGAGGCCTGGGGTGCAGTCAGCATTCCAGTTAATTTCCAAGGTTTTCAATAGGGTTCAATTGCTGGATCTTCCTCTCCAAACCATGTCAGACATATCTTCAAGGAACTGTTTTTTTGCGCAGCGGCATTGTCATTCTGGAACAGGTTTGGGTCTCCTATTTCAGGTGAAATTAAAATGTAATGTTACCACATCCAAAAACATTGTAGACAATTGTAGGCCTCCAACTTTGGGGTAACAATTTGGGTAAGAACCACATTTAGCTGGAAAAGTCAGGTGTCCCAGTACTTTTATCCATATAGTTTCATCATGTAGCCACACTGACATGTCTGAGATCCATACAATCATACTATTGAAACCCCCTAAACAAGCTCATAAAAACACTGAAATAATGTTTTTTTTTCCTTCAATATTAACCACAGTCCTTGCGTTTGTCATTCTTATGCATCTCGACTGCTGGCAGTTTAACACCGTTACACCCTGAGCTACACACACCCAGGCTGCATTTACATAAATAAGTTGTCAACTTGTCAGTTCTCGAGAGAACACTGCAGTTAGCACTTCTGTACCAGTGTCACACCAGCATCAATGTCAAGCTACTAGCCTTTTTTTTTGCTTCCGGTGGAATATGTATCAGAATGCAAAAACCAAACATGATCCATGGCAGTTTTTTTTTTATTAGTTAATCTTTTATAGTTTGTGACAAAAAATGGCATAATAGAGATATAGAGCAAAGTTTGCATGCTTTTGCAGTATTAAGAAATAAAACACAACTAGAAAGATTGTTATAGGAAATTTAAAAAAAATCTGCGATGGTGAAATGGACTGTCAGAGAACCACCAGCCATGCCTCCCTCCAAGGCTCACACTCTCGCTCAGCCTCTCCCTCCTACTAATCACCTACACCTGTCCTACTTTTACTAATCACCTACACCTGTCCTCCATTTACCCGTCCCCTTTATAAGGTCCCTATTTCCCTTCACTCAAGGTCCGATCTACCAGTTATGACCATAGATCACCTAGACTTACTACAATCTTTTTTTTTCATTGGTCACAAAACTGAGTCAAATTTACAGTGCCTTGCGAAAGTATTCGGCCCCCTTGAACTTTGCGACCTTTTGCCACATTTCAGGCTTCAAACATTTGTGAAGAATCAACAACAAGTGGGACACAATCATGAAGTGGAACGAAATTTATTGGATATCTCAAACTTTTTTAACAAATAAAAAACTGAAAAATTGGGCGTGCAAAATTATTCAGCCCCTTTACTTTCAGTGCAGCAAACTCTCTCCAGAAGTTCAGTGAGGATCTCTGAATGATCCAATGTTGACCTAAATGACTAATGATGATAAATAGAATCCACCTGTGTGTAATCAAGTCTCCGTATAAATGCACCTGCACTGTGATAGTCTCAGAGGTCCGTTTAAAGCGCAGAGCGCATCATGAAGAACAAGGAACACGCCAGGCAGGTCCGAGATACTGTTGTGGAGAAGTTTAAAGCCGGATTTGGATACAAAAAGAGCTCCCAAGCTTTAAACATCCCAAGGAGCACTGTGCAAGCGATAATATTGAAATGGAAGGAGTATCAGACCACTGCAAATCTACCAAGACCTGGCCGTCCCTCTAAACTTTCAGCTCATACAAGGAGAAGACTGATCAGAGATGCAGCCAAGAGGCCCATGATCACTCTGGATGAACTGCAGAGATCTACAGCTGAGGTGGGAGACTCTGTCCATAGGACAACAATCAGTCGTATACTGCACAAATCTGGCCTTTATGGAAGAGTGGCAAGAAGAAAGCCATTACTTAAAGATATCCATAAAAAGTGTCGTTTAAAGTTTGCCACAAGCCACCTGGGAGACACACCAAACATGTGGAAGAAGGTGCTCTGGTCAGATGAAACCAAAATCGAACTTTTTGGCAACAATGCAAAACGTTATGTTTGGCGTAAAAGCAACACAGCTCATCACCCTGAACACACCATCCCCACTGTCAAACATGGTGGTGGCAGCATCATGGTTTGGGCCTGCTTTTCTTCAGCAGGGACAGGGAAGATGGTTAAAATTGATGGGAAGATGGATGGAGCCAAATACAGGACCATTCTGGAAGAAAACCTGATGGAGTCTGCAAAAGACCTGAGACTGGGACGGAGATTTGTCTTCCAACAAGACAATGATCCAAAACATAAAGCAAAATCTACAATGGAATGGTTCACAAATAAACATATCCAGGTGTTAGAATGGCCAAGTCAAAGTCCAGACCTGAATCCAATCGAGAATCTGTGGAAAGAACTGAAAACTGCTGTTCACAAATGCTCTCCATCCAACCTCACTGAGATCGAGCTGTTTTGCAAGGAGGAATGGGCAAAGATTTCAGTCTCTCGATGTGCAAAACTGATAGAGACATACCCCAAGCGACTTACAGCTGTAATCGCAGCAAAAGGTGGCGCTACAAAGTATTAACTTAAGGGGGCTGAATAATTTTGCACGCCCAATTTTTCAGTTTTTTATTTGTTAAAAAAGTTTGAAATATCCAATAAATTTCGTTCCACTTCATGATTGTGTCCCACTTGTTGTTGATTCTTCACAAAAAAATTACAGTTTTATATCTTTATGTTTGAAGCCTGAAATGTGGCAAAAGGTTGCAAAGTTCAAGGGGGCCGAATACTTTCGCAAGGCACTGTACATTTGAGAGCAGAGTCCAAAATCATGCATAAAGGATGTTCTTAGAATCAATGTCCAGAATGTTCTCATCAATTCCGGTTTCACATGATCAGCTAGGTTTTCTAATGTAAACCGTGAAGAAGAGTTCACCAAAGTGGTTGCTGGATTGTATACATTCTATAATGTGGACTGACTCAGATTGCTTTCACGATTTCTCCAATCTCATCATAGAAGACTTTTAGATGCTATGATGGAACAACAGGTTAAACAGGGATGTCAATAATTTCATTTTTTTGGATGAATATAAACTCTTAGTTAAACTATATATTTTTTTTTATATATATATATTTTCAGTGTCAGAGTTTTGGAGCTCATATCTAAAAATCCATTTGCAAATTTATCTTTGTCTATCTCTCACGATCCCTGGAACTCGGTTTTCTGGGAGAGACTTCTGCCATTTTATCTCATCAATTATTATTATTTATTTTTTTTGGAGAACAGAACATATTCGGAGCATCAGTATTAAGCGACTTCCCGCCTCAGCATAGACATGAACACTATCTTGTTTATCTTTCATAGTGCATAAAATTTACTTTTGAAATAAAAACGATGACACTGCTGAATTTGTGTTTCTGTCACTATCTAGTAGAACTTCGATCACAAGAATGAATGTTGAATGATTGGTCATACTGCAGGTCAAGAGAGACATTTAATAATCCAGGCACAAACAGGACAGACGATTCCAATACGGGAATCAAACATCATAGTCAAAAAAACACATTTCGGTCGATTCACAGACTACATTAGAGCAAACAAGGTCAAAAGTCCAGGGCAAAAAAAAAAAGAAACCCAATTATCACAGTTTGGCAATGAAGGTAACTGAGGTAATTATTATGTGTTTTTTTTCCCTCAGGTGGTGTAAAAGTCAAGTCAAGTTTGTTTCTATAGCGCTTTTCACAAAGCAGCTTTACAGAATTTAACAGTTAAGGTGAACGATGTGTGTTTATCCCTGATGAGCAGCCATGGGGACTGTGGCAAGGAAAAACTCCCTTAGATGTTATGAGGAAGAAACCATGAGAGGAACTCAAAAGGGGAACCCATCCTCATATGGGTGACATCAAGAGTGTGATTATAGTCTTTAAACAATACAGAACACTGGAGAGTGAGAACTAACATGAGCACTGGAGTGTGTGATTATAAGTAATGTTCTTTCTACAGTCTTATACAGTCATTGTGGTTATAGAACTAGGAGATACTGAGCAACTCATAAAATAGCTCAACATTTGCGATCATCACAGATCCAACACCAGAAAAGAAGCAGATGTAGAGGACAGGGGGGTGTGGAGACGGATGATCCTCTGTGATGAACCCTAATGGGAGAAGCCGAAAGAAGAAGAAGAAGATGAAGAAGAAGATTGTGTTTTTCTCCCGAATAAAGGGCTTTTAAATAGTGTTTATGTAAATGTGTGTTGTTTGTGTAGCTTAAATGAAAGAGGTAGCTAGTAGTTAAGGTGTTGGATTTCTGATCAGAAAGTCATGAGTTCAAATCACTCTGCCATTGTTGGGCCCATGAGCAAAGAGAAAAATATTTTTCTTATTTTGTACCCTGATCATTGTACCCTGATCAACTTCCTATCTGACCTCAAGTTCTCTTTTGTTAATGTGTGACAATTTCCAAGAAGTCATAATGTGGTAAGAGAAACCTAAATTGACACGTTTTATATTGTATCCACTAAGAAACTGGAGTTAACCTGGACGTTAAAACAAATCCAAAATTACTTTGAAGCAAGTGTTTATTCTCAGTGGTTAAATGTGTTGCTTAATTGCTGCTTGATGGTGTATGGTAAGCTGAGAGGCTTGTAAAAAGCAATATATCGACAGGGAAAACATTATGCGAATAGATTTGTGTTTGTCTAAGAAATTACCCATGAAGCAAAGGGAGATGAGAAACTCTTCTTGCAAAATGGTGGATCATTATGCAAAGTGAGCAGCTCATTTATAAAGGAGGAAAAAAAAAAAAAGGATATATACTGTATGTATCCCACAAACACACAAACACACACACACAATCAGTATTTATAATGCTGACTAGGACATCTCTTAGGGTTTCTTTGTAAATGTTTATTGAATAATCGCTGCTGAGTCTGCGCTATCATGCAGTGCCATATTGAAGGTATATAGAGTGGAGTGGATTCGGGTCTTCTTTTTATTTAATGACTTCGCTGTCGTTGTTATCGTTGTATTACCTTGCACTCGAATGGTGCACGCTCAATCTTTCCGTCTTTTTTGAAAGCCATTTTGTTTAGTCAGACGTTGCAATTTTACTCCTACAAAGGTTCAATGAGATTTAGCCTGCTAAATAGAGTAGTATTGTATAGTAATGAAAGCCATCTATAGTTTATTTGTCATAGCTTGCCATTTTCAAGTTTTGTATACAATTCAATCCAGGAGCAACATCTGTACTTCTGCATGAATTTGTCTAGGTTTGTCTGCTGTGTGTTTCTGTGATAGTGTTGTGATAGAAGAGTATCTGCAAGAGTGAAAGGAAAAGGTTATAGGACTGTGGTGAGACCTGCGATGTTGTATGGATTAGAGACAGTGGCATTGAGTAAAAGACAGGAGGTGGAGCTGGAGGTAGCAGAGCTGAAGATGTTGTGGTTTTTGTTGAGAGTGATGAGGATGGACAGGATTAGAAATGAGTTTAGTAGAGGGACAGTGCATGTAGGACGTTTTGGAGACAAGGTGAGAGAGGCGAGATTGAGATGGTTTGGTCATGTGCTGAGAAGGGACATGGGGTACATCGGTGGAAGAATGCTGTGGATGGAGGAAAAGAGCAAGGCCAAGGAGGAGGTTTATGGATGTGGTGAGGGAAGACATGCAGAAAGTTTTGAAAGAGGCAGATGTAAGAGGGGAGAGTGATATTGGTTAGGTTAGGTCAACTTTATTATCCCCGAGGGGCAATTTGTTTCACAGCCAGCAGAATCCATACAATCCCAAACACACAGCAACAAACAGTACAGAGAAAAAACAATAATAAAAAAAATAAAAAATAAAAATTTTTAAGTATTTAAAAACCCAATAGCAACTGGTACAAAATAATTTTTAAATCTATTTGTCCTGCAAAGCGGTAAAAAATATCTACGTGAAGAAGGTAACAACATAAAAAGATTCTGCAAGGGATGGCTGGAATCTCTTAAAATTAACTCGGCCTTCCTCAGAGTCCTTGCTTTATGCACACTGTTTAAATCAATCAGGTTGGTGCCGACAATCTTACCAGACACTTTAACAATACCCTGAAGTCTATTTCTATTTTTCAGATTAAGCGATCCATACCAACACACAAATGTAAAAGTAATAACTGACTCAATAAAACAAGAATAAAACATTTTCATAAAAGTGCTATCCACGTTAAAACCACGGAGTTTCCGTAAAAAATACATACGCTGGTGGGCTTTTTTACAAACAGCATCCACATGAGCACCAAAAGTCAACTTTTCATCTATTATAGTACCAAGATATTTAAAATGATGTACAATCTCAACAGCATGATCATTAATAACCACAGGAGAGATTCTGTACGATGTACAGATTCTTCCCAAAATCTACAATCATCTCTTTAGTTTTTAATACATTAATGTCCAAAAAGGACAGTTTACACCAATCAATAAAATCTACCAATACAGAACCGTGAACAGAATCATCATTATTAAGGAGGGAAACGATCACTGAATCATCAGCAAACTTAATGATATGGCGTCTCTCAAGTTGCGTACGACACTCATTAGTATAAAGCACAAATAAAAGAGGTGAAAGAACACACCCTTGAGGTGACCCAGTAGAGGAAAAAAGTACATCAGACAAAACACTGTTCACCTTCACACGCTGAGACCTATTGGTTAAGAAATCCATCAGCCAACTTATCAATACAAAATCAATATTATGAACACTCTTTAACCTTTCTGCTAGGATATGAGGTTGTTTACAATTAAAGGCTGATGAAAAATCAATAAAAACCAAACGTACAAAAGTTTTTGCGCCCTCAAGGTGTGCCAAAATCATGTTTAATAGAGCACATATCGCATCATCAACACCCCTGCCTGACCTATAGGCAAACTGAATCGGATCTAGATTTGCCTGTACCATGGTCAAAAGCGCGTCCTTCACGATCCTCTCAAATGTTTTCATTATCAGAGAAGTAAGTGCTACTGGCCTAACCACTACAACCACGAGGGCGCTGTCTGTAAAATAATAAGACTTCAATGACTAATACTTTCCTCATCATCGTTGCAGTGAACGAACTCATTTCCTTAATTTATTGCCTTATGTTCTTTTTATTACTGCCAATTATAGAACTAAATCAAGCAAAGCACAACTCCAACACCCCAAGGTCGTTTGACTTCATTCGTTTTCACTCAGGCATGTTTACAGATAAGGTGATCTGGGAGAAAGAAAAAGAAAAAAATCTCCAAGTGTATTCATGGTTTATAGAGTGTATATCAGATATATGAGCACCAAGCACAGAGATGTAAATGGCTCATCTGCCCCATTTCCCTGATTTTTTTCTTGAGTAATGTGATATACTGGTTCATTGCTCATTTAAATAGGTGGATGGTAAGGTTATCTCCTAGCACACTGTGTGCAGGAGCCTTCCTGTATCACAGCTTCTCTTTTCACCATCGTGATGTCTTGAGGGAAGAACCTGAATGAGGTGTTGTATCCTTTTGGCAAGAGATCTGAGCCGAAACTGGTATGATGTGCCCTTTTCATTGTAGGCCTTCTAGCTAAAAAAAAAAAAAAAAATAAGATTGCAAGGTTTCTATTCCCTTGGTTTTGTGTGTGTTAGAGAAAGCTCAGTGAAAATGCCAGGGTCTGGAAGCAAAGAAAGAAAATAAAAATGATAGAATTTTCTTGACTGAGATGGCTGAGACTTACACGTCACATAAAATTCAAAACATGATGATTATTTAGCCATTTATGCTTTTTCCCAATTATTTCCTTTTTTCCCTGCCTGTGTTAAATATAGGTTTTTACTAGGAATATGGAAATGTTGTAAAATACTATATAGCAACTATATGGCATACTATGAGGTGGTATCAAAATAGTGCTATTCTGACCACGAGCGCTTTCATGATTTCATCATTTACATTTACATTTACATTTGCGGCATTTAGTAGACGCCCTTATCCAGAGCGACGTACAAAAGTGCTTTGAGTCTCTAGTAATGAATAAATCTACACTGGTATGCTAGATTACAAACTTAATATAAATATAACCCTTGAATTCTACAAACTTGGAAAGTGCTAATTTAAGTATTTCAGGAAGAGGTAGGTCTTCAGTCGTCGCTTGAAGATAGTCAGGGACTCTGCTGTACGGACATCTAGAGGAAGTTCATTCCACCACCTCGGTGCCAGAACAGAGAAGAGCCTTGAAGTGTACTTACCTCTCATTCTGAGAGAAGGTGGTACCAGTCGAGCAGTGCTGGAGGATCTCAGACAGCGTGGTGCAGTGCGAGATGTGATGAGGTGACTGAGGTAAGATGGTGCTGGTCCATGGACAGCAAGTTAGACAGCAAGTTAGAACAAAGAGCAAACGTGAAATTCTGCATGTGGCAAATCTGCAACAGAAACATTTGACATGACATACATTTGACATGTGGTGATGCTGCAACGAGTCGCTCGAGGTGTGTTCAGTAGCACGTGCATTTTAAGAGCCGGAGAACATCACTGGAAAATGACAAGAGATCACGACGAGCTTAACCCCGTAAATGTCAAAACCATTCGGCAAGTGCATGACGATCATCGGAGAACAATCCACAGGATCATTGCAGAATGATGTAATAAACATACTGTTCTACATAATCCTTGACTTAAAATTCTGTGAAAATGTACTAAAATACACTCACCGGCCACTTTATTAGGTACACCTTACTAGTACTGGGTTGGACCCCCTTTTGTCTTCAGAATTGCCTTAATCCTTTGTGGCATAGATTCAACAAGGTACTGGAAACATTCCTCAGAGATTTTGGTCCATATTGACATGATAGCAGCATGCAGTTGCTGCAGATTTGTCGGCTGCACATCCATGATGCGAATCTCCCGTTCCACCACATCCCAAAGGTGCTCTATTGGATTGAGATCTGGTGACTGTGGAGGCCATTTGAGTACAGTGACCTCATTGTCATGTTCAAGAAACCAGTCTGAGATGATTCGTGCTTTATGACATGGCGCGTTATCCTGCTGGAAGTAGCCATCAGAAGATGGGTCCACTGTGGTCATAAAGGGATGGACATGGTCAGCAACAATACTCAGGTAGGCTGTGGCGTTGACACGATGCTCAATTGGTACTGATGGGCCCAAAGTGTGCCAAGAAAATAACCCCCACACCATTACACCACCACCACCAGCCTGAATCGTTGATACAAGGCAGGATGGATCCATGCTTTCATGTTGTTGATGCCAAATTCTGACCCTACCATCCGAATGGTAGAAATCGAGACTCATCAGACCAGACAACGTTTTTTCAATCTTCTATTGTCCAATTTTGGTGATCCTGTGCAAACTGTAGCCTCAGTTTCCTGTTCTTAGCTGTCAGGAGTGGCACCTGGTGTGGTCTTCTGCTGCTGTAGCCCATCTGCCTCAAGGTTCGACGTGTTGTGCGTTCAGAGATGCTCTTCTGCATACCTCGGTTGTAACGAGTGGTTATTTGAGTTACTGTTGCCTTTCTATCACTCGAACCAGTCTGGCCATTCTCCTCTGACCTCTGGCATCAACAAGGCATTTGCGCCCACAGAACCACTGCTCACTGGATATTTTCTCTTTTTCGGACCATTCTCTGTAAACCCTAGAGATGGTTGTGCGTGAAAATCCCAGTAGATCAGCAGTTTCTGAAATACTCAGACCAGCCCGTCTGGCACCAACAACCATGCCACGTTCAAAGTCACTTAAATCACCTTTCTTCCCCATTCTGACGCTCGGTTTGAACTGCAGCAGATTGTCTTGACCATGTCTACATGCCTAAATGCATTGAGTTGCTGCCATGTGATTGGCTGATTAGAAATTTGCGTTAACGAGCAGTTGGACAGGTGTACCTAATAAAGTGACTGGTGAGTGTATGTGTTTTATGAAGCTCAGTGTCATAAAAGGTTTATTCTATCTATAGTGCAATGAGAATTTAGTTATTAACATTCTATAGATGACTGAAATAAAACATTTCACACTCTATGGGTTAAAATAATATGTTGTTAAAATAATAAAACATACACATGACTGTTATGAGAATTCATTTAAAGGCTTTTTTTTTATCAGATGTACAAACAAGGCCATTTCTTTTGTTTTTTATATGAAACCAAATGAACTATAGAAGTCATATTTTGTGAACCATCCTGATTATTCTGACATTTTCATAAAGTCTACATTAAAGATCATGGAAATTTCAGCTTCAGCTGATGCAAACAGTTGCACCTTCAGCATGCATTCACTGTTCCCAAAGTATTAAGCATGAAAATATTATTTTTGTATTCATTCTACCCCGTGTTTGTGCCCAATTAAATATTGATTATGGAAAGTTTACCAGCTTGCACTATTTTTGTAGGTTCCAACAAGTTGCATATGCATATCATTTGTCTTTTAATGCATCAGTGTGTTCAGTGTTGCTATCACAATGCAGCATTCACATGAATGCCTAAAATGCTTTTGTTTGTTTACCGATAGTGACATGTGAAGTGTAAATGGAGTGATGGGACTTGATCTATGATGAGTGAAGCGAGCTGACAGCATAACAAGTGAAGCGTTTCTGCAGCTGCTTCTGTTGAAGATATAATCTCATACTTATGGAGCAGAGACGAGACATTTATTTTGCCATCCAGTGGTGGCAAAGTGTCCATTTTTCAACCTTCTGCGATTGGAAACTGCATACTTTGGTCAATAGAGCATGTGTCCAAAATGCTTCTGATGTATTGAGATGTCGTTTCGCAAATGTGAAACATTCACCTTAGTGCCAAGATGAAAGGTAAGGATTTGATCTGATGACTCTTCTATGCAGATCATGTTTATGCAAGCAACTCTGCAGGGTAGAATGAAAATCTCTCCTGCATCATTTGGGGGTTTTGCTTTGCTGCCATGTGTATTAGCAGCTTGGGCTTTTTGGATTGACTTTCTTAGTTCTCATCAAATGTCAATGACATTTTGGACAGATTTTCATTTAGCTGATTAAACGAGAGTTTCTTAAGTCTTTGAAGATTCAGCACCAATTCCAAAAAAGGTGTGACAGTGTGTAAAATGTAAATAAAAACAGAATGCATTGATTTTTTTAATTTTTTAACTTTTAATTTTTTATTCACAATTGAACATAGAAATCAGATCTAATGTTTTAACAGAGAAAATATACGGTAATTTTTCATTTGATGGCTGCAACCCATCTCAAAAAAAGGTGGGACGGGGCAACTAAAGTCTGGAAAAATTAAGTGTTGTTTAAACTAAACAGAACCTGCAACTAATTCGGTTAATTGACAGGTCAGTAAAATGATTTGGAATAAATAGCGTATTTTAGAGCAGAGTTATGCTGCTATAGCGAGACTTGCCGGAGTCCAAACTGCACAGTGTCCTCAACTTTCATACAACAACAAGGACACTTAATAATCCATATCCTTCTTCTCCTGCCACCCCTCTTCTCTCTCTCTCTCTCTCTCTCTCTCTCTCTCTCTCTCTCAGTCGAGTTAAACATGCTCTTGAGGTACCAGTGGCCAGTGTTCCTGTCCTTCTCCTCTCCTCTCTACCCGCTACGTCCCGGCCTGCCTCTGGATGGTGTTCTCTTCGATTGGAGGCCACTCTGTGAGGTTGGGGATGTTTCACATCAACAGGCTGGGGATCCATGAAATTACAGAGTAACACAATAGCTTTGAGGATGGATTTGAACTGTTCAGCTACACTGACTCAGGACTACAGTTTGCATCTGATCATAATCACTGCACACCTCAACATCATTTAGCTGTAATAAATGGACATTAGGTGCAACCCAGATGAGGATGTGGTTCCCTCTTAAGTCTGATTCCTCTCAAGGTCTTTTCCTTATGCCATCTCAGGGAGTTTTTATCTTGCCACAGTCACCACCAGCTCACTCATTAGGGACAATAGGGATAATTACACTTATAAAAAACATCTGTGTGAAGCTACTTTGATACAATGTCCAATGTATTACATTGAATTGAAACTTTATATAAAAAGAATGAAAAGTTCACTGCAGAGATTGTGTAAACTTTTACAAAAAAGAAGCCAAATATTGAATTAAACCTGCCTTCTCTACAGTTAGTTCAGAATGCGGCAGCAAGAGTTCTTACAAGGTCAAGAAAATATGACCATATAACCCCAATCTTATCGTCCCTGCACTGGCTTCCTGTTAAGTTTCGAATAGACTTCAGACTACTACTTCTTACTTATAAAGCACTAAATGGTTTATCTCCCATGTATCTCTCCAGTCTTTTAACACGCTACAATCCGTCACGCTCCCTGAGATCTCAAAACTCTGGACTTCTAGTAGTTCCTAGAATAGCAAAGTCCACTAAAGGAGGTAGATCATTCTCACATTTAGCTCCTAAACTCTGGAATAGTCTTCCTGACAGTGTTCGGGGCTCAGACACACTCTCCCAGTTTAAGTGCAGATTAAAGACGTATCTTTTTAGCAAAGCCTACACATAACACACATCACATCATAACCTTGTGCTCCAGAACATCTGATCACATGCACATTATCAACTTGTGCTGTTAATATCATGAACAGCAGCTACGCTAATTCCTCTCCACTGCTTGTCTTTCTCTCCCCATCCCGAGGCATCCTGAGGTTTGGCCAGCTCCAGTCACGTCCCACCTCATGAGGATTATGGACCTTTGAAGAAGTAGATGCCGAACTCGCAAACATCTCGAACCATCTAGAGACGTACCAGTGCCAATTGGATCCCGCTACATGTGTGGTTTTGACATTGGACCTCCTGGAGTGTTTAAAGGCTCTGGCATGGAGAAGCTGATGCTGGATCTGTGATGATCACAAATGTTGAGCTCATAAAACTAGGAGCTACTAACCATAAAGACTGTATAAGACTGTAGAAAGAACATTTACTTATAATCTTATACTCCAGTACTCATGTTAGTTCTCACTCTCCAGTGTTCTGTATTGTTGAAAGATTTATGATCACACTCTTGATGTCACCCAAATGAGGATGGGTTCCCCTTTTGAGTCTGGTTCCTCTAAAGGTTTCTTCCTCATTACATCTAAGGGAGTTTTTCCTTGCCACAGTCGCCACGGCTTGCTCATCAGGGATAAATGCACACCATTCACCTTGACTGTTGATTTCTGTAAAGCTGCTTTGAGACAATGTCTGTTGTGAAAAGCGCTATAGAAATAAACTTGACTTGACTTGACTTGACTTGACTCTACCCTTTCCTTACATCTGTATATATTTTCTTGTAAAACATGAACGAATGTGACTTACATAGACTTCTTAAGCAGAACAATCTGTATAGAGACCTGAACCAACCTTCTTTATCCCATGCAATTTCTACAACACAGTCTCTAACAATGGCACTATATATTTGAACAAAATTGCTTGTTTAATATTCATCATTCACTTGCATCATTATTTTTCCTGGCTTGTTTATTCCAAAATACATAAATACCATTCCACAAGGAGAAAACACAATCTGCAGGCTGCTGCACAGTAATCATTTCACTATAGTATCTTTCTATTCAGTGCCCAACATTCGGATGAATGGGTGCCATGTTTTAGTGTCTCCCATTGCTGGCATGTATCATGACTTGACATGCATTTATTTCCATAGAACTCACACGTGGATTGTTTAAAAGTTGTTGTAAGGACTGAGAGTTTGTAACACATTGCTCGACATGGTAATTCCATATTCTATGAATATACAATTTGGAATAATAAGGAATGAAATACAGCAGGGCTCGAAGGAAATAAGCAAAAATGCCTCCGTGGCAAAATTATTGTTGAGATCCGGAAAAAAACTAAACACCACCAAAATGTTATACTGTATTTACTTGAAAACACAGCCATTGAACAAAGTAACAATTCAATAAAAATCCAACAATGGATATAAATAGGAAAAAGGTTATTACACCAGCCCCCTATTTCCCCCCTCTTTTTTTTAAAAAAAAAAGCTCATCCTAAAGTTTTTTCACATTAAGGATTTACATCTCAGTTGTACGTGGTGCTAACAGTAAAAACCCCTTCAAAAATTCTACATTAGTATAAAAATATTTACAAAAAGTTTTACTATATGAACAATTCTAGATGCCTGTCCAATCAGATTTCAGTCGTCACATCACGTAGATTCAAATCCATATTTCTCTAAGTTGTTGCCTAAATCAATCAGACTTTGATTTGGTTACTCCTAGGTCCCCTAAAAGGCATACAAACATGTCAGCATTTTCACATCTTTTGATTGGATGGTCAGAAAGTGCTGTCTTTTTCATTCCAAATCAACCGACAGAGGAGAAATAAATTTATTTTGCTTGCAATGACATTTATAAGACGAATTTTCCAAGAAAAGCTGGACATCGTGAGGAAAGGTCGGCCAAAACAGTTCAAAACTGTTGTTAAGCTTTGTCACAAACTATTTATGCTTTTGCATTTTCTTGCCTGTAGAAAAACATACACTTTGCTTTAGATTCAAATACTCAAGAAAACTGTAATGCACTGAAAAAATCCACTGGAATCCAAGGTCATTTTATGAGGTTAATATCGATGCTTCTGCCAGAGATGATGTATGTGGGTGGTGCAGCTGTGGCTACAGTGAAAGGAGACTTGTTGAATTTTCATTTGGTTTCTTGCTTTATGACATTTATTCTCACTGTATAATATTCCAGTTTGTGATGCAACGCTCTGTTATATTGCTTGCTCTTTAATATTGATGGTTTCTATAGCTGTGGCATCATAATGATGGAACTAAGAGGTGGATTGATTCAGGTAGGAGGCCAATGAAGGCCAAGGTGTGAAATGAGCGACCCGCCATTGCTTTAAATATAGAAACAATAACCTAATAAAGCACATTATATAAAATTTATATATAAAAATCAACACTTTCTGACCAATCAGGATCAAGAATTCAGCAGTACTATAGTTTGAATGCTCTGTAAAAGCAGAAGCTGCAACATGTAAAAGATGTAAAAAGCGTAAAGATGTAATAAATTCTCACGATACACTGCTAGAGGGTGCTGCAGTTTTGTACAAGCGCAATACATCTCCATGCACGCGTAACAGCACCACCCTGGACTGAGCATGACTGATGATGCACCCACGCAAAGCTGAATTTTATGCTATTGATCACTACCAGGACGGAAACTAACATCCACAGCTGGATTCTGCAGGGGTTCCCTTTTCTTCCCCTCCAAAAGCAAACACAGCTTGTGATCTCACGCTGTTCTCAAACTGTGTTCTGACCTTTTCGCATAATCAATCTGGAAGAGAGAAAAGCAACGCAACATTTCACCTGTCAGAGTTTCACAATCAATATTACCCTTTGTTCCGATTAAAAATGACTCATTGGAGTCAGATGTCGACTAAACGACCCAATTGATATTTACAAGTGGAAGTGTTAGTTTCCTCTTGTTTGCATTTCATATCAGTTATGATCATTATAATGAAGAAGTTTAAGAAGGGCTGGTTCTGGTTCTGGTTCTGGTGGGCAATCAGTGGTGGTCAAACTAAAACTAAACAGTGATAATGAAAACAACTTTGAAAAGGTAAAACCTTTAACTGTTACATGCTACAATCTGTCACACTTTTTGAGATCTCAAAACTCTGGACTTCTAGTAGTTCCTAGAATAGCAAAGTCCATTAAAGGTGGTAGAACATTCTCACATTTAGCTACTAAACTTTGAAATAGGCTTCCTGACAGTGTTCGGGGCTCAAACACACTCTCACAGATTAAGTGCAGATTAAAGACGTATCTTTTTAGCGAGTCCTACACGTAACACACACCACATATCATAACCTTGTGCTCCAGTACATCTGATCATATGCACATTATCAACTTTTGCTTGTTAATATTATGAACAGCAGCTATGCTAATCCCTCTCCACTGCTTGTCTTTCTCTACCCATCTCAAGGCATCCCGAGGTTGCACCAGCTCCAGCTTTCCATTAATTTCCATTCATCCATTCATGTCTCCTGTTTTCCCTTGGCAAAAATCTTTACAAATTCATCCATTTGATAAGTGTGTTTAAGGTTCCCTTTCAGGAACTCGAGCTGTGTCGGAACGCTTTGGGAACGCGGTCCTTCACAATCTTCCTGGCCCTGGTCCTGCACCACGTGCTGTAGATGCCCTGCAGGTCAGGGAGCTCGGTGTGGATGGTACGTTCAGCTGACCGCACCACCCTCTGGATGGCTCGCCTCTACCCGTCAGGACACTCTCAATGGTGCAGTTGTAGAAAGTCTTTAGCACCTGAGAGGGTAGTTTAAAGTCCCTTAAGGGTCTTAGATGGTACAGACACTGCCGGGCTTTCTGTACCATGGTGTTGATGTGACAGGACCAAGACAGGTCCTCTGTAATGTGAACACCTAGGTACCGGAAACTGTCCACTCTCTCCACTGGAGTTCTGTTGATGTTTAGCAGTTGGTATGACCGCTCCTGCTTCGTGCTGAAGTCCACTATCAACTCCTTAGTCTTGCTGACGTTCCGGAGAAGGTTGTTCTCCTGGCACCATCTCTCCAGGTTTATAACCTCCTGTAGGTAGGCCGTCACACAGTCATATGTGTACAGTGAGTACAGCAGGGGACTCAGAACAAAACTCTGGGGAGCTCCAGTGCTGAGGGTGAGGGTGGATGAGGTGTGTTTGCCCACCCGTATGGCTTGTGGTCTGTCTGTCAGGAAGTTGGAGATCCATTGACAGGCAGGCTCAGTCCCAGGACCTCCAACTTAGAGGTGAGCGTGGAGGGAAATATAATGTTGAACCATCTTTGCATAATTCCCTTTTCTGTAGTCCAGGTGGCTCATCGTAGTGTGGAGAAGATGAGCAATGGCGTCCTCAGTAGAGCGGTTCTGGCGGTACTCGAACTGTAGAGGATCCAGTGTGTCTGGTAGTGTCGCATTTATCACTACTGAGGTCAGGGCTACCATTGAGAGCGTCCTGACAGGTAGAGGCTTTCAGAACCTGACCCATGATGCCATCTGGTCCTGCTGCCTTCCTGGTATTCACTCTCTTGAATGCCCTCCTCACATCATGCGCGAACGTGTTTACCTCTCTGGCTCTCTTGGCATGCATGCTGTTTGTGCCGCTAGCGTGGTTAGCTGCAGCCTCAAAACGAGCGTAAAAGATGTTTAGCTCGTCTGCCAGAGAAGTGTCCGCATTCTCCATTCTATGTTTCTATGTGTTTTGATTGGGTCAGTTTTGCCAGCAGTCGGTCCAGTGCGTGACCTCCCTCTGAACCAGAGCTTCCTGTTTCAGCCTTTGTTTGTATACAGGCATGAGGAAGATGGCTGCATGGTCCAATTTCCCAAACAGTGCATGTGATTGTGCCTTGTAGCTGTTCTAAAATGGTATGTAGCAGTGATCCAGTGTCCTTTCGCCCCTGGTGGGGCAGGTGATGTGTTGCTGAAAGTTCAGTAGTGCACGCTTGAGGTTGGCACTGTCAAAGTGTCCCATCACAATGAGCGCAGCATCCCAATGCTGTGTTTAGTGTAGCATTATTGTTTTGTGTAAGTCATACACTGCAGTGTCCGTGTCCGCTTGAGGTGGAATATTAACGCCACTGACTATGACCGAGCTGAAATCCCTAAGTATATAGAACGGCCGACATTTAATGGTCAGAAGTTCCAGATTTGGTGTGCAGGAGCATGACAGAGGAACGATGCATGCACTGTCGCACCATTGGTTGTTCACCATTAGACACACTCCACCTCCCCTTGACTTCCCTGACTCCATTGTTCTGTCCAAGAAAAACCGAGAAAAACTCGGCCGGCTGCATGGCGTGGTCCGGTACCGCTGGGTTCAGCCATGTCTCGGTAATGCAGAGAAGGTTGCAGTCTCGAATGTCCCTCTGGAACTTGACCCTTGCCCTGAGGTCGTTGAGCTTGTTTTCCAGTGACTGGACGTTGGCTAACAGGATACTAGGTTAGGGAGCGCGGTGTACTAACGCCGGCTTATTTCCCTATTGAACGCCGGTATGGGTCATGTCCTTTGTTGTTCCTCGGGATCTCGCTCGGCCAGCATGGGTCCAGGTTTAAAAACGGCGAAAGGTGAGTGAATTGTACACCAATAAATATAAGAGTGTCTTTGTAATAACTAATGATGACCATCTTGTATAAATAGTACAGTAACTATGAAAATAAAAATATAAAATAAACAAAAAAAGTCAACGCGTAGCCGGAGCAGTCGTGACGTCAGCCGACCTCATCGGCGCCATTGTTCTGGCCCCGCTCTCGCTGAGGCAGTGTGGCGCGCCAGGTCCTGGCGCTCGCAAATGGACTTTGAAGAGGGTTTTCGAGACTGGCTTGTCCCTTTCTCCAACCTTCGACCTGCTCGGTCCAGCACTTCGGTCACAGGCTTGGAAGCAAGCCTTTCGGCAGTTTCTTCCACCTGCGGCAAAAGGGGGTGCACTTTACGAGCTATGAGCTATGGAGTTGGGGGCAGAGCTAGGTCGGCTGCACTTTCAGCGCAGATTCTCTGCACATTCTGTGCATATTCTGCTGCGTTCATTGTGCACATACGCACATTCTGCTTGCATTTCTATGCGAACGCTCTGCTCCCGGAGAGCACTCCTCGAGAGGGGTGCTTTCACTTCTCGTAGTAAAAACACACAAAAAAAAAAAACACAGTAAGCATTTTCGGGGGTTGTGAACAGTGCCGTAGCACAAGCTACATTACTTGGCCGGCTCAAGAACAGAAAGTCCCTCCGTCCAGTAAGCTGTAATGGGATTCCGACCCTTTGCAACAACATTTGAAAATTGCTCAGGTGCCTGCCGTTTCTTTTGAGCGTTGCTACACCATTGCTAGAACATTAATAGATGTTTCGTATGTACATGTGATATGTAGGTTTTTCTGTTCACTGTGGCAAAAATCTATGATGATCTCAGATGTTTAGCTGTTTTATGAGTTGCTAAGTAGCTCCGGGTTTTACAACATCAATTGTTACACTCAATCTCACGCTCATAGTAGTTTTCACTCTCTGGTGTTATAATTAATTATAATTAATTAATAATAAAATTGAAGACAAAAATGAAGAAGGTCTGAATACTTTCTGAAATCACTGTAAATGTATATTGTTTCAACACTGGAGTTAACCAGAACTATACACAGAAGGACGTGCATTTAAGAAGCTATAAGCTGTCATTTCTTTCCCCGATTTGTCCTTATGTTTAAATCTTTATTTCTCATTTGAATGCTTGTCTGAGTGAAGTCTCGACGGATGTGTGATTAGCACCTGCCTCAGGCAAAGTTCTGCCTTTGTATGAAACCTATTTCATTCTTTGCTTGTAGAACGAAGCTGATTTAACAAACCCAGACTAATTTATGAAGCTGAAACACATCAATCCACATCCTTCTGCAGCTCTTTCTTTCACTCCAGGGTAAAGGCAGAAAATTGCATTGAAAGTCTCAGACTGCACTCGTGCAAATTCAATACTTGATGAAAAGACACAAGCTGTGTGCTTTACCTGTTTATAGATCACGGCAGACTGCGTGAGTCTAGCAACGACGGCATACGTTGAAGTGGCTTGTTTGTGAACAGGAGCGTATAATTTAACACGTAGAAAGCAGAAGGAGGCTAAATTCATCTGCCAGTGCATATTTACTGCATTTTTTACCTCTGTCTTTTTGTTCTTTTTGGGTTTCACCCAGGCTGAGTTTGCCTGCTTTACCTGCGCACATTTATTTAATGCGGCACAATAAGGGTGTACGCACAATAGATAATTCAGACAGATTCCCGGTATTTTTTTGTCAAACCGAGAGCAGGACATGGCCAATCTGGAGAACTGAGGTGGAACAGAAATGTCCTGGTTGTATTAACCACAGCGGCAAAGCTGATCTAAATAAAGAAAATAGAAATAGATGACAAGGGCATTAAAAACCTCTGGCAACATAAGATTACTCTGGAGGTTTTCTGTCTACATTTTATTTTTATTTATTCACTTTTAGACACTTAAATCACTCAGCAAACCATCTAGAGACTGTCAAGAAGCTTGCTAATGGTTCACTGCCAGAAACAGCCCATTACCTGCTTCTCAACTGATTTAACATGTCATGGACTAAATAAATTACACACCACATATTTACCAAATAAATGATGTCAATAAATATACAATATATTTAATGTTGTATATTTTGGTTCAGGGTTGCAGTGGATCTGGAACATATCCATGTAAGCAACAGCAGATCCAATTACCAGCATGTTTTTTTAAGGAAGTGGAAGGAAACCCACATGGACATGGAAATAACATCCCTAGACATTCCACACAAACAGGAAAAAATGTCCTGATCAAACCAGGAACCCTGGTACTGTGAGGTGACAATGGTAATTGTAATATAATAGGGATAAAATGCTTGGGGTTGTACTGTTATAAGAAAACAAGTTATGTAACAGTTACCATACCTGAAAATAGATGATTAATGTTGCCCCAAGTTGAGTGGTGGATTTTTATAGTCAAACGGCTAATCCTGTCATAATTGCCAAGCTAGCAACTTGGTGAATACAACCTCCAGCTTGGCAAGTACTACGACTTCCAGTTTGGTGACCACTAAAAACTCCAGCTTGGTGACTACAACATTCAGCTTTGCAACTATTACAACCTCCAGCTTGGTGACTACTAGAAACTCTAGCTTGGAAACTACTATACCTTTCAGTTTGGTTACTACTAGAAACTTGGTGACTAACACAATCTCCAGCTTGGCAAATATCTCTACTACTATTATCTCCATCTTGCCGATAACTTCAGCCTCCAGCTTGGCAACTAATATTCTCTACAGATTGGTGACTACTGCAGGTCCTAGCTTAATGACTACTACAACCTCCAGCTTGGTGACTACTACAGTACAACCTCTATCTTGGCCACTAATATGCTCTACAGCTTGATGACTACTACATTTCCAGCCTCGTGACTACTACAACTCCCAGTTTAGTGACTACTACAACATTCAGCTTTTTCGATTAGTCAAATCTCCAGCTTGCTTTCTACTACAACTTCCAACTTGGCGATTCCCACAACCTCTAGCATACCTGTAGTGACTTTTACTACCTCCAGCTTAGTGAAATTTGCACAATTTTACTAAAACCTTTAAAGTTTCTACAAGTGTTTTGTATCTGTTTTTCCTCTTTATGCTGTTTTTAGCTTGGATATATATCTTCACGATCTTATGACAATAGTTTAAAAATTTGCAATTTTAGTTACAATTTATTTTCTTTATACAACACAAGGGTTTGCATTTCCCAATATATAAACCTCAATCAGTTGTTTGCGAAGTGAAATTTTGTGACATATTGGTTGTACAAACAGAAATGGCCTGGGATGCTGACCAAATCTATACCTTCTGAACAATTAGAATTGAGATTATACTGAATTGGTACTGATACTGTTTAATATGAAAAGCCAAAAGAAAGTTTACTGTTTAATATTTCTGTATTTTCAACTTTTCTTTCAGCTTCAAGAGGGATTTGACACTCTGAGCACCCATTACAATAAACTCTTTATGTGTAACTTTTATCAGTCATCTATACAAATTAAGCTCATAATTAATCATCTGAAAGCCAGGTGTTCTTCAAACACATCTGTGATAGTCAATAAAAGACCATGCGTTAGCTTGTACGTTTTATTATTCTCTATTAAAAATGTGTTCAAAAGCTATAGCAGCTATTTATTGGTAGCAATATATTTCAAAAAGCTGATAAAAGATGTCTTTTTTTAAAGCAAATATATGAGCTGATTGTTGAATACGCCTAAATTCATTCTGATAAACAGACTGAAACCTTGGCTATGCATGAATAACAACGCACTAATACATGCATTTATACTTAATCATGAACAAATAAGTTAGGGCATGTACTAATCACAAACTAATAAATAGCTAACCTTAACGCTTATTGCTATTGATTATATAATCTGTGTACACAAATATCATTGGATGGTCCTGAAATACAGCCTGAATTTACATTGATCCTCAAAAAGCACCAATAATTTCATTTTAACCTGCTTTGCATTCAAGCAGCTTTCTGTTTTACCCACCAGTGTAAAAGAAATATATTAACCCTCATTCATTTAGGAAGACATTACTCTCTATTTACATTTAAATTTAGCACTCTAGAAGTTCCCCAGGTTTAAGTCTTAAATAATGCTGTGATTATTTGGACTGTTTCATTTATGTCAATCACATCTCTTTTTTATATTAATTTTAATACCACTGCATCTCAAAATGTTATTACAGAATTAGGAGTGCTGATCTGTGATCGATGGGCAGAGCCAAGGAAGTGAGTGGCAAGGATCATATGCCTTTGTTTGACCATGCCCCGGCTTCCACAGGCATCCAATGATGTTTGAGTATGCAGTTGTACAATATCAAATGGTGCAACATTCTATTGTTTCTAATAAAGCATGTTTGGTTTGAATGGTCTCGCGCCACAGTATCTGATCACACTTTTGTTCCTTTATGATCCCCCATGCCTACTTCAATCAAAAGATGCAGGCTATTTGTTGGCACCTCAAATAATCAAAACTACAGCAGGGGGCAAAAACTTGCTCTTACAAAGCCCTGCAGTTATGGAACAACCTTCTAATTAGTGTTTGGTACTTAGACAGAGTGTCAGTGTTCAAGTCTAGGCTGGCTGAAAACACATTTGTCTAGTTAAGGCTTTTTTGTCAGCAGGTATTTCTTAGGTAAAGGAGTAGATCTGGAGATCATGGATATAGAGTGTTTGGTGACATAGGATATTTGGATGCTAGAGTTCTCTTCATTTAAAGCCCACTCTATGCAGCTGTCAGGGAACCACCGGCCACGCCTTCCCCCAGCACTCAGCACGCTCACAGCGCCTCACCCACATACTAACCACCTTCACCTGTTTCCCATCATCTCACTCCCTACTTAACGCCCCCGTTCATGCTTTACAGATACAGTTCATTTTGGTGATCATTCCTGGACTACCTGTGCTAAGGACTATACCCGTTTTACGGTACTGTTGCTTCCTAGCGGTTGTTTGTGTTCCAAAAACTATTAAACCTCTTAAGTGTTACTCCGGTTTCCGTCTCTTGATGCCCGTGTGACAGCAGCTGAGGATGTGGGGATGGGGAAGTTACTGAGTAACTCAAGAACTGGAAGGATGGATTTGGTCTGTAATTGATATCAACAGTCTTCTACAATGGCTCAGGACCACAGGTTGCATTTAACCCTAACCCTAACCCTAACCTATTACTGCACACTGTAACAATGATGGAACTGTAATAATTGGACATTCAGTGCCACCCATATGAGGATGAGTTCTTTTTTAAATCTGGTTCCTTTCAAGGTTTTTTCCTAATGCCATTTCAGGGAGTTTTTCCTTGCCACAGTTGCCACTGGCTCACTCATTAGGGACAATGAGTGCCTCGGGTTTGGATAGGCGGTTCGCAGCGTAAGACAAGGCATTTTGTCCACTGGATATTAATAATTGTCACTCACCTGAAGTGGAACCAGTTAATATCACAGTTTAAATGTGAGTTCCCACACTCTGAATGCATTTTGTTGCTGCCAAAACAAATGCATACCTTGAAGGTTGCTAAGTGAGAAGGTAAACAGGCAGGCAAAAAAAGCATTGATCATGATGCATCATGTATTTTTGATTATACAGTAATCCACCGTTTATCGCGGTGGTTACGTTCCAAAACTGCCCACGATAGACGATACACGATACACAGACACCACCACAAAAATGCAATTTTATGTATACAGTATACTACTTTATTGATATTTTACTTCATTTTATAATTAATAAAATTTTTATTAATACATTTCATGATTTCAACATAAAACAATTCCCTATAATTTTTTTTTTGGTCTATCGTGCTATCTGGGAGAGACTGGAAAAATCAGCCAAATAAATTAGTTATGTGGAAAATGCATTTCCAGGATAAACCGGGGGCACCAGATTCGAACTGGGGGCGGGGATTACTGTAATGTTTACATTTTCATAATAACATACATCATACATAGTCTTTAAATAAATTGTGCTGCTGTATTTACCAAATAAATACAATTTATGCATACAAATACAATTGAATAATTTAACTATCATCATTTCACTAGTAGTAGTAGTTTGTCTCTTTCACTTCAAATATAGTGCATATTTAAGGTTTGCAATAGATGCAATAGATAATATGACTGATATTACTATATCTATAGTCTATATTGTTTCAGTAGGACGGGAAATGATGCTTATATCCAGCTAAAACTTTTACCCTACATTTTACTGTACAGAGCAGGCAAAAATGTACATTATCCCAAATAAGTGGGTGTGTTACTGTAAATAAATCACTGAACAAATTACTAAGTCCTGGGTGATTTAGTCAGTGTGTCTATGTGAGTAATTTATAATCAAATTATAATTTTAAACTTACTGGTTATCATTTTAAAGTAATGAATAAAATATTATCAAAACAAATGATTATTTTACAGTGTAGCCTAGATATTGGCATTAGTTGTTACATTACAAGTGGCCATGGCTGGTCCAGATGCCCTTTTATATTTTTTAACTTTTATTTTTTTAGTGTTGATCTTAGTTCAAATGTAATTAATATGCACATTTATGTAAACATAGAAAAGTTCTGATAAACAGGATTTGTATAAATAATGTTAGAGATTATATTTGTTTCAAGTGCTTTTTATTTATACTGAAATGTGTAAGGAAGGAGGCCGGTGGGCCTCCGATATAAATTTTGCCTAGGGCCAACAAATGTCTAGAACCGGCCCTGTATAAAAGTGTACACTAGCCATTAAATGGAAGACTGATTTTCACACTGCTTTTAAATGGATATTTTGATCAGTCTTGACAACTGTTATCACAACACCAGGCTGACAGCTAATGTGCTAAAAAGATGTGTAGAGTGTGCTATTTTGATATCTAACACCATTTACACAAGGCATCTCACTCAGAAGGTTCTATATCACAAATATAGACTTGCTTTCCTGTTAAAAAAGGGATGTACTCTACAGAAAGGTGGCAGAACCACTGATTGGAGGATGTAGAGGCAACCACATGATATTTCATCTGACAAAGCATGCCTGATCTCCAAATCTTACTTTCACATGAAACATGTGAAAGTTATACAGTTGTATTGATTCAAGCATATAAAATAGAAGGCATGGTAATGGGAAGTAAATGCTAGTAATCAAAGTCCCCAAAAAATTGGGAACTGTCTGGAGGGGTTTTCACTAAGCTGGAGGTTGTAGCTGCCAAGCTGGAGGTTGTAGTCACCAAGCTGGAGGTTGTGGTCTTAAAGATGAAGGGTTCAATCACCTAAACTGGGATTTTACTCAACAAGCATGTGATTGCAGTCTCCAAGCCAGGGATTGTAGTAGTCAAACTGGGGTGAAGTCAGCAGGCTAGATGCAGTCGCCAAGCTGGAGAGTGTAGTCTTTAAGCAGTGTAGTGTATTTGCTGGATAAGATGTTAGAGAAAAATAAATGTTTTGAGTGTGTGCTTGCAAACTTATCAGCCACAGGATGGTGTGGTGTGATGCAGCCACATAAATGGGGAATTATGCAGAAATGTACAGAATAAGCTCACACTGCATAGAAAGAGGGTCTATTATCTTTTTGTTCTGAACCGGCTCATATATCACCTGTCCACGGAGGCAGAAAAAGTCATTGTCTTATTGCTGAAAAGCAGCCAGAACCATTGTGTGCAGAACAACTGGTTACAGTCCTTCTACTGTCAGCTACACAGGATGAGAACATCCTCCAGGGGAAAAAAGCAGTTTTATTTAAAGGGAATATACTGTTTCAGAGAAGCTTGCTATATTGTAACAAATCACCACATAGCCATCGTTGAGCTTCTTGCTTACTAGTAAATAATGAGGGACTCATCATTATTTTTTACAGTCTTGTGAAAAATATATATACATCAGTGGTGGGTGGTCAGGGCCAGCAAAGCCTAAACCTTATCAGAAGCACTGACCTACATTTACAACATAAATTCTAATATTTGTTCCATTAAATTGTATTAATTTATTTCCAACAGTTTATTCTCTTCATTTCGTAGTGTTTCTCTTGGCTTCACTGCTTCCAGTACGTGTATGTGGATGTTACATTTTTTGTCCAATCAGATTTCAGCCTCTATGTGCTCCCATGTCAATCTAATCTGCCCAGGGCCTTCAAAGTCTGTTCTGCTGGCTCTTTTACCTTAGAGAATAACCCTAAGAAGCGTTCATTCCATGTGAATAAAGCATCTTAAAAAAAAAAATAAAAAAAAAAAACCTGCACCAGAGTGTATTGGATGTTTTTTACTCTTTAAAGACGTTCTACCCTGAAACCCCTCCGAAAAGCAAACAATAGGTTTCTGCATTTTCAGACTGATAATTGTATAATCTCCATGTTCCACAAAGATTTAAAACATTCTCTAAGGTCTTCCCTGTGCTTCTCTCTTATGGCTTCCCCCACACTATCAGAATAATTATCACATTTCCTGTTGTGTTGGCACAGAGCCTTGCCAATCCTTTCTAAAATTAGACAGTTCACAAGAGCTGAGATGTTCATTTACATGTTAACTAAGCAACAATTTTAAAAATGGTAATACCTTATTGTGTGTCAAAAATACCATCGAGATTATGCTTTAAACTTTCAAAAAGACTTATTTTCAACTTTATGCCAGCAGGAACTTTTCCCACCCACAAGGACCAGATGCCGGCACTGTAATTATATATAATAATAATAATAATAATAATAATAAAATTATATATTTTTTTCTGAAGTGATTACAAAATCTGAATAATGTTAAAAAAATATAATTTGCTATTTTTTTCTATGTTAATCATTAGGGTCCCTGGTGGTCTAGTGGTTAGGATGCGGCGCTCTCACCGCTG
>JAAIIK010000056.1:1643838-1658385 GCA_014706435.1 Silurus glanis | reverse complement strand
AGGGTCCCTGGTGGTCTAGTGGTTAGGATGCGGCGCTCTCACCGCTGCGGCCCGGGTTCGATCCCCGGTCAGGGAACCAAACCCAGCCACTCTTAGTGCCGGTCCCAAGCCCGGATAAATGGGGAGGGTTAGGAAGGGCATCCAGCGTAAAAACGTGCCAAATCAAACATGCAGCTGATCTGCTGTGGCGACCCCTAATGGGAGAAGCCGAAAGAAAGAAAGTTTTTTTTCTATGTTAATCATTATCTACCATATTTGCATAGTTACCAAAACAGACAGACAGATTTACTTTATAATCTATATGTTACTTCCATATTACAGGTATACGGCAATGAATATATAAATATATACAAATAAATAAGTAGGCTTTGGCAGAGAATATATGCAGAAGCTGTTTAGCAAATACAGGGAAAAAAATTTACACCAAGTTATTTAAATCTGCTTAAAGAAAAGCAGAAGAAATGAAATTTGCAAATTGTCAGTGTATTTACACAATATTTCCAAAAGTATTGGGTCACCTGACCTTTCCTGCTATATGCTTCTTTTTCAAACTGTTACCACAAATCTGGAGGCACTCAATTGTACGGGACGTCTTTAGATGCACTATAATTAAATTTTGCATTCACTTGAACTTGGAAACTCAAATCTGTTCCAGCAAGGCAATGCCCCTGTGCACAAAGTGAGCTCCTTGGAGATCTGGTTTACATGCTTTGGAGAGGAAGATCTTGAGTGGTCTGCCATAGAGCTCTGATCTCATCCCTACTGAACACATTTGGGATGAATGTGAACACTGACTGCACCCCAGGCCTCCTCACCTACATCAGTACCTGCCTTTCATAACACCCTTGAGGCTGATAAACACAAATATCCATAAGCACACTAAAATCTAGCAGAACATCTTCCCAGAAGAGTGGAGGGAATTATAAGAGCAAATTGGGACTAAATGTGGTTTCAAATGCTCAAAAATCACATACCGTACTTATGACCAGGTGACCCAATACTTTTGGCAATGTAGTGTATGTGTGTAAAGTGACACTAAATAATGGCATATGTATATAAGTTACTATTATCATCTGTTACATAGAGGTGTGTCATTGTACAGTGCAATTGCATACGGTAGAAATGATTTTCGGAACTGTTCTTTGTGATGGCAAAGCTGAACAGTCTGTTGGAGAATGAAGTCCGCTGCCTCTGCATGGGATCATGTAGTGGGTGGGATGGATTTTCCATGATTAACAGGAGTTTGTTCAGTGACTTGTTGTCCCTCACTGTCTCCAATCTGTCCAGTTTGTGTTAGGTATTCAGTCTTGCGGATGATTTTATTGATCTTGCCTGCATCCCTGGCACTGATGCTGCTACCCCCCAGCAGACCACAGCACTATAAAGGGCACTTGTCACAACAGACTGACAAAAAATTTCCGACATCCTGCTGCATACATTGAAGGATCTGAGCTTCCTCAGGAAATAACATTTGCTCAACCCCTTCTTATACACAGCGTCACAGTTGGTCCTCCAATCAAATCTGCTATTTAAGTGAACACCCAAGTACTTGTATTTGTCCACATCCCCAACCTCCTTTCCTAAAGTCCACAACCATGTCCTTGGTTTTCACAATGTTCAGGAGCAGATGGGTCAAGTCAAGTCAAGTCAAGTTTATTTATATAACGCTTTTCACAACAGACATTGTCTCAAAGCAGCTTTACAGAAATCAACAGTTCCTGGTGCACCACTCCACAAAGCTGTCTAAATATCATCTGTACTCTGACTTCGCAGTTTCCAAACAAGGCAGTGATGCAGTTGCTCATGATGCTCTCAATGCTCCCTCTGTAGAACGTGGTCAGGATGGGGGGAGGGAGATGGGCTTTCTTCAGCATTCTCAAAAAGTGGACACTGCTGGGCTTTTTTGTGATCGATCACGGAACTCTGTCGCTCAGCCATGTCTCAGTGAACACAAAGAAGCAGCGGTGTCTGTACTCGTATATGTGCTTCCGCTTACTTGCTTCCTTTTGATTTCCCCTCCTCTATCTGTCTGCCGCAGGCGACGCCGAGGTCTGGAGGCCTGGTCCTCGAAGCAAGCTGAGGTCACGTAGCTATTGCAGCAGTTCATCGTTTATTTTGTTTTTAGGGTTGTTTCTGTGTTTGTGGAGTGTGTGGCAATGGTACACAAGGACACCGGTTGCTCCGATGTTTATCCGTAAGGCGTGAAAGTATGTAAGTAGCACAATTTTGGCCGCTGCAAGATACTGCTGCACCGCCATCTTGGAAGATCTTGGCCTAACAGATCTTGGCCTAACTATTCCCACTGTATCTTTTTCAGTTCATCCCTGTCACCAGACCTAACAGCTCTCTTCTTCTTGTTTACCAGTTCTTTCAAGTCGCTGGTGATCCAAGGCTTGTTGTTGGGATAACAGCATACTATTGTTGAAGGGATAATGGTTTGGCAGAAGTTAATTTAGTCAGTAATACAGTCTGATTTTGTTGATGTCTTCCCCATGTGTTTCACACAGCACATTACCTGTAATTATCTGTAAGCCCGAACCAGTCCTGCATGGTCTCACTGGCTTCCTGTGACCATTTTCTTACACTCTTTGTGGGGATAGATTTTATTTTCCAATGAATACATTTAAATAGCACATCATGCATATTTCCGCAGATGTCTGGGTTTGAAAAAGGATTGCAAACTACAACAACCTGCAGAGGATCACAGAAGGAACATAATGGTTAAACAGTGCATTTGTTTCTCCACTTTACTACAGCAGACTAACAGTAACAGGGGAAGGTATAAGAAGTTATTTTTGCACACTGCTATCCAACTCCTATCCAACATTTCTCAACATGGGATTACACTTACAAATGCGATATATGATTCAGGACTCAAAATTGTACAAAATAACTGAAAGTTTATGATAACATTTCAATCTTTTATTACATCTTAATTTATATAAAATAGAACTGATTTTACCCACATGGCTTTTGCTCATTTAAATTCAAACAAAGTTCATATATAATCAGGTTGAAATATGAGATATAATGCTCTATCTAGTCCTCTCAGGCAGCTTCTCATGTGTAGCTGATCCCACACCACTTCAGTTATATTAAGGTTGGATGTCTGAGATGGATGATTTAATAATTTTAGCTCTGTATCAGACTTCCACTGCAAGTAGGTCTTTATCGTGTTTGCAGTGTGTTTGGGTTGAAGTTATCATGCTAAAAACTCAGATTTAATCACACACAATTTCCCCTACACATACAGGATGGAGAATCAAAATTGCTTAATTTTCCTTGCATCTTAGCATATAATATTTTAGAAATTCCTTTATTGGAGGGACCTTGCAAGTAGGACATTTTTGGGAGACAGGTTGAAAGAGAGGTATAATTGAGATGGTTTGGACATGTGCAGAGGAGGGACATGGGGTATATATGCACAAGAAGAATGCTGAGGATGGAGCCACCAGGCAGGAGGAGAAGAGGAAGGCCAAGGAGGAGGTTTATGGATTTGGTGATGGGAGACATGCAGGTAGTTGGTTTGGAAGAGGCAGATGTAGAGGACAAAGTGTTATAAAGATAGATAATCTGCTGTGGCGACCCCTAATGGAAGCAGTCGAAAGAAGAAGAAGAAGATCGTAGCATATGACATTGTATTCTATTGGACCACACCATCTGTATAACTGCCTAAAAAACAAATGTTGCTATTGAAAACATAGAACCAAGAACTGCAGATAGTTAACATTTATATATATTGCGTTATTAATGCTTTAATGCAAGTTACTTTTAACAGCACTTATTTTATTAAGGCTCGATTAACGCAGCACGGATTTCTATTTGACCATTTTTAGTAAATCTGTTAATAAATAAATATAAAGGAGGCGAAATTAAAGCCTTCAACGCAAAACACATTTATTCACGATTTATTCACATTTAGTCCTTGCTTAACTCAGATATAAAAAAAAATTAACTCCACCGACAGATTTTTTTAAATCACTAAACATTTGTCTCAAATCAAGCACCAAATACCGCCATGATGCACACATCCGGCAATTAAAACCATCCGTGCAAATATTTTGTTTGGTGTCCTGATGATTTACTGTATGTAATTTAAAACACCATAATTACATTAAAACATTTACAAGAATATTTAGTCTTCGTGCTCTATGTTGAGTTTGGTTTTACTAATAATAAACATACATTTGCATGAAGCATCCATAATTTTCCATGCCTATGTTGATAGAGTATTAAAAACCTGAAAAGTATTTATTTAAGGTACATTAAGAACAGATAAAAAAATGTTGCGATAAATCACTAGTTAACTCATGTGATTAATCATGTAATAGACAACAGTTTCCCTCTGACCAACCAATCAGAGGATGGAAAAAGGTTGACGCTATTGGGAGCCAGTTCGCTGGCCCTGTGAGGCGAATATGATTGGTTAAAGAAACAGACCAATTGCTAATATAGTTTAAGGTACATCGACCAGCACTACTGATACTGAAGGCCCTGGGCAGATTAGACTGACATGGCAGCACGTAGAGGCTGAAATCTGATTAGACAAAAAATCGAACATACACGTACTGAAAGCAGTGCAGCCAAGATAAACAATACGAAATAAAGAGAATAAACTATTGGAAATAAATTAATAAATTGTCATGGAACAAATATTAGAATTTAGGTTGTAGAAGTAGGTCAGTGCTTCTGATAGTGTTTAGGCCGGCAGAGAAGACCTTGCTGGCCCTGACGGCCCACCACTGGGATTAAGTAAGAAAGTACATGTCAGTAATTCTGGTAATAAATGCCAGTAAGTAAATACATTTGTCAGTATTTAAAGTAAGTAAATAATAGAAAGTAAAAACTAATTTGTCAGTAAATATACAAATCAATAAGTAAGTTATAATGGCGGTAAATAAATAAATCAATACATCAGTTTATCAGTTAGTAAATAAATGTAAGTTAAATAGTAAATGTATTAATAATAAATGCATCTTTAAGCCAGTAAGTCAGTAATAAATGGCAGGCAATAAAGGTCACTAAGTAAATAATTACATCTTAGTAAGTTACTAAACAGGCCAATAAGTAAATTAGTAAATAATCAGACCGAATCAGTAAGTGATAAAGTATTTTTTTTACATATATATTCTTATGTCAGTAAAAATCAGGTAAATCTGCGAGTCATTAATTACTTAGGTCTATCAGAAAGACAGTCAATAATTAGGTTATTCATTAAGTCATTAAAAATATCAGGCTAATCAGTAGGTCAGTAAATAAACAGATCTGCCAGTAAGTCTGTCAATTAGTCAGTTATTAAATATGTTTTAGTAAATCAGTCAATAATCAGGCCAATCAGTAAGTCAGTAAATAATTATGCCAATCACTAAGTAATTTAATAATCAGGCCAGTCAGTAATTGAATGAATAAACAAATCCATAAAATCAGTAATGGTAGAGATCAATCAATAAGTCAGTAAATAATCAGATCAATCAGTAAGTCAATAAATGAATCCATCAATAAGTAATTATGTCAGGAAGTCAGTTGGTAAATAAATGTCAACAAGTCATTCTACCTGTTCGCCAATCATAAGACTGATATAACAGGGAAATAATATACCATGTGTGATAATATATTCCATGTTCCGTTCACAATGAGTGATTCAAGTGAACCATGTTGTAGTACTGGTCATATGGCATATTGGGTTAATTAAAATTCAAATAATAATTAGAAGAACTTTAATATGAAGCTTTACCTGCTAGATATATTGACTTAACACACAACATAATTCTACTGTTCATTCTAATCTGATGAAATACTGCTCTCTGCTATGCAGTCATCTCTACAGCAGTTCTCTGAAGACTAATGGAACAATATAATCACCTTTTAACAATGAACAGTGTCTCAAAGCAGCTTTACACAGATAATGTGGTGATTAAAAGTGAATATGTGGCGAGGAAAAACTCCCCGAGATGGCATAAGGAAGAAACCTTGAGAGGAACCAGACTCAAGAGGGAACCCATCCTCATCTGGGTTGCACCGAATGTCCATTATCATAACATAAAAAGTATCATAACATATATTTTATGCATCAATTTTTTCTGGAGCAAGCTTTCAGCACCCTTCAGATCTGATAACCATCTGATTTGACTGATAACCATTAAAAGACATCCGTCTAGACAAGCGTATTACTCGCCATTTGGTCCATTACTCAATTCTTACACTTAATTTGCATTTAATACTAAATCCAATTTACATTAGAAGCAAGAAGACCAGTCTAAAACATCTACAGCATTTGGAAGATGCCCTTATCCAGAGTGACCTACAATTTTCTGTTTTATATAACTGAGCAGGTAAGGGTTTGGGCCTTGCTCAAGGGGCCCAGCAGTGGCCACTTGGTGGTGCTGGGATTTGAACTCACAACATTCCAATTAGAAGTCCAACACCTTTTCCTACTGAGCTACCACTTCCGCTAAGCTAAGCAAGAACTGCCCTGTCCTTACAATACACACCTGAAATGTACTATAAAATCAGTGAAAAGTTTTAAGATGTTCTCAGAATGCTTTTATGAACTACAAGTGAAACAATTGCAAATTAAATGAGAATATGAATGTCTTGCTAGCAGTGATAACTACAACTGTTGTAATAATAATAATAATAATAATAATAATGATAATAATAATAATAACAATAACTACAACAAAAATAGCCTTTGTATCTTTTCATGACTTGTTAGAAGTCAGAAATTAATTGTTTAGATCTCTGAACTTTCCCTTTACCTTTAATGGAGTGCATTTTTACACTTGTATAACAAACCAAATTAATATTCTGCTGTGGTTCTTATTCGAGTCATGTTGACATTTCGTGTGTGAATTACACAGTGTAACGTCAAATGCCTGAAGTCCTTTTAATTGTGCACCATGAAAGAGGGTTTATTCTCTAATCTCCGATCAGAAGTACTCTGTTCGAAGTCTTGCGATTTTTCAAATCTGTCGGATTAGTCACTTGTTTGCTTTGAGAATTCGAAAAATAAATGACTATCAGGAGGCTCAGATCATTCAGGTGACACGGTTTTCCCCAGATGCATCCGACCTAGAATTCTCGACTATAATTTACCGATGCAGCACTGCCTGTGATAAGTCCCGGCTCACTGAATATCTGACTGAGAACTTGTAGATTTCAGACATGTTGTGTAATCCTCTTAAGACCGGCTGTATTTTGCTGACATCTTGGTAGAAAAAAAAATGTTCTAGAAAGGTTTGCGCCATAAATAATACGTTTGCCCAGATTTATTTATTTCTATATTTACTTATTGTTTTGCAATCTTGACCCCGAGTTACAAATAAAAAAATCCAATTTACATGCTATTGGAAAATATAAAGTTTAAATGTAGTTAGTGGGTGTTTTACAAGTGTTATGGGTGACCTTCAAAGCGATATACCGTAGTTGTCTGTGTCTGTGTCCAGGTCAAATACCTATGTAAGTAATAAAGCAGGTTGGAAAACAATCAACAGAGGAATGACAGTTAGACCCACCACAGTCAGGAGGGGGCTAAATCACCATCTGCAACCGGTACCCCCTTACCTTTAATGAACACAGCTTTAAAGCTACTTCAGGGAGTCACTGTGTTTACTAAGTTGGATTTGCTCAATGCTTACCATCTGTTATGCATCAGGCAGTGGGATGAATGGAAGACAGCCTTAAATACCCCCACTGGACACTATGAGAACCAGGTGATGCCTATTGGCCACACTAACAGGCCAGCGGTTTTTCAGGCCCTCATTTGTGATGTGTTTCGAGACATGCTTAATTAGACTGTTTTTGTTTACCTAGACAACATTCAGATTTTTTCCATATCTCTCACGGAGCACGAGGAGCATGCAAGGGCTGATCTCACTCGCCTCACTCATCTGTACGTCAAACATAAGTGTAAATTCCACAAGTCACAAGTACAAGTACAGTCAGGCAATCATTTCATGGTGCAGATGGACCCTAAAAAAGTTCAAGCTGTAACCGGCTGGCCTACCCCCACCTCGGTTAAGGAAGTCCAGCAGTTTCTGGGGTTCGCCAACTTCTACCAGCGGTTCATCCAGAACTTCAGTGGGGTGGTTCATCCAGAACTTCAGTGGGGTGGTTGCACCTACTGTATGACCATCCTCACCAAGCAGCCACAGAGAAAGATCCAGTGGACACCAGAGGCTAACATTGCCTTTTAGGAACTTAATCGTCGATTCACCTCTGCCCCTATTCTGACTATTCCAGACCCAGAGAGACCCTTCATTGTAGAGGTAGATGCTTCAGTGGTGGGGGTGGGAGCCGTTCTTTCTCAAAGGAGTCCTGAAAACAAGATGCATCCCTGTGCCTTCTCCCACAAGCTTACTCCATCTGAATGAAATGGGAGATAGAGAAGCTTGCAGTGAAACTGGAACTCGAGGAGTGAAGGCACTAGTTGGGGCACAGTGTCCTTTTCAGGTGTGGACAGACCATAAGAATCTGAAGTATATTCAGCAGGTTCACCAACTAAACCCCATCAAACACGATGGTCCCATACCACAAGGTATGCTCCATCCTCTGCCCATTCCTTACAGACCCTGATCCCATCTCTATAGACTTTTTTACTGGCCTCCTGCCCTTTTGAGGGAACATTGTTATCATGTTAATCGTTGACAGGTTACTGGACTCACGCCAAGTCCGAAGGTTGCTTCAGTATCTGGTGGACTGGGTGTGTTCTTAGAGCCTGAGCCCATCAGGGAATTCCACACCCGCCACCCTGATCGCCCTGGGAGGAATAACAGGAGCTGTTCCTAAAGGGGGAGGTCCTATCAATTTTTTTCCCTTTTTGCCGCTATTGGCCGCTATTGGCCACTATTGCCCCACTTCCTTTGTTTTCCTGCCTCATGTACTTTTTAAGCTAGCTCATTTTCTTTGTTCTTTGCTTACTGTTTGTTTTGCCTAGCCCCTATGTTTCTCATTCATGCCAAGTTCCTGCTTCTAGTGTTTAAGGTTTGTTTCGTGTTTTCCCTGTTGTGCCCATGTCTTTGTTCAGATTTCTGTTGACCCTTTTTTTTGGGTTTGTTTAATATTTCATTTGTTACTTTGCTGAGTGCTTGCCTAGTTATTGTTTGTTCCTTGCTTTTGAGTCATAAATTTTCCCTTTTCGTGTCTCTCTCTCTCTCTCTCTCTCTGCACTTGAGTTTATCAATTTACCTGTGGCTCTTTTCTAAGGAGTTAGTCTCCCACCGTGACAAACCCTGGTTCAAGCCCAGTCCTGATAGACAGAGTAGTACATGTTACAACCCACAGTGTTTTGTGGGTTGTATTGGATTGCACAGCATGTGTGTGGTTACTGAGCTACACCGTAACCCAAAAGGGGATTTGCTTTATATAAAATGATGCACTGATGTGTTTTATTTCTCTTATACTGCAGCAATCTTCCAATAAAAAAAATAATAATAAAATGATTTCTTACTAAAGATTCTCATCATACATTTTTTATCTTAAACCTTTATTATAAAACAAATCATTAACTTTTAATTACAGAAGTATTAATTGAAAACCTTTCCTAATTTCTTCAAACCTTTGGACATGTAGTGTATTAGCACTTTAAAAGGTTAAAAAAAAAAGGGCAGTAACAGTAAACAGTAAATAATAACATAAACATGATGGAAGGTGGGCTGGTGTGTGTGTGGTCTCACATAATGGACTAAAATCTTTGCCAGGAGGTATTTTTGCCTTGTGCTCCATGCCTTTCCTGTACACACACTGAAAATTCTGTGACACTGTGTAGAATTTAGTGGTCTGACTGGACCTTGAAAACAAACAACACTGGATTGCTAGAAAAAGATGAAACCTGGTGGTAATGCTGATGATGGAGAAATGGTTCTCTAACAAATTGAACAGATGAAACACCTTATCTTATATACAGTCATCCGTAATGCTGTGTTTTCACACCTGTTCACAAATTCACACATTCAATGGACAAGTCAACGTGTAATTTTCATGTTTCATGGCATCTCAGGTGTGAATCAGGCCATTTATAACATCTAGCAATCCCACAGAAGCCGATACGTGGTATACAAAGATGTCTTTACTATTATAAGTTGAATCATTTATATTTATTCTGACAGAACTTATTTTAAAATAATGCCTCCAAATGGCTGCAGTAAAAATGTTCAGATATTGGAGATTGCTGCAATATCTTATCAATTGTGTGAATATATACACTATATGGGCAAAGGTTTGTACATGATTTTTTAACATCCCATTCCAAGTCCTTATTTGCAGTTCCTCCACTCTTCTAGGGAAGATTTTGGCGTGTGCTTGTGGAGATTTGTGCTTATTCAACCACAAGGGTGTTAGTAAAGTCAGATTCTGATGTAGGTGAGGAAGCCTGGGGTGCAGCCAGCATTCACATTCATCTCAAAGGTGTCCAGTAGGGTTGAGATCAGAGCTCTATAGCAGGAGATCTTTCACTCCAACCAATGTAAGGCATACATAGAACTGGATTTGTGCACAGGGGCATTGTCATGCTGAAAGCAATACCTCAAGTGAAGGGAAAATTGAATGCTACTACATCCAGAAACATCCTATACAATTTTGTGCCTCCAACTGTGTAGAGAAACCACATATTGCTGGAAAATTCAATACTTTTATCCATATAGTGTAAAGTGCATTTTGAAACAGCTCTCTTCTGTGAGAAATCCACACTACATTACACAGATGAAGGGAAATTAATGCAATCGGTAGGGAGAGAGAAGAGACGAGTGGCAGCGACTCAAAGGACGCCAAAGGTGAAGGATCCCATCTGTGATTTTTCGGGACAGAAGTGTGGACTTGCACAAATAACAGGGGATACAAGTTTTGTATTGCTACAAAAATGTATTTATGCTAGGAGTATAACATAATGGCATCTGCATGTGAAGTGGGTGTGGCCTAAAGCAATTTTCTTTAATAGAAATCTACATACGACTTGTCCAAGTTATAGTTAGAAACTATCTTCTATCTTCTAGCAGTTATGAAGACTATGAATGAATGAATCCTGTGAATAGAGTACATCGCTTACATTCATAGTATTTGGCTTTATTATTTACTTCATATCTATCAGATTTAGATTTATGGCATTCAACAGGCGTTCTTTTACACAGCGAGCTACAATAGTGCTTTGAGTCTCTATTAATAAATACCTTTTAAAACTAGTTCATTTGCATATAGACCAGGAATGCAGTCAGTCCAATGCACGTGTTTTTTTTTTTTTTATTATAATTTTTACATAGAAGTCCTAACGTACATACTGCTGGAAGAGGTCGGTATTTAAACATGGTTTGAAGCCTGCTAGTGACTCAGCTTTTGGGCATCAAGTCGAAGTTCAATTCAGTTCAATTCAGTTTTATTTGTAGTGAGCTTTTAACGATGCACATAGTCCCAAAGCAGCTTTACAGAGAAAAAAAAGTTTAGTGCCTATAAGTTTGTTCCTTATAGTTTTATAGCTAATGAGCAAACCAGTGGTGACTTTGGCAAGGAAAAAAAAAACCTGAGATGGTATGAGAAAGCAACCCTGAGAGGAACCATACTCAAAATAGAACCCATCCTCAACTGGGTGGCACCAAATGACCATTCATTACAGTTTCATCAATGTTGAGGTGTTCAGTAAAAGGTGCTTAAATGCAGAATTGTTCAGGCAACTGCAGTCCTAAACCATTGTAGCAAACTGTTGATATTTAGTATTTAAATTACATTTTTATTTGTATAGCGCTTTTAACAATTGACATTGTCTTAAAGCAGCTTTACACAGCTAAAGTGGTTATAAAAGAATGTATATACTTGTTCCTTATAAATGTAAGTTGATCCCTAATGAGCAAGCCAGTGCCGACTGTGGCAAGGATTGTGGAAGAGAGAAACTTAAACGGGACTGAAATGGGAACCGTACTCATCTGGGTGGCACCGAATGTCCATTCATTCCAGATCCATCATTGTTAAGGTGTGCAGTGATGGGAGATTAAATGCAGGCTGTGGTTCTGAGCAATTGTAGCAGACTGTTGATATTAATTACAGTCCAAATCCATCCTCAAAGTTCTTGAGTTGCTTAGTAACTTCATGGATCTTTAGGCCATTAAGTTCTTTTACCACATTGACGCCAGAACAGAGAAGAGTCTTGAAAGAGTTTTTCTTCTAGCTAAGTGATTATGATGTCGGACTTCTAATCAGAAGGTTGTGAGCTCAAATCCCAGCGCTATCAAGCGGTCACTGCTGTCTGCTTGAGCAAGATCCTTAAACCTCACCTTCTCAGGGTGTAAATGAAATAAATGGAAATCGCTCTGGATATAAAAGCCATAAATGTAAATGTACCCTGAGAGCTGGTGGGATCAGTCAAACATCAGCATTAGCTGGACCATCAGCACACCCACCAAAGTTACAAACATCCTTTTAAAGGACTTCAGTGTGTGAAATTTCAATACCGATTTCAATAGACTATTTACTAGAACCTATTCTCGAATCAATGCAGTATTCCCAAAAATGATGGATTTTGATCCTACAGGAATCATCAAAAGATTATCATAAAAAAAAGTGCTGCAGCCTGGAAAATGATATATAATTCCCTCGAAATAGCTTTCATTATTAATTCATAATGCAGGTAGTCAGTGTTTTTAAAGAAGCACCTATAAGCCTTATCTTTAAGCATATTAAATCTGACACTAAGTGTATTCTCTTAATAGAAGGGTTTTTTAATTGATTCATTGTGCTCTCCAACATTAGGCTACAATCTCCATTTTTCTTTCCGCTTCTCTCTTCCTTTTTGTGCAGCCTAATTAAACTCAAACAATGGGGATATTTGTTCAGCTCTAATAGGATGTCTCCACTTTGTGTGTGCGCTTTGCAGATAAAACATCTCTCTTGTAGCTTGTGATGTTCAGGAGTGGAGTGATGGCAGGTTCTCAAATCGACGAGATATCTATCTTCATTGTAAGAGCTATTAAATGCGAATGGATAGGTTCAGGCATGCACGCAGATCTTATGCATAATATATACATACATACATAATCAGCGATATAAATGTACGTCTGTTACTAAGGTGCTTGTGCTACTGGATTCTGCAGCTAATTACAAATACAAGCAATAGTTCTCATTAAACTATTGGCAATGTGATCTTTTGCCGGTGTGTGTGTGTGTGTGTGTGTGTGTGTGTGTGTGTGTGTGTGCTATATTTTTCCAGAATTTATAATCATAACAGATATCCAGGTTACAAACAAAAGGTTAGTAAAGCTAATGCAATCCACACTCATAAATAAAAAAACCAGCTAAAGGTCAAAATGAGACAACACAATGGAACGAAGACCAACAAAGCTCGCAACAAGACGACGCGGAGTATAAATATGCAAACTAATTAAGGGCAAACAAGGGTCAGGTGTTAACTCGCTCCAAACACAACACATAACAAGGACATAGGAGTAACACGAAAGGCCAAAAGGGACAAACAGAGTAAAAGTGGAACTGGAAAGAAACCGATTTGTTGATTTTTCCATTAATTTTTTCCACTTGCTTGCTCGTGGCTAATACACAGGGTGGCTTAACAGACTCATAAGGAAACAGCTATCCGCCCTCTTCTGCATACATGAGCTCAAAAACATGTCATTAGAAAGCAGTTGATGGCTCTGTCAGGATTCAGACTCTCAATTTACGGACAGACAAATAAATGTTTATCTGTTGCCTCATTAAGATGTTAAGCTGCAGTCACAGTACACTTTTTGTTCCACCAACTTTCATTCAACACACGCAAATGGTGGAGGCTATGAAACGCAAACTCAGTACGATTGTGTTTCACATGTCAGAACACCCCAGTTCAGGGAACTCTGTCCTGCAGCTTAGTATCATGTAAAAAATAAAATAAATGAAGATAAATTCTTCAAAAAGAATGATAAAATATTTATGTCTTGGTGCAACATCATTAAATATTAGATAAAAAAACACTCATTATACAACACTGATTTAAAAGAGTTTAAATTAACATTAAAAAACTGCTTAGGTTGCAGTGTTTGCTGCATACCCAAACAGATGTCCTATCTGGTTACCCTCTGTATTCGAGCAGTTCTAGACAAAATTAGCTTTCTGAATGTCTAGTGCAACTGCAGCTGTGGAGCCACAGCATTGTACTGCTTGATAAATCTGCTGGAATGTCCACTCCAGGGAAGATTGAAAACTCTATTGAATGTTTTCCACTCGTGCATGCTTTTCCTTTTACTGTAGAGTGATGTACTTTAAATTGTTTGAAAATGGCCTTATAACCCCTTCCCAAAGTGACAAAACAACAATTCCTTCCCTAACTTCACAGCTAATGTATTTCCTTCATTGCATTGTGTAAACACAAACCTGAATGCTTCAGAGCAACAAATGACTAGCATTTGGACTTTTACAGAGGCGGGTCAATTTTCTGATGATCAATTTATTATGAGCATTTAATTAGCAGCATCGGGCTCCCTTTTAAATACTTATGAAAGCAAGTTTTTCACACACACACACACACACACACACATATATACAGTATATATATATATATATATATATATATATATA
>JAAIIK010000056.1:1608845-1643438 GCA_014706435.1 Silurus glanis | reverse complement strand
AAGTTCTTTCTGGGTTGCTGTGTATATTGTGCTTTTTCTCTTCAAGAGGCTGTTTGAGTGGATCGTGGTCAATTAATAGATTCCCAAGTTGTTGCTGTAGAGATGTTTTCTAGTTCTAAAAGTGAAACAAGTAGCAAGGCCAATGGTCAAGACTGCAAACTAAGTGTAAGTTGGTAGTCTGGTAATGAAAACATTTTGGAGTAAATTGCACGAACACCAGTTCTGTGGAGAAAGAGTGGATTTGATGCTCTAGGTTGCACATATCTGGCCAAAACCGCACTTCTTTGCTGAATGGTACAATTACATTTATAGCATTTGGCAGACTACCTTAACCAGATTTATATCATTCATACAACTGAGCAGCTATGGGGTTAAGGGCCTTGCTCAGGGGCCCAGGAGTCACAACTTTGTGTAGCTTGGTTTTGAACTTATGACCTTTGGACATTTCAGTGTGAATGAGCAACTGTTGGTAAAAGATTACAAACGAAAGTGAGGACATGGAGCATTTTTAGATTTTCAAATTCATCCGGATTAATGTAGACGTAGCCTTAGTCATTGATGATCACCACTTCTGATTCAGATTTTTTCATATTGAGAATTGGACATGGTGGTTTAACTCTTGGGTCATCATCAAAGCCCTTTAGACACTTCTGTAAAGAATTATCCAATTAATTAAAGGCCAGTCATTAAAGCTTCAAGGTCATTGCTCAGTCCTGAACTTCGGGTTACTGCCTGTGTAAACTTTCACCATGCATTCATGACCTCCAAACTGGACTATTGTAATGCATTACTAGGTGGATGTCCTGCATCATTAATAAACAAGCTACAGTTTGTCCAGGATGCAGCAGCCAGAGTTCTCACAAGGTGGAGAAAATATCACCATATATCCCCAATCTTAGCATCACTACACTGGCTACCTGTTAAGTTTTGATTCGACTACAAACTACTGCTACTTACTTGCAAGGCCCTAAATGGTTTAGCTCCCATTTATCTATCCAGTCTTCTAACACGCTACAATCCGTCATGCTCCTTAAGATCCCAAAACTCTGCACTTCTAGTAGTTCCTAGAATAACAAAGTTCACTAAAGGTGGTAGAACATTCTTACATTTAGCTCGTTAACTTTGGAATAGGCTTCCTGACAGTGTTCAGGTTTTATATTATATTAAGTTTGTATTCTAGCATACCAGTGAAAATGTATTCATTGCTAGAGACTCAAAGCACTTTTGTACGTCACTCTGGACAAGGGCGTCTGCTAAATGGCGCAAATGTAAATGTAAAGGCTCTGGCATGGAGAAGCTGGTGTTGGATCTATGATCTCAAATGTTGAGCTATTTTATGAGTTGCTCAGTAGCTCCTGGTTCCATAACATCAACTGACTGTATAAGACTGCAGAAAGGACATTACTCATAATCTTACATTCCGGTACTCAGAGTAGTTCTCACTCTCCAGCGTTCTGTATTGTTTAAAGACTATAATCACACTCTTGATATCACCCAAATGAGGATGGGATCCCCTTTTGAATCTGGTTCCTCTCTAGGTTTCTTCCTCATAACATCTAAGGGAGTTTTCCTTGCCACAGTTGCCCCAGGCTGCTCATCATGGATAAATACACATAATTCACTTTAATTCTTACATTCTGTAAAGCTGCTTTGAGACAATGCCCATTGTAAAAAGCGCTATAGAAATAAACTTGACTTGACATGCAGCCTGATGAGTTTCCCCTAAAGTAGAGAGATTTGTAACTCAAAAACTGCTGAAGGGTGAATACTTGCATGCAAAATGCCCTGTGATTTGTGTCCTATCTTACACCCAGTGTTTCCAGGAGCCTCAAACGGCTGGGTTTACCGTGCATCCAGAAAGTGTTCACAGCAATTCACTTTTCCCACATTTTGTTACAGCTTTATTCCAAAATAGATTAAATTCATTATTTGCATCAGAATTCTACAAATAATACCCCATAATGACAACGTGAAAGATGTTTGTTTAAAATCTTTGCAATTTATTAAAAATAAACTGTTTTCACTGATCATTATTGAATGTTTCTACAACTTGATTAAAGTCGATTCAGTTGATTGGATATGATTTGGAAAGGCACACCTGTCTATATGAGGTCCCACAGTTAACAGTGGATGTCAGAGCACAAACCAAGCCATGAAGTCCAAAAAATTGTCTGTAGACCTCAGAGATAGGATTGTATCGAGGCACAGATCTGGGGAAGGGGACAGAAAATTTTCTGCAGAATTGAAGGTCCCAATGAGCACAGTGGCCTCGATCATCCATGAATGGAAGAAGTTTGAAACCACCAGGACTCTATCTAGAGCAGGCCGCCTGGCCAAACTGAGCAATCGATGGAGAAGGGCCTTAGTCAAGGAGGTGACTAAGAACCCAATGTTCAATCTGAGCTCCAGCATTTCTCTGTGGAGAGAGAAGAACCTTCCAGAAAAACAACCATCTCTGCAGCATTCCACCAATCAGGCCTATATGCTAGGGTGGCCAGACGGAAGAAGCTCCTCATTAAAAGGCTAATGACAGCCCGCCTGGAGTTTGTCAAAAGGCACCTGAAGGACTCTCAGACCATGAGAAACAAAGGTTGAACTCTTTGTCCTGAATGCCATGTGTCTAGAGGAAAAAAGACACCGCTCATCACCTGCCCAATACCATCCCTACAGTGAAGCATGGTGGTGGCAGCATTATACTGTGGGGATGTTTTTGAGTGGAATGAGACTCTTTCATTGAGGGAGCAATGTACAGAGACATCCTTGACAAAAACCTGAACCAGAGCGCTCTGGACCTTAGACTGGGGCGAGGGTTCATCTTCCAACAGGACAACGACCACACAGACAAGATAAGAAAGAAGTGGGACAACTCTACGGGACAACTCTGTGAATGGCCTTGAATGGCCCAGCCAGAGCCCAGACTTAAACCCATTAAACATCTCTGAAGAGATCTGAAAATGGATGTGCAACAACGCTCCCCATCCAACCTGATTGAGCTTGAAGAGGGTCTGCAAACAAGAATGGGAAAAAAAATAGGTGTGCCAAGCTTGTAGCATCCTATTCAAAAAGACATGAGTCTGTAATTGGTGCCAAAGGTGCTTTAACAAACTATTGATCAAAGGCTGTGAATACTTGGTGTGAATTATTAATTTTAAACAAGTGGAGGTTTCCTTACACCTTGCCTTAATCTGCAATGATCCAATAGAGACTTTCTATAGTGTGTCAGGACAGATAACATACTGCCAAAAATGTACTTTCGCTCCCAGTTTAGGAAAAATTCCATGACAGGTCTCCTAGGGGTGGACAAAGTAATCTATTGGCTAATGGGCCACTTCTAACAGCTGGGCATTTGAGACGATGTAAAACTGAGCTGTTCATTGTGCCACAGATGTTAGTCCATAAACCCGTCAGCTTCTCTATATGAGCTGTATGAGCTGTAGCTCTGCTACTTTGTGTCATCAGCAAATACTGTGCCCACATACATGCTGCTCAGTAAAGAGAGAGATAAAACATAAAAACATATAAACATACTCCTCTGGATCATCTCTAATCTTTTTTCTCTCAGCACAGACCACATTAAACTCATATTCGGGATTTAATTAAGCTGGTAAATATATAATACTCTTCACTGGGACATTTATGACAATGGACAGTTTTTGGCCTTTTTTGAGACTATTCTTTATATATAGTAGATCATAAACATCAAATGTATCTTTTAAATGAATTCACACTAATTTTAGATTCTGATTGATGCTTACTGTTTATATGCATCCTAAACTATGCAGATATTCTTCATTTATTTACAATGCCTCCAGGTCAATGTTACATGCATTTATCTGGTATACCTGTGAAGAACGAGATTTATGACATATGACGTTATGATGTATTCTTTAATCACTGATCTTCACTGGTCCCAATAATCAATCACTGGTCACTGATCAGCATTAGTTTTAAATGACCAAATATCGAAACAGAATTGGCTCTGAATTACAAATAACTGATTGTCATTCTTCCCAATGACAAATAACTGATTAGCATTAGCTATAAATGACAGTTCACTGAATGTCATTCCTTATTGTGACCAATCGCTGGTCAGCATTAGCTGTAAATTGACAACCATTGATTGTAAAAAAAAAAAAAAAGCAAAAAACTGATCAGCATTGTTTCTACTGACCAATTGATCAGAATTGATTATAAATGACTAAACACTGACCACCATTGTTTGTCCACCTTTACTTTTTTTTTGCTATCCAAAAATTTATCTGCATTACTTTTTAATGACCGTATAATCAGCATTAGCTCTAAATGACCAATCACCAATTTGCCATTCTTCCCAATGTCCAATCACTGGTCAGCATTAGCTCTAAATGACCAATCATTGATTGTCACTAATCAGCATTAGTTTTAAATGACCAAATAACTGATCAGGATTAGTTTTTAATGACCAATAGCTAATCACAATTGTTTATTGACCTCTTTTTTTGCTGTCCAAAATGACCAATTACTGGTTAGGATTAGCTTTAAAAACCAAATAACTGATCAGCAAATAGTTGTTTATGTCCAATCACTGACTAACATTGTTCCCAATGACCAATCACTGATCAGGATTAGTTATGAATAAAAAATCACTGTTCAACATTAGATATTAATGACCAAATATCCAACCAGCATTAGTTTTAAATAACCATTTACTGATTGTCCTTCCTCCCAATGACCAATCACTGGTGAGCATTATCTCTAAATGACAAATCACTAATTGACATTTACCCCAATGACTAATCAACATTAGTTTTAAATGATCAAATAACTAATCAGCATTACTTTTTAATGACCATATAAAGAAACCGGGTTGGTTCTAAATGACCAATCACTGATAAGCATTGTTCCCAATGACCAATCACTAGTCATTATTAACTGTAAATGATCAGCCGTGTTTGTCTACATCTACATTTTTTCTTGCTTTATTCTTTACAATATTTTCAGTTAACACCCCAATACACAAATATCTATCAAGCTGTAATAAATATGCTTTGTTTAAGTCCATGACATCATCTGGTAACTTCCAGCAACGTTCTGTTGTGAAGAGCTGGCAACACTGGCAGAGATTGCAATTTGTGTTTTATTACTTGCATTTTTCTGCCCAAGGCATTCTTCTACTTCACTTGGTTCAGTTCTTGCCCTCGAAAACTACTTGCAATTACATAAGCGTCCTTGGATGTGTCTATGTGTGTGTATCCACTTAGGAGGCTTTCCTCTGTCTGCCTGTTTTTGAGGTGTGTGCTGACAAGCAGCTTCTGGCTGAGTGAGCCCAGACTTCCTGTTTGAGTTGAAATTTCCAACCTTATCTTCTTTTTTTTTCTTTTTTAACGAAGCACCCAAAGGAAAAAACAGAGAAGAGAAATAAAACCTGGAGGCAAAGACTTGGATATAGATTTACCCAATAGAGTTGTGCGATTAACCTGTGGTTCACGTGCTAATTGATCAATGCTAACAACAGACATAAAATTATTGTTTGGATGGACTCATTTTTAATTTAACACTTCATCTTATGTTTTTTCTTTACAACCAGCTAACATGTTCATTGCATTATTAATGGAAGTTCCTCAGGAACATTAAGTGTGGTTGAAAATGTCCTTGCTAATGTTATATACATAAAAACAAATACCCTGTTATATATGATTTTTGGAATTTTAACTATAAATATGTTTTTATTTATTCTATTTAACATTTAGATGAATCTGGTGATTGGTTCAATTTAATCCTATGTAGAGTAGCCAAGGAAATAAAAATGTTCGTATTTTAGTTAGCAAAAATTTCTATTAAATACTTCTCAAATCTTTGCATATTTTATGGGTCTGATTCTAACCAGCCAGTATGTATTAAATGAATATATGTACACTATCTGAACAAAAGTATTGGGGCACCTGACTTTTCCAGTCATTTGTGGTTCTTCTCCAGTTACCACAAAGTTTGTGGCACACAATTGTACAGGAAGTCTGAATATTGTCGCATTCAATTTTCCCTGTACTGATTTTCATTAAACCCAAACCTGTTACAGAATGACAATGCCTCTTTGCACAAATTAAGTTCCTTAAAGATACAATTTAAATGCATTAAAGAGGATGATCTTAAGAGGCCTGCTATAAAGCATTGACCTCAACACATCTGAACACCTTTGGGATGAATTGAAACACTGACTGCACCCCAGGCCTCCTCACCTCACTTACATCAATACTCGACTTTACTAACATCTTTGTGAGTGAATGAATCTCCACAATCACAGACTAAAATCTAGTGGAACATCTTCCCAGAAGAAAGGAAAAGGGACCACATGCATGTACCAATCAAGTATTCATCAACATTTATTCATATAATGTTCTGAATATACAATATATATTTCCTCCCTGTTTAAAATATACAAATAATTTTGTTGTGCTGTTTATTATAAAGCAATACACATTGTATTGTTTGTCATTTCTAGTCTCAGCACTGTACACAATAATACTGTATATATATATATTTAAAAAATCAATGAATATCTATTAAAAATCTGAATAGGTTTTTTTTAAGTGAACATTGTACTGTGTTGAGTCAACCCAGCCATTAGGGAGGCACAAGCCAGTGCTCTCTTAGTTCTGGTCCCAAGCCCGGATAAATGGGGAGGGTTGCGTTAGGAAGGGCATCCAGCATAAAACATGTGCCAAATCAAATGTGCGGATCACGAATCAGAAATTCATACTGGATCGGTCGAGGCCCGGGTTAACAACGACCGCCACCGGTATTGTGAGCTAACAGGGTACCGGTGGAAATTGGGCTACTGTTAGCCGAAGGAGGAGAAGGAGAGGAGGAAGACGTCTACCGAGACAGCAGGAAAAGGAGAAGTGGAGGGGTTGGTACTTTAAATTTTGGTACTATGACTGGTAAAGGGAGAGAGGTAGCTGATATGATGGAGAGAAGAAAGGTAGATATGTTGTGTGTTCAGAAGACCAGGTGGAAAGGGAGTAAAGCCAGGAACATTGGAGGTGGGTTGAAACTGTTATATCATGGTGTGCATGGAAAGAGAAATGGTGTAGGGGTGATTCTGAAGGAAGAGTACAGTAAGAGTGTAGTGGAGGTGAAGAGAGTTTCTGATAGGGTGATGAATATGAAGCTGGAAGTTTAAAGGGTGATGATGAATGTCATCAGTGCCTATGCTCCACAAGTCGGCTGTGAGATGGAGGAGAAGGAAAAATTCTGGAGTGAGTTAGATGAAGTGGTAGATGGTGTACCTAGGAATGAAAGATTGGTGATTGGGGCAGACTTTAATGGGCATGTTGGTGAAGGGAACAGAGGTGATGAGGAGGTGATAAGTAAGTATGGCCTTAAGGAGAGGAATGTGGAAGGGCAGATGGTGGTAGATTTTGCTAAAAACATGGAAATGGCAGTGGTAAATACTTATTTTAAGAAGAAGGAGGAGCATAGGGTGACTTATAAGAGTGGAGGTAGTGCAGGACATCTATGAGGACAGTGTGACAGCAGTGAAGTGTGCAGTAGGAACGACAGACTGGTTCAAGGTGGAGATTGGACTGCATCAAGGATCGGCTCTGAGCCCTTTCCTGTTTGCAATGGTGATGGACAGATTGACGGATATGGTCAGACAGGAGTCTCCATGTACAATGATGTTTGCGGATGATATTGTGATTTTTGGTGAGAGTAGGGAGCAGTTTGAGAAGAGCCTGGAGAGGTGGAGATACGTGCTGGAGAGAAGGGGAATGAAAGTCAGTAGGAGTAAGACAGAGTACATGTGTGTGAATGAGAGGGAGGGCAGTGGAGTGGTGCGGTTGCAGGGAGAAGAGGTGGAGAAGGTGGAGGAGTTCAGGTACCTGGGGTCAACAGTGCAAAGTAATTTAGAGAAGTGAAGAAAAGAGTGCAGGGTGAAGTGGGTGGAGAAGAGTGATAACAGGAGTGATTTGTGATAGAAGGGAACGTTAACAGGACTGTGGTGAGACCTGCGATGTTGTATGGTTTAGAGACAGTGGCACTGAGTAAAAGACAGGAGGTGGAGCTGGAGGTAACAGAGCTGAAAATGTTGAAGTTTTTGTTGGGAGTGACGAGGATGGACAGGATTAGAAACAAGTTTATTAGAGGGACAGCACATGTAGGATGTTTTGGAGACAAGGTGAGGGAGGCACAATTGAGATGGTTTGGACATGTGCAGAGGAGGGACATGGGGTATATCGGTGGAAGAATGCTGAGGATGGAGCCACCAGGAAAAGAGGAAGGCCAAGGAGGAAGTTTATGGATGTGGTTAAGGAAGACATGCAGGTAGTTGGTTTGAAAGAGGCAGATGTAGAGGACAGGGGGGTATGGAGACGGATGATCAGCTGTGGCGACCCCTAATGGGAGCAGCCGAAAGAAGAAAAAGAAGATTGTACTGTGATGAGTTGGAGAATTTTCTGCTCACATGTTTTACAGCTCTAAATAAAATGAAGACTCATTCAGATTTATGAAAAGACACAAACATAAAAAAATAAATTATAATTTGAAACCAACATAAAATCTTTATGCATAATACAATTGTGATCACTTAAATATTGCTCAGAAATATATAAAGTATTCAACTGTGACGAGACCAAACAACCAGGCAATTAAAAACCCCTTGTAAAAAGTTCAGCATGTCCATAAGCTTGTGCTGTAAAAGGGAAAATGCAGCATTTCTCTGGAGCCAGGGGGAAAATCTACAGCGTGATGAAGGCCGATTTGGGACATGGTTGGCTAACTGAGCGCTGCGTCTAAGCCTCACTCTGAATGATTTATAACCTGCACTGCTGTGCTCACCTGAGCCTCCCGACTCACAGGTACCCAAAGCTCTCTGTGTAGCTTTAAAAAAACCTGGAGAACAGCATTTTGATCCACATCCACACAGAATATCGAACTGGTACTCAAACACTACACATACACTGAGGTTTTATTAATTCTAAAAAAACAAATATAAAAAATACAAACATATTCAGAAATAGAGCATGTCTTATGAGGATTCTGTTTAGGTAGATAAAAAAAAAAAACTATTTTGTATAGCACTTTCTAAAAGTGCAGTTTTTACTGTACATACACTGTAAATAACACATGTAACTGATGAGGCATAACAATGATTATCTCATCATCATGGCACCTGTTAGAGGGTGGGATATATTTATTAGGCAGCAAGTGAACATTTTGTCCTCCAAGATGTTCCACTAGATTGTCGGAGTATGTTTGTTAAGATTTGTGCTCATTCATCCACAGTGGTGTTGGTCAAATCAGGAAGTGATGTAGCTGAGGTGAGGAGGTCTGGGGTGCAGTCAGTGTTCAAATTCATCCCAAAGGTGTTCAATAGGATTGAGGTCAAAACTCAATAGCAGGCCAGTTCAGATCTTCCACTAAAACCCATGTAAAAAAAGATCTTTATGGAGCTGGCTTTGAGCACAGCGGCATTGTCATGCTAGAACAGGTTTGGGTCTACTAGTTGAAGTGAAAAATTATTGCTACTGCATCCAAAGATATCCTATACAATTGTGTGCTTTTAACATTGTGGTAACAATTTTGGGAAGAACCACATATGGCTGGAAAAGTCAGGCAATTCAATACTCACCCAAGTAACTACATCAAATACTTTGAATCTGTTTCTTGATCATAAATCCAACTTAAAGAAATCCTGACCATACACTTTCCTTAAGTTTTCTTTCAAGCCCCAGAGACTGTAGCAGCTTTTCCCTGCACTCACTAACTTCCTCCCAATTACTTATATAATGTAAAAGCGATGATACAACTGTGGAGAATTGGCAGGATTTCTGATTACTCCACAGGTATTGGCAAGCTGAATCGGGTGAGATGAATAAACAGAAAATAGTCACTGAAGCCCAGCAGTATGGCACACTACAATATTACTTGATTAAACAATCTACCTAAGCATACATGCCTGTAACAGCTCTGATCAGTCACTGTGGTTTTGCAACTTGTTCTATCAGTGCAGGAAAATGGCTGATTTTATGATAAGAGTGTGTGAATACTGATATGTTTATAAAGTAAATGGAAAAGAAATGTATAGGACATTATAAATGCATCATGGTGGGTTTTGGTGCTTGATTTGGGACGCATGAGAAAAAAATGTTTTGTGAGAACAAATGTAGATTTTTCAGTGGAGTTTATTTAAATATTTTTATTTGAGTAAAGAAAGGACTTCCAGGATAAATGTGTGTTGCGCCGAAGGTTTCAATTTTGCTTCCTTTATATTTATTTATTTATTTGCAGAAATACACGCTGGCATTATCGCGCGTTAATAAAATCAGCGCCGTCAAAATGAATTTGCGCTAACGCGTTATTAACGAGTCGATTCCCGACAGCCCTAATATATACATTCAAAAACAACGATGTGAAAACAACTACGGGGTAACATTTTTTTTTCAAGCAAAACTAGCTAAATTCCTCCTACATTAGATGAAATGTCAATTTGTACGTTTAGTTAATTAAAAGAAAAAACTTCATGGTGACATCAGAAGGTAGACTGAAGATGGAAGACTGTATTAATGGCCACCATGCTTCACACCAATACCAGCAAAGAAACATTGGTTATTGAAAAATAAGTTAAAATATTCCTTTAGTGGTTAAAATCTACTTTGTTTTACATTTTTATTTGGATACTATGGGGGGGAATTATACAAACGGTTTCAAAAAAGTCAGCTAAGAGTCCATTTGCTTAGCCTTTAGCTTAGTATAAGGCTGCTCATTGCTTGCTAAACCTGGTCTAGACATGGCAGCTGGTCTCAAAAATAAAAAAAATACTGTTTTACTCAGTTGATGCTTGATTATAACTGTTAATTTTTAATTTCCCATCCTCTGCTACATTTACACAGCAGCTATGAAATTTCATTTCATTTATCATGTCAGTCAATTCTAATGATGTGACAAGCTAAGGGTATTTGGCAGAATATAGTAATAAGGCAGGTCAAAGCAGTGCTGCTTTGAAATTAAAATAAGGAAGTTCTGCCAAAATAACATGTAACTACACTTTACAAGTTTAGTCTTGCGTATGCATAGTACACAACAGCTTGGTGAATTTTCTGCTCAAACATCTTGATGAAGTGAATTACAAATTGTTCAGGAAGTGTGTTTTGTGGAAATAGATTATTAATATGTTGAGATTCTGAATATTTAAAAAGTGTCTGCCAATTTATTTGACTAAGTCATTTAGCTGTAAAGTAAGTTTTATACTTTGGTATAAACAAATATATAATTTTTATATATATTTCTTAAAAAATTCTTGATTTTTTCCAGGTATGTTCTCCAAACTGTTACCACATAGTTGTAGCTACACAATTGTATAAGACGTCATTGAATGCAGTGGAATGACATTTTCCAATCACTTGAAGTAGAAAACACAAACCTGTTTCAGCATGACGGTGCCCTTATTTATGCACAAAGCCAGCTAAATAAAGATATGCTTTTCATGGGTTGGAGTGGAAGATCTTCAGTGTCCTGCTATGGAAATCTACTGAAGTTCTTCCACTCCAACAACTTCAGTGTCCTGCGATGGAGATCTTTGTTGGTTGTAATAAAACAGGTAAGAAGAGTATGGACAGGGGCACGTGGAGGGCAATAACCCCATGTAAACTAACTGAACAGTTGCTTCATGTGGGAGTTTTTAATTCTGTTCATGAAGCTCAATCAGTTTCAGTTTTTCCAAGCCCCAGAACCACCGCAACCCTCCCTCCAGCCTGGGTGATGAATGAATTATCCACGTGTTTGTTCGAAACATGACAAATAAGCATTTTGTGCTATCCTTTTAGACAGAGTGGAATTCAGAGGGTACACAGCACAGCTTTTGCAAGCAGAAGAGAGGAAAAAGGTTCAAATTCTCAAAAAATACATGGATCCATATTCATTTTTTTGTGAGTCATTACTTCCCAAAGTTTGTTAAATGACAAGCCAGAGGAAATCCAATTAAAAGAGGATGAAGAGATTTTTTTTAATGATCATTTTACAGAAGAAGGGGAAAAAAAGAAGCACATTTCTGCTTTTACTTTAATGTTAGCTCGGATTCTTGACTTATTGTGTCGCCGCATTCATTAGTAATTCTCAAAAAAATAAAAAAGCCTTAAGGGAGCAATTGTATTTTCATCCCTTCAGGCGAAAAAAAGAGCAAAGGAATGCAATTAACATAGCTTAAAATGACAAAGGAAAAAAATTGCTTGCCACCTCCCTCCAGTGATTTGAGCAATCATAAAAAAAAAGATCAATTTCAGGCACTGATGAAGTTAATACTCGTGTAAACAAAACAAATCAACAGTAACTGTGAGCAGAAACGGAAAATAAAATTCATATTTGCATGTTTTCCTCAATAGAAATACATTTTTTTGCCAATAAATGTTAAATACAGGTTGGTATTTATGCAAATTTGATCACACACCCACAGTGTGATTTCTCAAACTTGAAAGCCACCTCAGGAACTGGTGATTGAACAAATAAATACAACTGAAGGGCAGGCATTAAAGTTACATAAACCTGGTTCTGGTAGTACATTATACTGTAGGAAAGAGAAAAGTTCCATTTCTAGGAAATGTACATTATTACTGCACTAACAATGGATTTTTTTTTTACTTCCAATTTTAATGTTGTTTTTGCTTGTGTATACATTTTATACTGAGCGAGGAGGTTAACCTTGAAAGTATGGAGGTGAATAGGGCACTTAATTGTAGTCAAATGCATGAGTTTAGACAAGAAATGTTTCAAAAATCAACAAATAATGCAGGACACATAATCTGAGGTTGTGCACATCGAAAACATTTCTAAAGCGTCTTATTTAATAAATTGGTGGATCTCAATTTACAGTTTGTCAAATCATAAGCCATGAACTATATGAATTGGGTTAACATTATGCAACAAAAGGGACACCAAATTCAGCAATTCTACAATTACTACCAATTCTACCAAGCTTGGTGGCGGAAATCGCGATTTACTGTTTCACAATCCAAGTGCTTCTTGTGAGACATGATATGAACCAACAGATTCTACTGTCCCGAAGTCAAAGACATTTAATTAGATTTCATTTAAAGAAAAAACTCCACCTAACTGTAACTGCTTACAACTTCATACAAGCTGGTATATTTCGCAATCATGAGTCCAGGCTGTCCTGATTGCAGTTTTCTAGTCTCATCCTGTAATCTCAGGGCTGCAGCTGCCTCGAGTCCGGCAGAGAAAGACCACGTCGGGCACTCCACTGCGTCTGAATGGTAGTGTGTGCTCTTCGCTTTCCACGTCTTCAGATCTGTGATTGCTTTTTCGGGTTGCTATTGAGTTAGCATGGTGGCACAGCTGTTCAGGGTTTTTTTTTAGTAATTACGGCTTAAACTGGAGTTTAAACGTGCTACATTAACCCCCCATAGACTCACTACGAACTCGCTGACCTCTCCCACACTGTCCCAGTGTGATGTCTGGATAATCACAGCAAATTACAGGAAATGTATGGTCTTAGTTCACCTGATGATTGTCAAAGTTTACTCGATATTTCTCAGCAGATCAGTTCATTTGAAACTAGAAATTTGTGAAGATATTTCAATTGCATCACAAAACCCTAATAGGTCAAATCCTAAATAGCATAACGTGACATGAAACGTCACACTGAAGCGGTGCCTGAAATCGCTCACTTGTCCATTCACACACTAAGTAATGCATGGAGCTTGAGTTTACTATATGGGAAGAAAGGAATGAAACAGAATATTAGAATCCAGACACTGACATAAAAAAAATAAATAGGGGTATAACACAATATTCACTGTCCAGTATGTACCTCACTTTTTAAGTCACGGTTTGATTCAATTTCAGTACAGTTAGGGGGAAGAATTCAAGACATAGAATTGCTTGTATTTACTAAATTTAATAAATACCCTGTTTGGTTAAAATAAAAAAATTTATATATTAAAATGTAATAAATGCAATACCCTTGATTATAATATTGATTAAATTGATTATATATCTATTTCGCTAAACAGTGACACAATGTTGCACGATCCGTACCGGAAACACGATGTGAGAAAACTCTGATTTTGTTCTGCGTATGCACAAAAACCTTTTTACGACATGCTAGCAATATATACTCATTTCAATCAATGCAAGAAAAAAAGTGTATTGCATTCATTTGATTTAATAAACCTTTTTTTCTTTAGATTTTGGACCTTCAAACAAAAGATGCCGACCCCACGAGGATCCTGAGCCATCTAAAGACGGATCAGCTCTAGTTGGATCCCACGTAATGAAGCTTTCGGACATTTGACTTTGAGGATAAACAACATCTTAATCAATACTCAAAATAGCATTCTACATATTCTGTTTCTCCATAATTGAACACTGAATGGCTCTGGCATGAATGAGTTGGTGTTGAATCTATAATGATCTCAAAAGCTGAGCTAATTCAGGAGTTCCTGGTTACACAACTCCAAGTGACTGTGTAAGACTGTAGAAAGGATGTTACTTAATCACACACTTCGGTGCTCATGATATTTCTAACTCTCTGATGTTTGGAATGTTTTAATGATTTATAATCACACTTTTGGTGTCACCTATACATATACATATACTTATACATGTTACCTCTACAGTCTATTATGAGTAGATCTGGTGTGTGTTAATACTGCTATGAAGATGACACCAAACTCTACATACCCATTAAAGATAAAGACACTGACGCACATAAAAGACTAGAAGCGTGTCTTCAGGAACTTAAAATTTGCCTCACTAACAATTTTAGGTTGTTGAACAACAATAAAACCCAAAGTATCCAATTGACTCCAAATCTTCTTCTAGTTTTTGGCTTCTCCCATTAGGGGTCGCCACAGCGGATCATCCGTCTCCATACCCCCCTGTCCTCTACATCTGCCTCTTTCAAACCAACTACCTGCATGTCTTCCCTCACCCCATCAATAAACCTCACCTTTGGGTTTTTTTTTCCCTTCTTCCTGGTGGTTCCATCCTCAGCATTCTTCTACTGATATACCCCATGTCCCTCCTCTGCACATGTCCAAACCCTCTTAATCTCGCCTCCCTCGCCTTGTCTCCAAAACGTCCTACATGCACTGTCCCTCTAATGAACTCATTTCTAATCCTGTCCATCGTCGTCACTCACAACGAAAACCTCAACATCTTCAGCTCTGCTACCTCCAGCTCCTCCTCCTGTCTTTTACTCAATGCCACTGTCTCTAAACCATACAACATGGCAGGTCTCACTACAGTCCTATAAACTTTCCCTTTCACTCTTACAGATACCCTTCTATCACAAATCACTCCTGCTATCACTCTTCTCCACCCACTCCACCCTGCTTGCACACTTTTCTTCACTTCTCTAACACACTCTCCATTACTTTGCACTGTTGACCCCAGGTACCTGAACTCCTCCACCTTCTCCACCTCTTCTCCCTGCAACCGCACCGCTCCACTGCCCTCCCTCTCACCACTGCTACCTACTCTCGCCACTAATCACAATACCTTCCGCAAACATCATAGTCTATGAAGACTCCTGTCTGACCTTGTCTATCAACCCGGCCATTTTCACTGAAAACAGGAAAGGGCTCAGAGCCGATCCTTGATGCAGTCCAACCTCCACCTTGTACCAGTCTGTCGTTCCCACAGCACATTTCACTGCTGTCACACTGTCCTCATACATGTCCTGCACCACCCTCACATACTTTTCTGACACACCTGACTTCAAATTAATTCTCTAATAGAAATTCGGCTGACCTAGATACCCTCTCATCATACCTCACCAGAAATGCTATAAACTTAGGGTTTTATCTTGATAGTAGTCTTAAGCTAGACAAACAAGTCAATATATAGAGATAGTTTTGAAACAGTCATTTATCCCTTCATTTCCACATGACTCGATTACTGCAACCCCCTGTATGTTGGGCCACCTCTCTCCTCAATTTTTCATCTTTAGATGGTTTAAAATACGGCTGTCCATCTGCTCGCAGGTGGTTGCAAATGTGTTCACATCATCCCAATTTTACGTTCATTGTATTTGATTTGACTTGATTTGTGCCATGAACTGAAAAAATCTAATTAAATATATGTACAGCTATATTTATATTCATGTAGCTTTTATTTTTTCATTTTTTCATTTTTTTATTTTATTTTTTTTTATTTATAAACTTCGAATGCCATTTCATTCTCATTTAATTGATTTTCTTTTTTAATTAAAGATATGAAATTATATAAAGAGAATTTTTTTTAAGTTAAAGAGCTCATACAGAGAATATATTACTCTTTTTCTGTCCACTTTCCAATATATTTTTCCACCATTGCTCTAAATATAGTCTCTGAAACTGCTTTTTAAAAATGAATATTGTTAAACGCTTTATAGAAATGAAATTGAAATGGAATTGGAGTCAGGTATGGGTCTTACACTTCTGCCTTCACTCCCTGCCATTTAAATTTTGTCTGATGGTAAATAGAGTTGTAGCTTTTTTTTACTGTTCCAATATTTATACCTAAAATAAAAATCTTTGAGAGCCGACAGAGGATGGAAGGTAAAACAGAAAATTAGTTCAAGACGGATAAAAAAAAAAACCCATATAAAAGAACCCATGAATTTACAGATTCGTTCTTGGTGCACACACACACACACACACACACACACACACACACACACACACAAATCACCCACATTTTTTTTTTAGAATGCACAATATATGGTCGTGGTCTGGGAAAAACCCATTGGATTCTACAACTAACCAAAAAGACAAAAATCCTGTTGCCATACTTTTCACCCATAAATGATGCACCCGGCTGTCTAACAATCACAATTTATCCCTCGGTTCCCCATTTTTCCTGCGTTTATCTATAAGTGTCAAAAGTTAAAGTTTCCTCAGACTGCCGCATGATTATTATTAATGATTCATTACTTCTCCATAGCACTGCACACTCCCTGAAAGGATGCACTACATGCATACACACACATCACTGAAGTTAATTTCCCTGAGGCTTGCGCTACTCATGTCTTCATTTTGATTTGAAAGCAGCATCTATACTTCATTAAGCCTCATTAAGTACCCAAAAGTAGCAAATGTATACCTCTCTCCATCCATCCAGCAGAGATGTATTATTAGTACATTATCACAAATAAAAACCCAAGCTCTATACGAGTACCGTATGAGAGGAGTAAAATATTAGATAAAGGTTGCAACTCACTTGGGGTGCCTCGTAAACATGATGCAATGGGTTGCTGCCTACTCAGGCTGTAATTGGAGGAAAGAAGTCATTGAGTCATGTCGGAATTGAAGGTTTTCATACACTGTAGCCTTCTGAGATGCCGTCAGCTGACCGGTTTTTCATTGCAGCTGTCCCATTATCTCAGGTGTCAGCCTGGGCTATACTGTAACCAAAAAAAAAAATTATTTAGAGACAGTGCACTTTGCTGATAAGTTACTTCTAAAAGTTTTTGAATAAAAATTGGTTTCATGACAATTGATTGTGTACTTATACACGTAAAGGATATTTTAGTTATGCTTGGTGACCAATCAGTGATGCTCAATGTGGCCTTAACAGATTTCAGATTCCAGGTTACAAATTTCAACGAGCTCAGGTCCAGGAGATAAATGAAGAGAGGGCTAATTCATAGAATGCAACTGCTACCAAATATCTATATCTATATTCAATTCAAGTTATTGTTATTTGTACAGCGCTTTTACATTTACATTTACATTTGCGGCATTTAGCAGATGCTCTTATCCAGAGCGAGGTACAAAAGTGCTTTGAGTCTCTAGCAATGAATAAATCTACACTGGTACGCAAGATTTCAAACTTATTATAAATATAACTTTTGAATTCTACAAAGCAAACTTGGAAAGTGCTAATTTAAGTGTTTCAGGAAGAGGTAGGACTTCAATCATCGCTTGAAGATAGTCAGGGACTCCGCTGTACGGACATCTAGGGGAAGTTCATTCCACCATCTCGGTGCCAGAACAGAGAAGAGCCTTGAAGTATACTTACCTCTCATTCTGAGAGAAGGTGGTACCAGTCGAGCAGTGCTGGAGGATCTCAGGCAGCGTGGTGCAGTGCGAGTGTCAGGGATCCACCTGCCACGCCCCCTTCGGCGGCTGTCATTGCCTCAGCATTCCCTGAAGCACCCTGCTTCTACTCCTCGCAGTCACAAAGATCACACACACCTGACGCTCATTCACTCCGCTCATCACCAGCCCCTACATAAACCCCACACTCTCCCGCACTCGGGGTCCGTTATTGTCAATATGTGATGTTTGTTCATGTTCGAATGTGTGTGTTATGCTCTCGCTGTTCGCAGTACGATTCTCCGTTTCGCTCAGCACTGCGCTTCCCTTCGCGCACCCTTGGATATTATCACGACCCGCCTTTCATTCAGTTCGGGACTTTGTGGGCCACGCTCCGTGGAGCGCACCACCGGATATCTCACTCATTGCAAGTGTTTGTGTTGGCAGTGCCCGGTATTGACAATAAACTTTGATTTGCTATACTTTGGCTTCCGCCTCAGCTTCCCGCATTACAGAATAACGGACCTCCGAAAAGGATTATAAGGACTTAGGAAAAGGGGAAACAAAACGCGGAAAAGGAAAAGAAAGACATGATCGGATTACCACCGTGGTCCCGGCGCGATCCGAACCTCGGAGGAAGGATTCGCTCCGCCGCGATGAAGCGGCCGCCAAGCTCCGCCGGGGGGAAAACCCGGAAACTCGCTGCCGTTTCTCGCGGCTCATGCCCCCTTGGTGATGTCATGGATTTCCCTGATTGCTTCTCCGGCGACAGGGCTGAGTGGGGCGTGTTTTTGCGGAGCGTTGACGGATACATGGAGTCGAAGTTATCCTTCTACCCGACGGAGAGAGCGAGGATCACACTCCACATCTCTTTACTGCCTGGAGAATCCCTCTCTCTAGCCAGCAAGTTGTGGAGCGTGACTGGAGGCGAGTTTGCCCGTTTTCTAGAGACTTCTCACAAGGAAACTCGGGATTCTCAAAGCGGGTCTCCACTACCTCTCCCCCACTACCGATAGCGTGGTTCCGCTCCAGAGTTTCCCGGAGAGCTCTGTTCCGCACCAGGGTTTCCAGGAGAGCTCAGCTCCGCTCCAAGGTTTCCAGGAGAGCTCAGTTTCGCTCCAGGACCTCCAGGAGAGCTCCGTCCCACTGCTCCAGGACCTCCAAGAGAGCACAGCTCCGCCCCAGGGCCTCCAGGTGAGCGCAGCTCCGCCCCAGGGCCTCCAGGAGATCCTCACCCTGCTCCAGGACATTCAAGAGAGCACAGCTCCGCCCCAGGGCCGCCAGGTGAGTGCAGCTCCGCCCCAGGTTCTCCAGGTGAGCGCTTCTCTGTCCCAGATTGTCCCAGTAGGCTCCTCTCTGGCCCAGAGCGTCCCCGTGAGCTCCTCTCCGTCCCAGAGAGTCCTCGTGAGCTCCTCTCTGTCCCAGAGCATCCCCGTGAGCTCCTCTCCGTTCCAGAGAGTCCCCTGTGAGCTCCTCTTCGCTCCAGAGAGTCCCCGTGAGCTCCTCTTTGCTCCAGAGGGTCCCCGAGAGCTCTTCTCTGTCCCAGAGAGTCCTAGTGAGCTCCTCTCCGCTCCAGAGAGTCCCCGTGAGCTCCTCTCCGCCCCAGTGTGTCCCCGAGAGCACCTCTCCGCTCCAGTGTGTCCCCGAGAGCTTCTCTCCACTCCAGGGCTTCAAGGAGAGCTCAGTTCCTCTCCAGGACCTCAAGGAGAGCTCAGTTCCGCTCCAGGACCTCCCGGAGAGCTCAGCTCCGCTCCAGAGACCCTAGGTGAGCTCAGTTCCGCTCCAGAGTCCCCAGGAGAGCTCCACTCCGCTTCACGGTTTCCCGGAGAGCTCCTCTCCACTCCAGAGGTTCCCCGATCACTCAGCTGAACCGCCGCCTGGCCACGAAAGGGACGTCGAACCGCCGCCTGGCTGCGAAAGGGACGTCGAACCGCCGCCTGGTCGCGAAAGGGACATCGAACCGCCGCCTGGTCATGGAAGGGACGTCGAACCGCCGCCGGGCCGCGAAAGGGAGGTCGTACCACCGCCCCAGGGCTCCTCAGAAGGAGAGGGCTCGCCCCACAGTCTCCCTGAAGGTGAAGCTGCGCCTCCAAGTCTCCCTGAAGGAGAAGCCGCGCCTCCAAGTCTCCCTGAAGGCGAAGCCGGGCCTCCAAGTCTCCCTGAAGGCGCAGCCGCGCCTTCAAGTCTCCCTGAAGGTGAAGCCACGCCTCAGGGTTCCCCGCAAGGCGAAGACACGTCTCAGAGCTCCGCTCCGGGTGACGTCTCGCCCCCGAGCTCCTCCGACGGCAACGTCTCGCTCCCGAGCTCCTCCGAAGGCGACGTCTCGCTCCCGAGCTCCTCCGAAGGCGACGTCCCGCCTCAGCATCCCTCTCACGGCAATGTCTCGCTTCCAAGCGCCCTGGAAGGTGACATCGCACTAATGAACCCCGCCGAGGTCATCGCTCGGCCTCTGAGCTCCATCGAGGGCGTCGTCTGGCCTCAGGACTCAGCTGAAGCCGTGGCTCGTCCTCGGGACTCCGTCAGGGGCTTCACTCCGTCTCTGGTCTCCATCCAGGAGGTCTTCCAGCCCGTAAGCCCCGTCGAGAGCTCCACCCCGCCTCCGGTGGTCGCCGCGCCGGTCCGGGTTTCCATGGTGGAAAGGGCTCCGTTCCGGGCCTTCGTGGGGGAGGTCGATCCGTTCCTGGTTTCCGTGGGGGCCGTCTCTCAGCTCCAGACCACCGCCAAAGACGTCGCTCAGCTTCCAGTCTCCGCTGAGGGCGTGGCTCCGTTCCCGGTCTCCGCTGAGGGCATCTCTCCGCCTCCGGTCTCCGCTGAGGGCGTCGCTGCGCTCCGGGCCTCCATGGTGGACGTCTCTCAGCCCCCAGTCTCCGCTGAGGGGGTTACGCCGCTCCCGGTCTCCCTTGGGAGCCCCTTTCTGATCCTCCCTTCCGTGGTGGGCGTCGTTGGGTTCCGGCTCTCCACTGGGGCCATCTCTCCACCCGGGGGTCCTCCTCTGCATCTCCCGGTTCCGCTGCGGTGCTGGTCGGGTCTCCTTCGCTCCTAGACGGCAGGCGGGGTCCTCCTCCGTGTGCCCTGGCCCACCAGGCGTTCTGTGGGTTGGGGCGTCCGGTGCCGCCCCTTTGGGGGGGGTGGTGTCAGGGATCCACCTGCCACGCACCCTTCGGCGGCTGTCGTTGCCTCAGCATTCCCTGAAGCACCCTGCTTCTACTCCTCGCAGTCACACAGATCACACACACCTGACGCTCATTCACTCCGCTCATCACCAGCCCCTACATAAACCTCACACTCTCCCGCACTCGGGGTCCGTTATTGTCGGTATGTGATGTTTGTTCATGTTCGTATGTGTGTGTTATGCTCTCACTGTTCGCAGTACGATTCTCCGTTTCGCTCAGCACCGCACTTCCCTTCGCGCACCCTTGGACATTATCACGACCCTCCTTTCATTCAGTTCGGGACTTTGTGCGCCGCGCTCCGTGGAGCGCACCACCGGATATCTTACTCATTGCAAGTGTTGGTGTTGGCAGTGCCCGGTATTGACAATAAACTTTGATTTGCTATACTTCGGCTTCCGCCTCAGCTTCCCACATTACAGCGAGGTGTGATTAGGTCTCTGAGGTATGGTGCTGGTCCATTTTTGGCCTTGTAGGCAAGCATCAGTGTTTTGAATCTGATACGTGCAGCTACTGGAAGCTTTTAACAATGAACATTGTCTCAAAGCAGCTTTACACAGATAATGTGGTGATAAAAAATTTATATGTTCTTTAAAAGTAAGTTTGTCCCTGATGAGTGAGCTGGTGGTGACTGTGGCAAGGAAAAACTCCCCGAGATAGCTTAAGGAAGAAACCTTGAGAGGAACCAGACTCAAGAGGGAACCACATCCTCATCTGGGTTTGCACCGAATGTCCATTTATTGCAGATAAACAATGTTGCGTGGTACAGTGATGGTGATGTGATGTGTAGTCCTGAGTCAATGTAGCAGACTGTTGACATTAACTACAGTCCAAATCCAATCTCAAAGCTCCCGTTCTTACTCCGGAATTTCATGGAACCACCCAAGGTGTTGATGAGAAACCGTCCCCAGCTGCACAGAGTGGCCTCCAATCGAAGAGAACACTATCCAGAGGCAGGACTGGACGAAGTGGGAAGATCCGCAGAGGGAAGAGGGGCAGGAACAGTGGTGGTTGAGTTCCCTCACAAGAGAGTAAGAAAGGTGAAGAACTTGTTGGTTACTCTGACTGAGCTTCAGAGATCCTGTGGGGATAAAGCTCTAGAAGGACAACCATCACTGCAGCCCACCACTATAGATTTTGCACTGAGGAAAGGGTTCCATCTAGCTACTTTGCCATAAAGCCCAGATTGATGTAGTGTTGTGCCACACAACTCACCAATCCATTTACTATAATAATGAGAAAACCGAAGAACCCTAAGAAAACCCCGGAGGAACCTCCCGAAGAAACGCCCACACATACATATATCATTTTAATAGACACAATAGTCGGTGGTAATGATTTGACAGTGAATGAAATTATCCTGAAAAGGAAGCAGATTGGACAGTTCTGCATCAGTGATTTCTTCGAGTCAAACAGCGGATTGTATTTCAGTATGCAATCATCTTAACAGCAGATTAGTGTTGCAAGAAATCCTGGTATTACAGTCACCTTGAATTTCTCTCATTGGCTGTCGTCTTATGCTTGTGAAGCATTTTCTTTCTTTTTTGTACTTACATAGGATTCTCTTAGCAGGAAGACAGATGGGAGGTTTTGAACACTTTGAAATCTCAGTGTCTGTGACTTAATCTCTCTCTATTGTTTCGTGTTGCAGACACAACGCGAGCACTAAGCCATGCATGTTCTGTTCAATATCACTTTTCTCTCATCTGCGTCTCCCCTCATTACTTGGCTCACCTCAAATAAGACATTCACAAATTATGAAGTTACTTTAAAGTAGTGAAAAGAAAAAAGAAATGGTCTTGAAAGAGGGAACAGGAGTGAAATCCTTCTCATACGAGCAGAATCAATATAATCCTCTTGTAGCTCTGACTATTGTAAAAGGCTTAATAGATGTATGATGAGAAACTGCAAATGAAGAGGAATAGCATTTATTAAAGAATAGCATATTAAAAGCAGAATGTTTTACTTATTTACTTCCTTCAATTTCACATTTATCTTCATTTCAAAGAATATATAATTTACAAAATTATTCATTTCTCTATAGGCCTTGTCATAATCCCCAGCTCTGAAACAAGGTTCAAATATCTTTTAATATCTTAATATTTTCAACAAATTTTACTTTTAAGGAACATGATCATTAAAACTATGCTATAAAATATATAATGTATATATACTAACTATATAATTATTTAATCTAAAAATAAAAAAATTAAATTAAAATAAAAGTATATTATAATTGCTAACAGCATTAGTAGTGTCAACAAGAACAATATTTTAAGGTTTAAAAAAAAAATCTGCTGCTACAATATTACTTATACTAGCAATAAATTCTCTATAGGTGGTATTATGTGTAATATGTAATGGAATTTTTTTGCTGGAAGTTATTATTAATATTATTAGTAGTAGGAGAAGTGCTAGTAGAAGTATTAATAACTGATATTTCTGATATTCAAAATAGCCTGAGTTTATATATGTAAAAAATAACCAGTTCAATTGCATATTTTCAGAGTTACAAAAATGTAATTAATATCCAACAAGCTTTATTCCAGGCATTACTTTATGACCACCTTCCTAATATTGTGTTGGTCCCACTTTTGACTTTTTGCTGGAACAGTCCTGAACTGTAGAGCATTAACAGCATGAACTTCTTCAGCAGTTTGAGCTACAGTAACTCGTCAGTTGGATCGGACCACTTGGACCAGCCTTCGCTCCCCTCATGCATCAATGAGCCTCGGCCGCCCATGACCCTGTCACTGGTTCACCACTGTTCCTTCCTTGGACCACTTTTGATAAATACTGACCACTGCAGACCAGGAACATCCTACAAGATCTGCAGTTTTGGAGATGCTCTGACTCCGTCGTTTAGACGTCACAATTAGTCAAACTCACTCAAATCTTACGCTTGCCCAATTTACCTGCTTCTAACACATCAATTTTGAGGAAAAATGTTCACTTGCTGCCTAATAAATATATCCCACCCATCCCTAAGTATAAAAATCTGTTTTTGTTAGCCTATATGTCACCAAAGGGCAAATGCTTCTCTGGTGTCATTACTATGGTACATCAGACTATAGACTGTAATTGCATTTGGAATGCTTACCAGCTTTCTCAGTCTGTAGACAAAGCATATTTTTTATCCTATAAAGCCAAATGTAAAGCTGAGAGCATGTAAAGCTGTTATTCATGCTAAATTGTTTGATCAATGTAAATCTTCATACTGTTACATTACCAAGTTGGTTGCATGTAAGTACAAGGAACATGCACGTGTCTCTCAAAAATGATACAAAATTAGCTGTTTCCAAACTTTTGACAGGCACTATAAGTAAATGAAATAAATGAGAATTGCAAGCTGCCAGCGTCGGACAAAACTATGAGTTACAACATACAACTATCCTCCTTTAAATGGATAAAAATTCATGGTGTACAGTATTTTGAATGTTTAGAAGTTTAATAGTGAACCAGTGTGGGCAGGTTTCCATTTAAAGGAGGATAGTTGTATGTTGTAACTCATAGTTTTGTCCGACGCTGGCAGCTTGCAATTCTCATTTATTTCATTTACTTATAGTGCCTGTCAAAAGTTTGGAAACAGCTAATTTTGTATCATTTTTGAGAGACACGTGCATGTTCCTTGTACTTACATGCAACCAACTTGGTAATGTAACAGTATGAAGATTTACATTGATCAAACAATTTAGCATGAATAACAGCTTTACATGCTCTCAGCTTCCGGACAATTCTCCAAAGATTGCTGAAATGCTTTGCAATGTCCTTTTTAAAAGTTGCCAAAACTGTTTTTTTTTTTATCAGTTGTATATTTCTTTCTTGTGATCCAGTTCATCCCAGGGCAGTTCCAAAGGATTTACTGGGCTGGCCATTCCATGATAGATAAGACTCCAGACGACTATTTGTTCGCTAAATAACACTTACAGAGCTTGGACATTCATTTCAGTTTATTGTCTTATTGTGTGATGAAGTCAGTTCCAATGAGCTGAAGTCTATAGGGAATCGCATGGTGTTGAATTATGGAATGGTAGCCATGTTGGTTCATTATTCCTTTCACCCAGTATAAATCTCCAAAACAACCCCAAACCATTAAGCTTCCACCTCCATGTTTGATTGTGTGGGTTAGGCAGTCTTATCACATCTTCTCTCCTGTTCTGTCTTATACAAGTTCTTCTGTTAGAGCCCAAAATCTCACATTTGGACTCATCTGTTTACAAAACTTTCCTCTAGACATTCATTGTCCAACTTTTGCACAAACAAAAAGGAATATGCGTCTTAAAACTATTAAAGACCAACTAGGTTTCCAACTATTGAAAATGTTGCAAATAATATTTCCATAATGAAAATGTTCAGTGTATGTCAAACATTTGTAAATAATGAGTCTTTATTCATTTAATTTGATATTAGTTTGTCTCCATTTTTTCTATTGATTCTCTGGTCATTTTGTATGTCATAAATCATGTCAAAAGTACACTAATAGTACACTGAAATTGAAATTGTGTGTGAGAGAGAGAGAGAGAGAGAGAGAGAGAGAGAGAGAGAAAAGGCCAAAGAAAGCAAACAAAAGACTTGTATTTCACTCGGCTTGAGACTGGGCCACTGGCACCCAGCAACACTGCTGGATTTGCTGGAAATGATCTAAATCGGGGTGAGCATGAATACTGGCTCTCTGGCTGGCTGCTCCAAACCCCCAGTGTTCAAAGTGGTTATTGAGACATCTGAGAAAATTTCTCATCAGTCAAAAGTACACAGAAGCGGACCACATGCAGAGACATTTCCATCAAATGAGACGTGATGAGTCCACACAAATAAACAAACAGACGGGTAGCCATAATTCGAGTCAAAGGGTTTGTGATACGGCAATTCAGAGTTACATTTCATCACATTTTGGGGGTTTTGGTGCAATATTGGAAAAAGAATAATATTAATAATAACAATAAATTACAAATGCAAACACATTACCATCCAGTCATCAGCCAGAGTGACTTGATTTTCACTACTTGTACCTCTAAAATAGAACAAAAATTCTATTTATTACAATGAACACCACTAAGAAATATATATTGTTCTACTGCATTAATAGGATGCTACGAGGTTTGACTTGATGCCCCTTTAATTTGTTGCTCATTGATGTTATATATAAACAAATACACTATATGGACAAAAGTACTGGGACAGTCTTCTGTATCTTGTAGTATATACCTCATAACTAGAATTAGGTCCATTGGGGTGGATTTCTACAGCAATTTTTGAAAAATTGATAACCTCAAAAATGATAGAACAATAATGTATGGAAAGAATTTTGCCATCACCCAGATGAGGATGGCTTTCCTTTTGAGTCTGGTTCCTCACATGGTTTCTTCCTCATACTTCCTCACGGAGTATTTCCTCGACAATGTCGCCACTGGATAAATGCATAGGGACGAATTTATGACTTTAAAATATAGATTTGTCATTATTTACTTCTGTAAAGCTATTGTGTGACAATTTTCCATTGTTAAAAAGCGCTAAACAAATAAAACTGAACTGAATTATCCTATTGCACGCTTGTGTAAACAGCTCGGACAAAATGTCTGCAGTTGTTCCCCGTCTGCTTTTATGACGTGCCCTTGTTTATGCTGAAGTATGTAGAGATAAAAATGAAGGTTGTCTGGAAATGAGGTGATGGCTGTGTGGGCTGTTGGAGGAAGATTAGCGAGCTTTATCATGGTGATATATGCACACACACTTCCTCTGCATCTTGTCCCACTCCCATTATTTCAGCTCCTGACCTTGCATCTCGTCAGCGTCTTTATTCTTTCGCTGTTAAAAAAGGAAAAAAAACGCATCATGTCACTTCTTGTTAAAATGGATGAGAGAGAGCTTCTATAATAGCAGGTTGTAGAGTCAGTCTTTGAGTATCTTGATAGTCCTGACATTGTGACTTGGTGTATTAAAATAAATAGAATTGTGATTATTTTGCTTTGGGATTAGAGACGTGCTGCCTATTCCCTTTTTACAAATTAAATACCCTACGTTTATCTTACTTATATGGCAATATATGGCAGTTTGACACTAACTGCATCCTTGTAAATGAATAATAAAATGTATTACATTTATACACACACATTTATACACAAATTAGACAGTAAGGGCTGGATATGTGTATGACAGATATAGTCAAGTCAAGTCAAGTCAAGTTTATTTCTATAGCGCTTTTCACAACAGACGTTGTCTCAAAGCAGCTTTACAGAAATCAACAGTCAAGGTGAATGGTGTGCATTTATCCCTGATGAGCAGCCGTGGCGACTGTGGCAAGGAAAAACTCCCTTAGATATAATGAGGAAGAAACCTTGAGAGGAACCAGACTCAAAAGGGGAACCCATCCTCATTTATAGACAGAAGTACAGATTAAAGTGAATGTAACAGAGAAAAGAGTCCATTGTTGGGATGGCTGAGGTCACTATCCTCCTGGTCATTGTACGGCCTTAGTTGCTGTAAATGTCCTGCAGATCAGAAAGCTCGGTGCGGATGTTACGTTCAGCTGACCGCACTACTCTGTGGAGGGCTCGTCTGTCCTGCATGGTGCTGTTCCCAGACCAAGAAGTGATGCTACCAGTCAGAACACTCTCAATGGTGCAGGTGTAAGGTCTTTAGCACCTGAGAGGGTTGTTTAAAATCCCTTAAGCTTCTCAGATGGTATAGATGCTGCCTGGCCATCTTCACCAGGGTGTTGATGTGACAGGACTAAGACAGGTCCAGCGTGATGTGAACACCTAGGTACCGGAAACTGTCCACTCACTCCACTGGGGTCACGTTGATCTTTAGCAGTTGGTATGACCGCTTCTGTTTTGTGCTGAAGTCCACTATTAACTTGCTGACATTCAGGAGAAGATTGTTCTCCTGGCACCATCTCTCCAGGTTTTTAATCTGCTGTAGGTAGGCTGTCTCATTGTTGTTGGAGATCAGACCCACCACAACAGTGTCGTCAGCAAACTTGATGATGGTGGTGGAGCCCATAGGATTGACCAGAGGATTGTGTGTTTATGTACATCCCTTTCCATTTTTAGTCTTTATTTGCCTTTATAATAACCTCCAGTCTTCTTCAAAGATGCTCCAAAAGATTTTGGAGTGTGTTTGTGAGATTTATGCTAATTCAGCCACAAGGGTGATAGTAAAGTCATGTACCAATGTAGTAGGCCTGGGGTGTGGTCATCGTTCACATTCCTCCTAAAGGTGTTCAGTAGGGTTGAGATCTGAGCCCTAGAGCGGTCATGCTGGAACAGGTTTGGGTTTCCTAGCTAAAGTGAAGAAAAATTAAATGGTAACGCAACCAAAGACATTCTATACAAGTATGTACCTCCAATTTTGTGGAAAGAGTTTGGGGAAGAACCATGCATGACTGGAAAAGTCAATACTTTTGTCCATTTATTTTATATATACCTAGATAGATATACATTGTCAATATAGTATATATAGACATAGTATTGCAAAGTAAATTGTAATTCATGTCTTCACCTATATTTTTGTTCTAGTGGATAAATTGCATTAGCTACTTGGGGAAAAGGTCCAAAAAAACCCCAATGATATATGATCTCAGATTTTCCGCTCTTTAGTTTGTGCTCCTCTAATAAATGCACCAGCTGCTAGAGATACGATAATGCAGAATCTCTTCCCTCTGGCACAGAAAAAAAAGCAATTTCACCACCTTTGTAGCAGAGGCGTTATAACCCACATTGGGAGCAGTAATGATAATGTTGTGCTTTTGTATATTTCAGTATATATCAAGCTTGTTTTCAGCGCAAATCATGACTTCAGGCTATTTACATCGCGGTCTAAATCTTTCTTCTGTTGCAACACAACCCATGCTGAATTTTAATAACGCGAGATTTGGACTAGGCAGAATAAATAGTATGATTCAAATGTAAGCTCTATATTTGACACACTATTTTTGGTTGATTAAACCCTCTTGATGGGGGAGAAGGAAAAAAAGAAACATGTCCAGATTTTAGGCTGCTCTCTACACATTCTCTTTTTAGATTTACTTGTAGTGTGTGGTGTGGAATATCCTATTTAAAGCCCTCTGCGCTCATAGAAAATGTAAATCGTGAAAAATATGAAGATTTTTCAATATTTACTACACAGCATCCTGGAGCGTCAGCGGAACGCCGATTGACTCGTGCAAAAATGCACAAAAGAAAGGCTGATAAGCAAGCGAGGAGCCGAGAACAAACACGGTCCGCCATGTTTACTTTGAATCAAAGTCACGTTTGAGCATTCGGAGGAATTCAGCGAAGTGTAGTCAGGTGTTTCAGAGAAGATAATATTTTTAACAAAAATATCCTAGTAGGACAAATAAACCCAGCACTCATCAATAGACAAGACAGATTATTATTCTTTTTTTTTTTTTAAATAAGAAAAAAGCAGGATGGAGAAAAACACAGGAAATTGAGTTTCGGATTTCTTTAACTGCAAATTCTACAATACAAATGTCACTTAAATGTGCATTCATACACTATATGTATCTCCATTTGCTGTTATAAAAACCTCCACTCTTCTGGGAAGATGTTTCACTAGATTTTGGAGTGTGCTTGTGGTGATTTGTGCGAGATTCATTCAGTCAAACTGGTGTTAGTAAAGTCAGATACTGATGTAGGTGAGGTGAGGAGGCCTGAGGTACATTTCATCCCAAAGCTGTTCAGTATGGTTGAAGTCAGAATTCTATAGCAGGACATCTTCCACTCCAACCCATGTAAAGCATATCTTCATGGAACAGGTACTGGAACAGGTTTTGGTCTCCTAGTTCAAGCAAAGGTTACATTTCATACTTCTGCATTGAAAGACAGTGTGCTTCCTACTATTTGACGAAGAACTACATACGGCTGGTCAAAAGTCATCTGTCCCAATCATTTTGTCCATAGAGTGTATGAGGGGTTTATTCTCATTTTTATTAGTTTTTATCCCTCAGCAATTCATCTGATAGACAGATTCTCATTAAAACACATAGGAGCAATATAGATTGCAGTTTTCCCAAACTTGTTTTCTTAGCCACATGATACACTTTGGCAAAATCTTTTGACAAATAAATTCGTTTTTGTATAATTTCTACAAATTGTTCCAGATAATTTTTCAACAAAATAATAATAAAAAAAAAAAAGACTACTGTACCTTATTGAAAACCAAATTTAAATCCTTCATTTATACTGACTGATGGAAAAAATTGCTTCGAGAAACAAATGAATGCCTGTCGGCCATGTTGGCAAATCTGGTGCTCTATTCAGGACAAACCATGCCAAAAAACAAAGCATAGAAATCAGTTAGCACTGTATAAATCTTATATTGGAATCCAGGCATTGTCCCCCCTCATATCTGCTTTTTCCTTTTTGTTTCAATTCTGCTCTTTTTTTATTATTTCCAAACCTGGAGCTCAGCTGACCTCAGTCCATTGAAAGAGAGGAAGGAGAGCATACAGATTGTTCTTACCAAATGTGCTGATGTTCAGCAGCCTGTTATACCACGTCAAGAAAACCCACAGGGTCCCTTTATTCTATGCTAAAACTGCACCTTGCTCATATTAAACAATAGCCAAATGAATGAGCACTAATAATGATAACTGAATTGACTTATTTTACAGGAAATGCAACTGAAATGCACACACCATATATACACAGATTGGTCTTATTGTTATGTGACACACAACTTCAGCTCAAGGCACAAATCAAAGAAGTGCTGGAGGTAATTATTTTGCGTGCTAAGTCTTCATTACACAAATACACTACTGCATTGTCACTTTCTGGGGTTTTTTTCGCATTGCTTATCCACTATGCATTTTTGCACCATCCATAATTTGTTTACCACGACACTACTGTATATTCCACCCATATTTATTCTGTATATACTGTATCATACAACATTCATACATGTACATAACTTGATCATGTCATTTCAGCATGTTATCTCATGACATCTATGCACAATCTTTGCACAGTATATTGTATATTACTATACATACATATATTAAGGTTCCCTGGTGGTCTAGTGGTTAGGCTGCGGCGCTCTCACCGCTGCGGCCCGGGTTCGATCCCTGGTCAGGAAACCAACCCCAGCCATTAGGGTTGCACAAGCCTTAGTGCCGGTCCCAAGCCCAGGATAAATGGGGAGGGTTGTGTTAGGAAGGGCATCCAGCGTAAAAACATGTGCCAAATCAAAACATGCGGATGATCCGCTGTGGCGCCCCCTAATGGGAGAAGCCGAAAGAAAGTTTTACTATACATACATATATTATTACCTACTGCACCTTCTGTACACTATTCACCTTCACCCCTGTACATATGGACCCCATATCCTTATTTATCACACTGCTATTTATTTATTGTAAATAGGCCACTTATGCACTTCTGGTTAGATGCTAACTGCACTTTATTGCTCTGTACATGTACCTTGCACAATGACAATAAGGAAGGTAAAAAAGAAAAGTATAGGTGGTTTATACTTGTCTTGTGTACATCAGAACACAATGAAATTCTTACTTCACATATTCCCACGATGTTACAAAGTTGGAATCAAAGCGTAGGGTCAGCCATGATACAGAGCCCCTGGAGCACAGAGGGGTGAGGGCCTTGCTCAAGAGCAGCAGTCAATCAGTATTCCCAGTAAACAATTCCAATCAGTAAAACCAGAGTCTTAACCATTGAGCTACCAGTACCATTAGTTCATTGGTGTGGCTATGAATTAATAGCTTAAGTTCACTAATTATGTTTCTTGAGACTTTATTTACCATATACAGCCCCAATTTGTTCGTAAGTTGTTACTGTGTTCGTTATTGGCTACTCATACCTCCTAATGATGTAAGAGCTATAAATACTATCAAATAAACAATAAAATATACTGAAACACATCGAAATAATTGGAATACTGTATACAATATTTTGTATTAAGTAATTAAAAAAGAATTGAAAAAATGTACTTAAAAAATTAATTGGCCCGAATCCAGTGCGCATCATGTAGACTCGTTATGGTTGACGAATAGCTAGCGGCGGATCTTCTCTGTTTTTAATTTTTTCGACTCTTCGTTTTTAAAAATTTTACTTTGAGGACAGGTTTGTTCGTATCCGCGAAAGCTGGTAAAGTGAATGTTCGTAAAGTAGGGAACGTCTGTAAATACCTCAAATCTGGCAAATGTATTTTAAAATGAGTGACTAAATTAGAATTGAATTGTGGACCCTTATGCATAGCAATGACCACAATATTACACTTCTAATTCGAAATAATTATAATTTTTATAAAGACATATTGGAAGTGGTGCAACAATGGTATATTCAAATAACCACCATCAAGGGATATATGTACATGATATATATATATTGATAATGTCTTCTCCGGGCATCCCTCAAAATCATAAACAGGGCTAGGTGCTATTTTATTTGAGCATTTATTTATTTTATTTCTATACGGAGTTCTATAGAGAAGTCCTAAGATTCCATGCATTATAATATTAATTTATAATTGTCTAGTGATCTCAACAAGTTGTTTTCTCCTGATCATGGCAATTTTCTTACCATAACAAAAGATCTTTTTCTCATGATTTCGCCACAAAGGTTTTATTATTATTATAATAATTAAATTTTCTTATTATCACGACTTACGAATGATCTTATTTACTTACACTTTGATCAGGGACTCACTTAAACTGATGCTACTTCAGCGAGTCTATAATCAAAGTAAAAGCGAATGCGATCATCCATGATACTGCAGTGATGCTGCCTCTAGAACATGCTCTTGTGACAAACACACAGATAAAATTAGGTACTGATCATGGTGTCAAGATCAATTTCAAACTGTAATATGTCCAAATCATGATCACGAGAAAACAACTCATGTCGAGATTACGAGAAAATTAAATCATGATCACGAGACAACAAAAAAAGAAAAATGAGTTTGTCTATAAAACAACCCCGGTATGAAATGCCCTATATGTCATACAGCATAGATTTTTTCTTTTGCTCTTTGTAAAGTCTCTAGTACACTTGTCAATCAAGCTCAGTCCCCTTTGAGAACATTGCTGAAAGAGAGAACTCAGCAGGAAACGCTATGACGCAGGTAATAATCTTCAGCCCAATAAATGATCCAATTACAGTACGTTTGAACCCAGTCCTCAAAGCAGTTAGCCATTTTCATCACCTTGCACAATCATGTTCCAGCTATGGTAAATTGGGTTCCTCTCTAGTGTTAGAAACGGCTGTATCGTTATCGCGTTTCAGCTGAGCTCCTTGCATCTCTCTGTTGTAGGGTCAGACCAAGTCGAGAGGAAACAGATGAGACAAACTCATTTCAGCTTTTCGGCACTGGTGGACGGGGTTTAACAAAGACAGCTGCGAGCATGTCGCATCACTCCACAAACCCAATTTGGGCATGTTTTTTTTATTCCTTTAAAATGTCAATTGTCTCAACCTTACAGCTGGTGCAATCAGTGACTACATTCTTTTTTTTCCCCCATCGATCAATGAAATCAGTGTTAAACAGGTCTCAGTGTTAGAACTTTCTCATAAGCAGCTCATCAGGGGCTGGTTTAGAGTTGATGAACTAATCCCGTATCTCATCAGAAGTGTGCAGCTCGTTTAGCTGGGCTGCTCATACCAAGGCTAAGATGAGCTGGAGTAACTCGCAGCAATATCAGCGAGGTCCTATTAAAAGTTAACTGAGCAACTGTAGAAGCAATAAACTTGTGTTTCTTTATATATGACTATTATAATTACAATTCCCAATTTATCCGAATGCGTATTGAAAAAGGCAGTAATTAGGGTTATAAGCCTAGCAAACAAATCCCAGAGCAATAACAAATGGAGCAATAAACATGTCTTACATTGCATAACTCAATTTGCACTTAAACTGTAAGAAATATTTTGTTATGATTACAAGCATAGTTAGAATTTAAAACCGAGTTGTCAAAAATCAAGCGTATCCATTAAATCGGACAAATTCTAATAAATTCCCATTTATAAACCAGTTTTGGACATTAAACCTCCCTCATGAGCTGTAGTTTACTGCTTCCAGTTTGTTTTTTCTACTCTGTACACAATATAAAGCCAATTCATGCATTGCCTCATTGCAAAGTTATGCCAATCCCAGCATTTACTCATATTGGTGTCCTTGAGTTTAAACACATTAAATTTACCCTTTGTTTCAAAAACATGGTTTATGGTTATAAACAGAAGTAGAAGTTGAATGTAAAAGCTGGTGGGACTGGAGCTGGAGGTTGCAGTTTCTGTTAGATCTAATGCCAAACTAAAAAATAAACAACATTATCACAGAGTTGTTGCTGCTAATGCTAAACTGCATATCATAGCTAGATAGATAGCTAGATAGATAGCTAGATAGATAGATAGATAGATAGATAGATAGATAGATAGATAGATAGATAGATAGATAGA
>JAAIIK010000056.1:1585864-1598845 GCA_014706435.1 Silurus glanis | reverse complement strand
TTCTTTCTTTCTTTCTTTCTTTCTTTCTTTCTTTCTTTCTTTCTTTCTGTCTGTCTGTCTGTCTGTCTGTCTGTCTGATTTTCACTTCTTCCTTCCTTCATAATATTTTTTCTCCTTTTTTTTCTACCTGTTTTCCATCCTTCTATTGAATGCTTTCCTCAGTCCTTTATCCCTTCCTTCTTTTCGATTCTACTTCCTTTCCTTTCTATACTCCCTTCTTATTTTTTTTCCTGTTTTTCTTCCTTGCTTCTTTTTTTCTTTCTTCGTTTATATACTTCCTTTCTCCGTCTTTTTTCTGTCCTTCATTCCTTCCTTCCAATACTCCCTACTTATTCTTCCTGGCTATACTTCTGCCCTTTCTTCCTTCCTCCAGGTTAAATCTGCCCCCGGTGTTAGCAGCTCAGACACTCTTGCTGTTTGGCCCTGAGCACTCAGGGAACATTTTGTGAGCTGCTTTTCTGATTCTTTCCGATTGGATTATGGTAGAGATTTGAGTAAATCCTGTTCTCTCAGGGTGATTTGCATGCGGCTTTTGCAGAGACTCAACAAATCCGATCGGCGCTGCTCTAAATCAATCGGCCGTGCTGAAGATTGAAGTGCATTATGCATGACTCTAAAGCGACATCAGACAACGTCGGCCTGTTTGAGTGATGCGGATTCTTCTCTTATCCTGTAGCGCCGATCAGTCTCTATGGGCTAGAGAAAGGAGCTTATGCCACAGTGTTATTACCTTACTGGAAAGCAGAAATGCCTGTTTTAGTCTATCAGTTAACATCATGGCATCATTTTTATAAGTTTATAGTTGCATTTAATCTTATGGGACACCTGTGAGACAAGTTCCTGTTGCTATAGCCTTTAGTTTTTGTTTTCAATGAGATCATTTGTTGTTTCCTTTCATAAATGTAATATTAATAATAGCTTTAATAGCTTTTTCAAATCATTTCCTTACCATACCATATAACTATTATATATTATATATTGATATTTAATAATTAATATTTTCACCAAATGCTCCATGAAGATATGTAACCTACCTACCTTTTGTTTACTATATAAATAAAAGTATTGCAACCCCTTACATTTTTTTCCTGACATACTGTATTTGGTTCTTCCTCAAAACTGTTACCACAAAGATGGGGCACAAAGGATCAATACATATCCACAGTCTGGATCATAAAGCCAGTTCCATGAAGATATAGTTTACATGGGTTGAAGTGGAAGATCTCCTGCTTTAGAGCTCTGACCTCAAAATTATTGAACACCTTTGAGAAGAACTGGAACGCTGACTGCACCCCAGGATTCCTCACCTCACCTACATCATTACCTGATTTTACTAACACCCCATGTGACAGAATGAATCTCTGCAAATTTCCACAAGCACACTACAAAATCTTGAGAATTGGGAGTTATATTGTAGAAAATGTTTATTTCTTTAAATTAATGCTGGCAGTTACTCCATGTTAGACCATAGTGCTATTAAATCCTCAAATCTGATTGGTCAGAAGATGCTAAGGAAAAACTCCCAGAGATGGCATAAGTAAGAAATCTTGAGACGAACCAGACTCAAGAGGGGACCCGTTCCTATCTGGGTGGCACCGAATGTACATTTATTACAGATAATCGATATTGAGGTGTGCAGTGATGGTGATCAGATGCAAAATGTAGTCCTGAGTCAGTGTAGCAGACTGTTGACATTAACTACAGTCCAAATCCAAATCCTTAGAGTTCCTGTTTTTACTCTGTATTTCATGGATTTCGTTGATGAGAAACTGTCCCCAGCTACACAGAGTGGCCTCCAATCGAATAGAACAATATCCAGAGGCAGGCCAGGACAAAGTGGGCAGATCTGCTCCTTTAACTAAGAAAAATCTACTGATTAAAAACTTGACTAAATAAATACGTTTTCAGCCTCGACTTGAACAACTCGACTTGATCTTCAATGATTGCCCCCTGCTGTAGTCTTCATTATTTGAGGTACCAACAAATAGCCTGCACCTTTTGATTTAAGTAGGTGTGGGGGATCATAATGGTACAGAAGTTCACTCAGATACTGTGGCGTGAGACCATTAAGTGCTTTATTAGTCAGTAGTAGTATTTTATAATCAATGTGAGATTTTATTGGGAGCAGTGTAGACTGATTAAAACAGGGCTGATGTGGTCATATTTTCTAGATCAAGTGAGGACTCTTGCTGCTGCATTCTGAACTAAATGAAGCTTATTTATGCACTTACTCAAACACCCAGACAGTAAAGCATTACAGTAGTCTAATCTAGATGCAACAAAAGTTTTTCTGCATCCTGTAAAGACATCATATTTATAAGGTGAAAAAAGGTGATCCTGGTAATATTATTCACGTGAGCCTCAAAGGAAAGATTAGGGTCAATAATCACACCAAGGTCTTTGACTGCTGTAGACAGAAACACCATCCAAAAATGCAACGTAATCGGATCGGTTACTTTCAGCTGCATGTGATCCTATTAAAAGTACTTCCATCTTATCTGAGTTAAACAGAAGGAAGTTATCAAGCATCCACTGTCTAATGTCCTTTACACACTCCTCAACATTTTTAAGCTGATCTCTCATCTGGCTTTGCTGAAATATACAACTGTGTATCATCAGCATATACCATAGCGAATACCATGTTTATGTATAAATTCACCCAGAGGCAGCATATATAAAAAGAAAAAGCAGTGGGCCCAAGACTGATCCTTGTGGAATACCAAACTTTAACTCAGAGAGTGTGGATAACTCACCATTTACGTCAACAAACTGATAGCGATCAGTCAAATAAGACCTAAGCCAGGAGAGGGCTGTTTCCATTATTCCAACAACATTCTCTAGTCTAGGAAGGAGAATAGTATGATCAATAGTGTCAAAAGCTGAACTAAGGTTGAGGATGGGTTCCCTTTGGAGCTTGTTTCCTCTTAAGGTTTCTTCCTAATACCATCTTAGGGAGCGTTTTTTTTGCCACAGTCTCTGCTGAAATGGTGCTTTATACTTGTCACATGTACTTTACAGTACAGTGAAATTCTTTCTACGTATATATCCCAGCAAAGACAGGAAGCTGTAGTCGGAGCCCAGAGTCGGTCGTGATACATCGCCCCTGGAGCACTGAGGGTTAAGGGCCTTGCTAAGGGGCCCCAAGAGTGGCAGCTTGGCGATACCGGGGCTTGAACCCCCAAGCTGCCACTCTTGGGGCCCCTGATTCACTGTCACTGTCATCAAACTTATAGGTACTAAACTTATACATTCCAACTTTATAACCTCTTTTTTTTGTAAAGCTGGGGACATGAGACAACATTTAAAACAATATCCATTGTTAAAATTCTATCCAAAAAACCCCAGCAAAAAGCAAGGTTTTTGGGCAAACAAACACGTGACTTGGTGGATAGAGGGCCATGCTTCATGTAAAAATGTCTAAAATCTACAATAGAAAAGTCTTTATGCTCAAGTTATAGAGTTTAAATTTGTTATTTATGCTGCTACTATTAAAATAAATATCTACACTTGCTTCCATCCTCTGTCTTATTAAATAGCATTGCCTGAAATTTGGCCATGACTATGATTCTACTCTCAAACTTGCCAAACAAAGGGGTCTCAAATGCCACACATTCAATATCCTCAAGCAATAAATGTAACGACAGCAATAAGACCTTGTTCTTTTCTGCTATGCATTCCTAATCACTTAAAAAAAATTCCGCCCAGACTGAATGCTAGGTGATCTTTTATTTATGCAAGTGCAAGTAGGTGAAAGATAGAATGTAGATTGATGGTAAAACAAAAAGTGCATTTAAAACCAACCTTGCTCCCACTGTAAGGCTTCAGGGGCCATCGGTTTGAACTCTTTTTAAAGTAGAACTGATCGCCCCTCTGCACTGTTGAAACTGGACCTGGGGCAGGTGAGAGAAGTAAACATGAGGTCAGATCAATAATGAGTAATGTGTTGTAGCTCTCTGTCTCTCCTGTGCATGAGTTTGAAAGGGAAAAGGTGAAGGGCTTAAGCAGGGAGTTATAGCATTCCGTTTACTCACAGTAACTCACAAGATGTACTTTACACAGAATTGAGCTGCACACACAGAAAGTCAAGAATGCCATTTTAAAATATTAAGTAGGTAGCCAATCTCTCTCTCTCTCTCTCTCTCTCTCTCTCTCTCTCTATCTATCTATCTATCTATCCAACAATATATAAGCAAAAGTATTGGGACACCTGACTTATGTGGTTGTTCCCCAAAATATTACCACAGTTGGAGGTACACGATTGTCTAGGAAGTTTTTGGAAGTACTTGCATTCCTCTTCGCTTGAACTAGTAGACCCAAACCTGTTCCAGCATGACAGTGCCCCTGTGCAAAAAGCCAGCTCCATGAAGATATGCTTTAAATTTGTTTGGGTTGGAAGATCTCAAACCTGACCTCAAACTTGAATTGAATTGGAACACTGACTGCACTTCAGGCCTCCTCACATCACCTACATCAGTACCTGACTTTACTAACACCCTTGTGGCTGAATGAGCATTAATAATTGGAACATCTTTTGAGAAAATTGGAGGTTATTATAACAACAAATGGAAACTTAATGTAATAGGATGTTCACAGAAAATACCAATCTTATGTGTGTGTATGTATATATATATATATATATATATATATATATATATATAAATCCATCCTTATCTCTAACTAGTTGACTGCACATTATACTAACTTAACTTTCCATTTCCCCCAAAAAAATTATCGGAAATCCAGAATATGCATATGAATTGCACTTGCACTTTAAAGCATTAAGCGCTTTGGGCTAGCTAATGAAGCAAATAATGAAAACATTAGTATCCCCAGGTATCCGAGACAAGTTAGTTTCATGTTAAGGCTAATCTGATTTTTTTTATTATTCATAGCTTTTTATTCATGGATGTCCTGCTCTTATGGCAGCTGTTGTCCTAAATCAAATGTTTGTTTCTTAATCATTTTTTATAGTATCACACTATTTAAGTAACAGTGGCTGTCTTTTTTTTTTTGTTTTTTTTTTTTTGTTAGCACAGGCTATTGATCTCTGTGTAAACTTCTCTTACAGAGCTCACTGCTTCCTGCACTTGTTCTTGTATCATCATCTGTCTCTGAGTTTCTCATGTCAACATAAATGGCTTTAAATTGACAAAAATATTAGGACAACTGAACTTTGTGGTTCAATCGAACTAGTGGCTGAATGAATCTTTACAGATCTCCACAAACACTCTCCAAAATCTAGTGGAACATCTCAGAAGAGTGGAGGTTATTGTAACAGAAAATGGGGACTAAATATGGAGTGGAATGTTCAAAAAGCACTTTATGGTCAGGTGTCCACAAACGTTTGTTCATATAGGTTAGAACTATCCCATCATGTCATAACTGATTTTTTTCTTGTCAAGGACACAATTGAAACCTTGAGGAAAATAATTTCTTCTTTCTTTCCCTGAGCCCAAGAGTGTACCATTATATTCAGAAAGGGGTAGTGTGGGGGCAGGTTTTCATTTCAGTCATGTTTAATCTGATAATCTTTGCTTTTAATAGACTTTCAGGTTTTGATTATACCACCTTATGAATGCATTTACCTTGCTAACCAGTCCACTTTGTTACAGTCTTAGCACTTAGACCCTAGCTAGTTTAAGAGAAAGCTAAACATGGGACTGGGTAACATGGGTCTAGCTATTTTATAGTTCACTTATTCGTGTAAATGCTTAGTGTAGTCGTGGAAATGCTTAGGGTATACTTGAGTGACTTTTTGTGTAGTATTTATACTTCTCAGTTTGCTTAAGCATTCTGTAGCAAGGTTTCTGTATGCTAACCTTGACAAAAGTTTTCTATGTAAATATCTACTACTACAGGACAGATTCAAGGCAAAGAATAAGGTTATGTTTAATGTCTGAGTGTGTGTATGCGGCCGAGACACTTCGGATTGCAGTACGTTCAAATTTCTTCTCAACAACTTCTTTTGATCTCTTCCACAATGAAATTGAGACTGGCTAATCACCACCCTGTAATTAACTCTGGATTACCTTCATCTCAGGCCGAAAGCCATTTTCCTGACCGCGGGCGACTCGTATGAAAAACTCGCATCCTCTCTGTCACTGAGAGTTCATCAGATATTAATTTCTGCTGCAGGTTGAAATAATGATAAAATAATTTTTAAAGCAATTATTCAGAATAAATGGATGGCTGCCGTCTGTTTTTTATTTGAATCACTCTGTAGAACGCTGCATCCAAAGATTCAGTGTGGAAATGAACCTAATCTTGCACTTCACTTTTTCCCTGTTGTTGGTTGTCATGTCTTGCTGAACTCATTCAGTAATATGGATTTTCCCGGTTATAAAACAGTGGTCAAAAATAGATGAGTAGCACAAATGAAGCACTTAGTCAACATTTATTGTCTGACCGTGATGTAAGGGGATTTTATTAGCTCGTATAACTCTGCACTGCAAAACTATTAGCGCACTCATCGGCTTGTAGCTGTGCCACATTATTAAACACAACAGACAGTAACTTCTATAAGGTGCATTTGTGTGTTCTGCAAATTTGAATTTAAAGCATGCTAATATTTTTTGTCTGCTGTTTTCCCAGTACTTTTGAGCTCAAATGCTTATCGAAACACTGCATGGGTCCTATTTTCTCATCTAAAACAGCATCATTACTTTTTTCTTTTTAAATGTTACTTATTCTATAATTAGTATAGAAATAATAAAACATGACATGGGCTGTTGTTGAAAAATAATCAGTAGTGGGTTTAAAGTTATTTTCCATTAACACCACATCGCAATGTGCTTTATTACTTGGCAATTCAGTATTAATTTGGACAAAAGTTTGCCTATTAAATTTGCATGTACTTGCATATGATTTGCATATACTTCTATGTATATAATGCTACTATTACTACACCTTCATGTGTGTTTTCTTATACATCCTACGATTTGTGACACACACTTTATGGACTTTATGTATGTTCTTCTTTTTGAACATCCTATTCCACATCCTATGCCTATTTGCTGTTATAATAATATCCACTCTTCTGGAAGATGTTCCACTATGTAAATATCTTCATGGAGCTGGCTTTGTGCACAGGGGCATTGTCATGCTGGAACCAGTTTGGGTCTACTAGTTCAAGTGAATGGAAAATTTAATACTACCACATCCAAAGACATTCAATGCAATTGTGTGCCTTCATCTTAGTGTGAACAATTGGAAGGCTTTGTCCAGGTAGTGTAATATGGGTTTATCAGTTACAGTTTCACACATACGGGTGTGGAACGTAACAGCTTGATAGAAATATCTCCATTTTGGTGAGTACTGCAGGTACACACTTCAGAGTTTTCACGTTGTGTTTATGACAAAGTGAGTGGGTTATTTTTTATTTTTATTATTTTTTTTTTTTTGTGAGAGCCATTGCTTCTTTCCCTCACATATCTATATACATTTATTCAACTTTATTTCCTTCCTTTCCTTGCGAAGTGTATGCTCATGAGCAGTGCTGGGCAATAACGCATCACTGTAACGCAGTTGACAGTAACTAATACTGTAACGCGTTACTTTTTAAATAAAGTAACTTCGTTACCGTTACCGTATGGTGCGTTGTCCGTTACTTTTTTAAATGAATGAATTTGGGCTGAAGTGTAGACTACAGTCTAACCTGTTTACAGCAGCGACGCATTGTAGGATTGGAGGATGAACCGCTGTAAACACGAAGAAGACGCACTGTGGGCGTGTCTCCGTTTATTCAGGTCTGTGCAGCAGTAATGGCGAGTCGAGGCGAGAGCAAGACGAGTTTCTCAAAGTGGAAATATGCTCATTTTCACTTTAGTTGAGCATAAAGACAAAAACTTTTTAGTCAAATGTAAGCTGTGTCTTTCTGGTTTGAAGCTCGTATCTACTGCGATAGCAGCAACTCCAATCTGTCGAAGCTCCTCCAGAAACTGCATGCCTAGACGAAGCTAGAAGCTAACCCGGTGTTCTGTTCTACATTGTTGATAGTTTTCATACTTAAGCTGTGAAAGGAACATTTTTAAGAGCTCAACACAACAGCTTTTATGATGCAGAAGCCACTTTAGTTTTTGATTCTGAATATATTATTCAGCTTGTTTTGTTATTTATTTCAGAAATCCTTGTGATATATTCAGTTACTCTTTCTTAGTAACTAGCCCAACACTGCTCATGAGTATGCTCTAGTCTCTGTCTTTACAATGCTGTGTTTCCTTGTTTGCTATTTTGATCTGTTTTTGACACTTTTACAGTTTCCTCCTTTGTTGATTGAATGTAACATAATATTATACAATTCTTCTGAATTCATTATTTAAAACGACCTACTCATGTTGCTTGCTGATATCCCTGTCTTCAAAAGGAATGCTTCAATGAAAAGTTTTTGCATTTTGTTCATATTTCAACCTTGTCATTTATTGAAATCCTGGCTTTATCCAAAAGAAATCCGGTTACATTTTTAATTATGTGGCATTTTAATTAAGATATTTGACAGGCAAAAGAAAGAAAGGAAGAAAGAAATGAAAACAAAAGCGAGTGGGAGCGTGTAAGACAGGCACATTAAAACCCTATCTGACATTCTGTATGGTAAAAATGACATTTCAGTGACATTCTAATGTTGCTTGTCTTTGCCAGAATCTCTGTTGGTATCATGTGGAAGAAACGAGGCCTGACACTGAGCATCCGTGTCCTGATTGGGTTAGAGCTTTGATTAATTGCATATTAAATGTCTTGCAATGATTTCATAGTCATTTTACTATAGAAACATTTTTCCCTTTGGCATACATAGAAGAACATAAAGTTCCACTTTTTTTTATAAAGAACATGGCGTGTAGCCAGAGCAAACAACACAAAAATATATAAACACACTTGAAACTATTTATTCAGATTCTGGCCTAAGACTAAGTACATAAATTTAAGGCTTAGGCAATGGCAGCGCCAAGAGTAATTCATATGAGCTGCACTGGGTTGGCTAAACCTTTGGGAACTTTTAGTAAGGCTAAAGCACAGACTACTTTAATGTGGAATATCTCATATAAAATATTCTTGGCGCTGCCAGTGCCTAAGTCTAGAATTTGCATACACCATCTGGACAAAAGCTTGTGGACACATAACCATTTGTATATCTATTTGACCAAATTGACAGGAAAAAACAGTTTATAAAAGGTACAAGCAAGACATAAAGGTTTATAAAGGCAGTTTCCTCTCTTACTCTAATGCGTTATCTACATTAATCCAGACAAATTTAAAAATGGCATTTTTGCCTTAAAAACTCTCTGCATACACACTAATTTTCAATCGTTTCAAGATGATTTTTAATTTCCGGCTCTATGAAACATTCACTAAATTAGCTGACTTGGTCACATGACTGAAAATGCATCAGAGTTTTTTCGAAAGCCTTCATTTTCACAGTCCACACTGCAACGTGAAAACTGTGTTTTCAAAAAGCTATGTTTACGTTGACTAAAAACGCCATCTGAGTGTGAATGGAAGGACAAAATGGAGAGAAAAATAATTGCAAGGGGGAAAGTGGTAGCTAAGTGGTTAAGATGTTTGACTTCAGAGTTCAAATACCTGCATCATCAAACTGCCACTCCTGGGACTTTAAACAAGGCCCTTCAGCTGCTCAGTTGTATAAAATGACATGGATTGTAAGTCGATCTGGATAAGGGTGTCTGCTGAATACCGTAAATGTAAAATGTCCAGAAAAAGTATGCTGCTTTTATTGCATTACAGGGAGAATTTTTCTGAACAAATAAGCAAAGCTGCGTTGTTCAGTATCTCAGATAAACATAAAACCTATACACTGTATGACACTGATACCAACAAAAATGGACATAATCACACAGTGTACTGTTAGCCCTAAAGTTGATTACAGAAGATTACACAAATGCCACAAGAAGAAAACATATCGTACTGAAAAGCAAAACCTTTACTCTTTTTATGTTGCTCGGTCCCTTTAATAAAAACCAGTTGACACATGATTTGTGTTTTATTTAGAATTAGATGTACACTATATGGACAAATGTTTGTGAACACCTGACCATAAGATAGGTATTTGCTTCATTTTGAAAATCCCATTCAACATTTAGTCCCAATTTACTGCTATATAACCTCCTATATAATATCCTCCACTCTTCTGGGAAGATGTTCCACTACATTTTGGAGTTTGTTTATAGAGATTTGTGCTCATTCATCCACAGGGGTGTTAGTGAAGTCAGGTACTGATGTAGGTGAGGTAATAAGGCCTAGGGTGCAGTCAGTGTTCACATTTATCCCAAAGGTGTTCAATAGGGTTAAGGGTCAGAGCAGCAGACACTCAAGATCTTCCACTCAGAGGGGGATTGTCATGTTGGAACAGGTTTGGTCTCCTAGTGGAAGTGAAGGGAACATTTAAATGCTATCCAAAGACATCCTATACACTTGTGTGCCTTGAACTTTATGGTAACAGTTTGAGGAAGAAGGACATTTGAATGGAGACGTGAAGTGTCTTTTGTCCAAATGGTATATTCAATTTAGATTCTTTAACGTTACTTAATAATTTATAGTACTTATTGGCTCGTATGGCAATCAGAATACTAAGTACGATTGAACAAAATCTTGAAATCTGAATGGAATTGGCAGAATCGAACAAAATCCACCAATCCTCCATCTTGGTACCTGCTGGCACTTAAACTCCACCCCATCATCTGAGCAACAACGTGCTCGGTTTTCAAAATTCTCTTCTATCATTTTATGCTGTTGGAAATATTTCCTCTAAGCTTTTATTACAGCTAATGGAATCAAGATCATATTTACAGTGGCCACTGGAGCACAAAAGGGCATTGGGAAAATGATTCATGATGGGGCAGCTGTGGATGGAGGATTAAAGCAAAGTAATAAGAATGAATAGTTTGTTCACTAACAAACACACTGGTACACCAGATATCAAAGTAAAAAAATTCCACTTTCCCAAATCCAGCCTGATTCTGGACAATCAACATCATTATTATGCTTTTTAATGATCCTGATTAACATTTCCTCCCATCATGACTTTATGTGTAACGAAGAAAGCGTAACCTATAAAAGCCAAAGCTGTGAACTATAACAACAACCATGAAAGACAACGGGTGCTGTAAAGGGTGGCGCTCTGTATACAAGTACTAATCAAGGTGATAAGGAGAAATGAACAAACAAGGAAGTGCAATAGATGTCGGGTAATGTAGTGTCTAGGCATAATTCTCACGTCATTCAAGTGCATATACTTATGAATAAATGTGCTTCGACTGGTCATATGGGAATTGTACTTTCCAGGTGATGGTATTTGCTTCTCACCAATATTACACTGACATATCCAGTACTGTGTAAAAGTCAGAGGCCACCCTTTTATTCACTTGGTGGCAAACAGCGAGGGAACACATACAGTACATTAATTCCATTTTTCAGCCAAACAGTCATGCAGTAATTATTCATGCAGGTCTATATTAAAGTTCAATATGACAAAATGAAATATTTACGGATTTCATGCTGGTTTTAACTGACCTTTGTGCGTGCTTTTCAAGAGTGAAACAGGTAGAATATCTGTAAATATTTCATTTGTTATATTGAACTTAAATATTGACCTGCGCACAAAGTCTCTGTTACTTGGAAATATGTATTCAGATCTATATAACTCAACTAGTTACACTTTCATAAGATTGATTGTAGGAGATATAAAGCATCTACAGGTCTTTATTATACAACCGCAATTTCAAAACAGTTGCTACACTGTGTGTACAAACAGAATGCAATCATTTACAAAATTCATAAACCCGTATATTATTCATAATAGACCATAGAAAACATCAAATGTTTAAAGAAATTTCCCAACTCTGGTACAATTAAAGGGATATCTGATCTTATCTTAAACTGAGGAAATGTACTACAGGTAGTCCTCTACTTACAATGGAGATACGTTATGACGACCCCATCGTAAGTCAAAAATATCGTAAGTTGACAGCGACATTCTGATTTATCATTTTTATTGTATACTCTAAACTAATGGCTTTCCTCTTCTTTTTTCCACTACAAGCAAGAGACATACTTGGGTGCTTGGAAATCACGCTTTTATCACTAAAATTGCTGTTTGAAACCGTTTGAAACAGAAAAAAGTGTGAGACAACTTTACTCCGTCAACCGCTAGCGAGAGCGGGGCATCTCACAAGGATACGTTCATCCCAGCTGCGCGTCCGACGTATCATGCATCGTACGCTGCCGCCTGTTGCGTGAGATTTTAAATATTTTTACAATTTTGTCGTATCGCTTTCGTCATCGTTAGATCGAAAAATCGCAAGTCAAACCGTCGTAACTCAGGGACCATCTGTACTCAAAGAAACAACGAGGTCATTTTGAAATTGATTACAGCAACACGTCTCAAAAAAGTTGGGACAGAGGCAACAAAAGTCTGGGAAACTAATTTGTACTAACAAGGAAGAGCTGGAAGAACATTTTGCAACTAATTAGATTACTTGGCATCTTACACAGTCAGAGTCTCTTAGAAGTAAAGATGGTCAGAGGTCCACCGACGAACCTGCGAAAAAGCTGTGAACTTATAAAATTAAAGTAAAACTTTCCTTTACTCCTGCTTCCTGTTTCACCTTAATCGCAAACACGTTTTCTGGTATCTATGTATCTCAATGTCACACTTTTATTGAAAAGGTACCGAACATCCAAAGACTTTTGTCATGATGGAACAGGTTTGGGTCTAATCGTTAAAAAAAAAGGGAATATTTAACGCATGTAAAAGCATTCTATACAATTGCATACCTCTAACTTTGTGGTAACAGTTTGGGGACGAACTACATATGGCTGGACAGGTCAGGTGTCCCAATACTTTTGTCAGTAGTGTGTATACAAATACAATATATACAATAGTATATATGTAAAAAGAAATCTGCATTCAGAATATGTAATATGTAATAAATATATGAATAAATGAATAAATGAATAAAATATATATATATA
>JAAIIK010000056.1:1556235-1585464 GCA_014706435.1 Silurus glanis | reverse complement strand
TATATATATATATATATATATATATAATTGCCAGCTTTGCATTGTTTTGCAAATGGACTGCTCATATTTATCAACAAAAACAAGAGTGGAAAAAGTAGGAAAAAAAAAAAAAAAAAATTTTAATTCCTAAATTCTGCTTCTGGGAGTTTTTCACATTTTTCAATTCTATCAGTCACATAGTAAAACTTGTTCTCGAAACAGTAATTAAAGTCTCCGATCCAGACTGTATGAAATGAAAAGCACTCAAATGGTCCTGGCCAGAAGCAGAGTCTTTATCATTCATGACAGACGGTGTAGCAGCGCAGTGAGAGCAGATTTTTTTTCTTTTGCTTCTTGCTTGCACTTGCGTGATAAAGTAATTTGATGCTTTGCTTGTTTTCTGGACACAGCACTTTAGCTAGCGGGGGAAAAATGCGCAGATAAATAATCATCCATCTGACTTGTTTTAAAGTATAGTCCAATCAGCCAGAACACGAATGTTTAATAGGTTTGCCAGTGATTAAACTGCACACTAACGACCTGTTTCAGAGTATTTAGAGCTTCGCATAAACTTAGGAAGATTTACATCAACTTATTTTAAATCCTCTCCGTAGCAGTGGAAGAGAGAATGTAGATGTGCATTATGATGGCTTAAACAATAATCTTATGTCACTCATTCTAGATTTTACAAACACACATTTACACACAGACATAAATGCAAAAGTCTCTTTTCCCCCCACACCCTCACCCACCTGAACTGAATACAACAAGATTAAAACTTTTTATTATCCACTTTAACTGTTCATTCATATATCTTCAGTAAGACCCATATCCTGGTCAGGGTCATCCTCGAGCTGGAGCCTATCTCAGGAACAATCCAGAGCATAGCTTAAATGGGACACAGTTCCTAGGTGCAATCTTTCTTTGCCTGATAACATGCATGTGACATGAAACCAAATAGACGAAGCCCACATGGACAAAAAGAGAACCTTTACAGGCAGCAGCAACAGAAATGTGCTTCCATGCCACAGTATATAGCAAAAAGGATGTGGACATTATGTGCAAAGTATTAAATATTCCATTTCTCAAACATTGGCACTAATTTTGATTTGTTCCTTCCAATATATTAAGCTCCACTCTTCTGGGAAGACTGTCTACTACATTTTGTATTCTTCTTCTTCTTTCGGCTTCTCCCATTAGGGGTCGCCACAGCGGATCATCCGTCTCCATACCACCCTGTCCTCTACATCTGCCTCTTTCACACCTGCATGTCTTCCCTCACCACATCCATGAACCTCCTCCTTGGCCTTCCTCTTTTCCTCCTTTCATGTGGCTCCATCCTCAGCATTCTTCTACCAATATAACTCATGTCCCTCCTCTGCACATGTCCAAACCATCTCAATCTCACCTCCCTCACCTTGTCTCCAAAACGTCCTACATGCACTGTCCCTCTAATGAACTCATTTTTAATCCTGTCCCTCCTCATCACTCCCAACGAAAACCTCAACATCTTCAGCTCTGCTACCTCCAGCTCCGCCTCCTCTCTTTTACTCTTTTGCCACTGTCTCTAATCCATACAACATCTCAGGTCTCACCACAGTTCTATAAACTTTCCCTTTCATTCTTGCAGATACCCTACTATCAAAAATCACTCCTGTCACTCTTCTCCACCCACTCCACCCTGCCTGCACTCTTTTCTTCACTTCTCTAACACACTCTCCATTACTTTCTACTACATTTTGTATTAAAAGTATTAAATACTTTAAGCCTAATCCCTCTCTTAACATTGACTTTGATTTCAGTGAAAAATTTCCATTGCAAGTCTAAAGCAACTGGAATTGTCCACTCTAAACAATTATATGTGGTCTAAAGTCTGGCCCATCATCCAAATGAACTACAGAGTCTGTCGAAAGTTTGGAAACACCGAGCATAGACACATGCATTTTCCTTTAGTTTCTATTTTAGAAAGTAAGTAAAAGGCAAAAATAAAAAAATTGAACATTGAATGACTGGAAGAAAGTTCTGTGGATAGATACAGAAGAACTTCTATAAGACAGAGAACAGGAGAGAAGTTGTTAGCAGACCTCACACCGGAACCTACAGGAATGCTAAACCAACATGGCTCCTATTCCATAATTTAACACCATGCAATTCTGTCTGGACTGCGACTAATTGAAACCAATTTAACCGTAAAACAAGTCAATGACCCAAAACGTACCAAGCTCTTATTTAGAGCAAACAGTTGGCTGGAGTGTTTCATGGACCGACCTGCCCAGTCACCTCACCTAAATCCTATTAAACTGCTCTGGGCTGAACTGGATCGCAAAGTCAGAAAGAAATCTCCAAATAGTGAAGAACGTGAAGAACTTTTGGCAAGTTTTACAAGAGGCACAGCAAAGTATTTCAGCTGAATGTTTGGGGAAACTAATGCGAGGAATGTCTAAACCTTTTTTTCTTCCTAAGGGAAAAATGAAAACAGTGGTGAATGAAAACAGAGTGGTCAAAGGGAATCTTCATATGGTGAAATGATCTAGTCTCTTGCATAGAACATACATGTGTCTCTCACAAACCATATATTTTGACAGGTGCTGTAAATATACAAGGATTAAACCCTAATATTGCACAGAAACATAGGATACATGATCTATAAAATCCCTAAAGCTACCTAAACTGAACATTACCGTATGAAGGATATAAATAAATCATTTCCTGAACCTCTGTACCAGTTCCAAATGTTCACTTGTCCCAATTCTTTATAAGTTATAGGCCCATATAGTGAACAAGGTTAATATTTTAACCAGACTATAAAACATACTTAGAGAAGGCATGGCAATGAGAAAACTTGTAAAATCTCTGATTCATTCACTGCACTCCCATACAAACAGTCATTATATTACAACATCTATTACAACTGACAGAACATACCACGTCCTTATACGTTCCTAAGCCAGTGTGAATGTGATGTTTTTATGTAGAACGCGAATAAATCGGTGCCTGTACACCACTTTCCATTCGAATGGAAGAAGTCATAAAGTCATTCTTAGTGGAACAAAAGAACTGCATTATGAGACAGAAAAAGGTGACCGCAGCTATTCAATGTCACTTTTCATCATGCTAATGGAGCTGAGTGAAGTTTTGAGAGATCCTGCCGGCAGGGTGACGGGCAGGCCAAGCTATGTCCGGCCATGGATAATAGAAATAGCGGGAATGTGCTCAGGACTATAAATCAGGGTCGTATGTGTATTACTGAAGGCCAAGGATACTTCTCAGATACATGATGTAAATCTCTGGTACTGTCACGGATAGACCAGGCGTCAGAAACCGGGAGTAAAACAGATTGTCTTTATTTGGTCTAAACATGCAAAACTCAAGAGCTAGAGATGTAGCAGATGGCAAACTTAACTGAGTGCGCCTTTAGAAGAATAGCCAGGAGCATGGACTCGCAGGAAACAAGAGCAGTAGGAAGTCTGGGTGATCTATGGTTGTAACTGGTAGAGCGGACCCTGAGTGAAGGGGAATAGGGACCTTGTAAAGGGGACGGGTAAATGGAGGACAGGTGTAGGTGATTAGTAGGAGGAGGACAGGTGTAGGTGATTTGTAGGAGGGACAGGCTGAATGAGAGTGTGAGCATTGGAGGAAGTCGTGAATGGTGGTTCTCTGACAGGTACAAACATGGTGATAACTTGTAAAATACTTATTGGTATTGGTATGTCTTTAGGGCGTAAGTTGTTGAACTTTGGGTTAAAAGTGAATAGTGAGAAGGTGTTGACTCATTTTCTCTAACAGCTGCTCTGGCAGTAGTTCTAGCTGCAATTCCAACCACAGTTCCTATAGTAGCGACTAATGCACAGCGAATTGTATGGTGCACATTCTACATAAAAAAATGAAGGATTCAGTCTGCATCACACCAACCTAATTGCTGATTAGTTTCCTAGAACAGCACGGCTGGACACTATTAATTGAATTAATAAATTCTTCTTCTTCTTCTTTCGGGTTCTCCCATTAGGGGTCGCCACAGCGGATCATCCGTCTCCATCCCCCCCTGTCCTCTACATCTGCCTCTTCCAACCCAACTACCTGCATGTCTTTCCTCACCACATCCATAAACCTCCTCCTTGGTCTTCCTCTTTTCCTCCTTCCTGGGGCACCATCCTCAGCATTCTTCTACCGATATAATGTAATTAATACTTTACGGTTATAAAAACCTCCACTCTTCTGAGATGTTCCATTAGATTTTGGAGTTAACTTATGTAGATTTGTGCTCATTCAGCTCCATGGGTGCTAGTATTGTCAGGTACTGATGTAGGTGAGGTGAGGAGGCCTGGGGTGCATTTAGTTTTAGTTCATTCTAAAGGTGTTCAATAAAGATTGAGGACAGAATACTTAATACAGAATACAGAAATCTTTTCCTCCTTCCTGGTGGCTCCATCCTCATCATTTCCTACTGATATACCCCATGTCCCTCCTCTGCACATGTCCAAACCTTCTCAATCGCACCTCCCTCACCTTGTCTCCAAAACTCGTTTCTAATCCTGTCCATCGTCGTCAATCCCAATGAAAATCTGAACATCTTCAGCTCTGCTACCTCCAGCTCCACTTCCTGTCTTTTACTCAATGCCACTGTGTCTAAACCATACAACATCTCAGGTATCACCACAGTCCTATAAACTTTCCCTTTCACTCTCGCAGATACCCTTCTTTCACAAATCACTCCTGCTATCACTCTTCTCCACCCACTCTTTTCTTCACTTCTCTTAAACACCCTCTATTACTTTGCACTGTTGACCCCAGGTACTTTCACCACCCTCACATACTTCTCTGAAAAACCTGACTTCCTCATACAATATCATAATTCCTCTCTCGGCACCCTGTCATATGCTTTCACTAGATCCACTCACAGACACTGCAATTCCTTCTGACCTTTTCTATACTTCTCCATCAACATTCTCAAAGCAAATAATGCGTCTGTGGTGCTCTTCCTTGACACAAAACCATACTGTTGCTCACAGATGGTCACCTCTTCTCTCAGCCTGGCTTCCACTAACTTCATGGTGTGACTGATTAACTTTATTCCCCTGTAGTTACTGCAGGTCTGCACATCTCCCTTATTCTTAAAGAGCGGTACCAGCACACTCCTTCTCCATTCCTCAGGCATTCTCTCACCTTCCAAAATCTTGTTGAACAACCTGGTTAAACACTCCACTGCCATCTCTCCTAAACATTGATCTAATTTTCCTAATTCATCCGCTGCTCAAAATACTCCCTCCATCTTCTCAGCACAGTCTTCTGACTAGTCAACACATTTCCCTCTCCATCCTTTATTGCTCTAACTTGCAGCACATCCTTCCCAGCTCGGTCTCTCTGCCTGGCCAATCGGTACAAATCCTTTTCTCCTTCCTTAGTGTCCAACCTCTCATACAGCTCCTCATATGCCTTTTCCTTGGCTTTCGCCACATCCCTCTTCACCTGCTGCCGCATCTCCTTGTACTCCCGCCTACTTTTCTCATCACTCTGTAGATCCCAATTCTGTTTCAGCAACCTCTTTCTCCTTATGCTTTCCCGCACTTCCTCATTCCACCACCGAGTCTCTTTGTCTTCCTTTCTATTTCCAGATGTTACACCAAGTACCTTTCTAGCTGTCTCCCTTATCACTATAGTAGTTGCCTGCAGTAGTTGCCCAATCATCCAGCACCTCTTCACCATCACAGAGCCCCTGTCTGACCTCTTCCCTGAATCTCACACTACAGTCTTCCTCCTTCAGTTTCCACCATCTTATTCTTCTTTCAGTCCTCACTCTCCTCCTCTCTTCTTCACCTCCAAAACCATCCTACAGACCACCATCTGATGCTGTCTAGCTACACTGTCTTCTGCCAAAACCAATTTCCTTCAGGTTGCATCTCCTACATAGAACACAGTCCACCTGTGTGCACCTTCCTCCACTCTTATACGTCACCCTATGATCCTCCTTCTTCTTAAAATAAGTGTTCACCACTGCCATTTCCAATCTACCCTTCCACATTCCTCTCCTTAAGGCCATACCTACCCATCACCTCCTCATCACCTCTGTTCCCTTCACCTACATGTCCATTAAAGTCTGCCCCAATCACCAATCTTTCATTCCTAGATACACCATCTACTAATTCATCTAACTCACTCCAGAATTTTCTCCTTCATCTACAACCCACTTGAGAAGCATAAGCACTGATGACATTTATCATGACCCCTTTAACTTCCAGTTGGTAACCCGGGCCTCGACTAATCCTGTATGAAGTTCAGGTTTGTGATCCGCATATTTGATTTGGCACATGTTTTACGCTGGATGCTCTTCCTAACACAACCCTCCCCATTTATCCGGGCTTGGGACCGGCACTAAGAGTGCACTGGCTTGTGCAACCCTAATGACTCGGTTAACTGTGTGTTATTTCTGTACAGAGGAAAACAGGTAGAGGTCTTTGGAAAGGTAAAGGATCATATCTTTATAAAATAGCCTTATTGAAACCTTCTCTAAAATGGAAGTCTTTTGGTTTAAAGATCTACCTAAAAGCTGTAAAGGTCATCCTCCAATTAGGATAAACCCAAACTGAGACATGGATCATTGAAAAAGAAACTTTTTTGTCATCTTTAATGTTTCTTCAATGGTTCCTCAATTTGTCCCCAAAAAACTTTTTGGAAAGCTGAGACACCTCTAAGCTAAGACACAAAAGGAATCCCCTTTTTTTTTTTCTTTTTTTTTCTTTTTATAAAAACAGAATAAAAAGCTGTCAGCACTCAGCTGTATATGAATTATTCAGTCTTCATCATAAATCTGTTCCATCTCCATAAAGTTAAAAAAGCTGCATTTAAAAGCTGTGACAAAGGTTTTTTAATGCTGATGGTGTGCTATTAGACGGAGACACGGTAATTCGGTGTTTGTGTAGACGTCCAGCCAGACTGGATAACTTAATGACATAAAATACTCGAGAATCAATTTGAACCACACATCCTGAAGAGGTTTTTTTAACGCTCAGGATTTTGTGCTGTTTATAAAAAAAACGATTTCCTCCTTCTATTAAAATTTGATTTGACATATTATATAGACAAAATAATTGGGACACCTGAATCTTCCAGCCATACTGTAGGTGTTTCTTCCCCAAACTGATGTAACTGTTGCCTTTTGTTATATAGGTTGTGTTTGGATGTGGGAGAATTATATATTCCCTTCACTTATTATAGGAGTCCCAAACCTGTTGCAGCATGACAATGCCACTGTGCACAAAGACAACTCAATAAAGATATCCTTTACTGCTATAGAGCTCTGGCCGTCAACCCTATTGAACACGTTTGGGATGAATTGGAACCCCAGGCCTCCTCACCTAATCAACATCAGTACCTGACTTTATTAAAACCCTTGTGGCTGAATAAACACAAATCTCCACAAAGACACCCTAAAATCTGGTGGAACATCTAAAATGACACCTAAAATCTGGTGGAACATCTTCCCAGAAGTGTGGAGGGAATTATAACAGCCATTAATGTCCATAAACCTTTGGCCATATATTGTACTTCCCAATTTTGGATAAATCCATAGTTCAGACTCTTAATTAATACATCAGTATTAATATGAATAATGAATTCACTAATTAATTAATTAGAAAAAGAAAATAATACAAATCTATTCTATAATAAGTGTTTATTAATTTAAGAATAAATCTTCCTTCATGTAATTACTGGATTCTAAGCTTTACTGGATTCTAAGCTCTAAGCTTCCTTCATGTAATTACTGGATTCTAAGCTTTTTTAAGAACAGCCTAAAAGCGATCATATTATATATTTTGATTAGTTTTTTGTTGTTGTTTTTTTTTAAGGAATATTTTAATCCTTAAGAAACAGACTCTCTTAATTTAATTAATTAGTTTTCTATTCATTTATTGCAGTACATGCATTTCGATAATCATGTGTATCCGAACTCCATCGGTAGACTTCATCATGAGCTTTGATGAAGAGAAGGCTTTTATTCACTTTACTTCAAATAGCATTCAGAAACTATGATGAGACTTAGAAAAATTTTTCATTTTAGAAATAAATTCAAAAATATAGGCCGGTGCTTGTAATACTCAGATTTGAAATAAAATTAATTCTGCATCATAGTGATGCAGGCACTAAAACCATGCAATACACAGTCCCTGTTCATTCACACACTGATTGAATTATCGGGTTCATTGAGCATCCATAGGCTGATCAATCACTGCTGCCACTGCATTTGAACTGTTAGTGAAGCTTTTTAAAAGTTTATTAAGACTGAAAAGAGGTACAAAAAGCTTGCATTCCTGAGGACCGAGGAGGAACTTCTTTGCTTATCACTGCCAAATAGGTGAATCCTATAAATTAGACAGCATTTGTAAATATAGATACTAAAGATAATGCAATTGCTTTACTGCAGGAAGAGCCAGGAACATGTAAATATTCAAACTATATTTGTCACACACATGAATTATTTACAAATACATACAGATGTGTGACATTTTAAAGAAAAATCTGGTCACCACAAGCCTTCAGTGCACCTTGGTATTGCTTCTCAAAGTCATACATTTATGGCAATTGGCAGTGTCCTTATTCAGAGCGACTTATAATTATCTATAAAACTAAGAGGGTTAAGGGCCATACTCAAGGGCCCAGCAAGAGGTACTGGGACCACTGCACTACTATTTTCCTCCATTATATAAGATATTCCATCATTTGCTGTTTTGATGATGGTTACTGTAGAATCTCCAACTTGGGTTGCAATTGGGTGAGTTTAAAAGTCATGGTTCATCTTTTTTTATATCATTTTCAATCTTATCAATGTATTTAATCAGGCTTTGAGTCATCTTGGAATTGACCATGGCCCGAAAGGTCAGAACTATTTCATTATGGGATAAAAGTGATCATTGCAGAGCTTCATAAATGCTGCTAATAAAGACAAAACCGTGACTCAGCACAAAAACCTGTCCTCCTCTGTCCACCATGATCATAAATAATAGACTGTAATGATCATTAAAGCGTCATCAGTCAGATAAACGCCTGCCATCGCCGTTCAGGATATTCAGTCAGGACAACTGGGAGATGAACAGACTTCTGGTGAGCTCTGTCAGCTTGTGTACTCTCCACAATTAAAGGATTAAGTGAAATCTCGAGTGTGTTATGGGATGAAGAAGATATAATCATGTCCATACACTAAAGGTCAAGCCAAGGCAAGAAGTCAATGAAGAAATCAAGTGCAAAGTCAGCATAGGTCGAGTAATTGATATTGGCATGGCAGTTAGCATGCTGCTCATGCAGTCATTCAAACCACACTCTTTAAATAAACATGCAGGAGGTGTATTAACCTTTAGTTGCATGTCCTATGTACTGTATAGTCATTTGACTTAAAATCGATTATGGAAAGAATAGTTTTTAAAGGAACAAGGAAGACTAAAAACTAGGAAATATATTTGCTATCTTAAGTGTGCTTGTTTTATTGCATTACAGCCAAGTTGAGGTGTTTAATATCTTACATATCACATACATATACACCCTATGACACTGATTTCGATAAAAAAAAATGTTAATAACATAAGACTCCAATTATCGTTTGTATTACTTACTTTATTCTACATTTTATGAACCTCTCATGCATGAATAGCAACATGAAGAAAACGTATCACACTGAAAAGCAAAAACTTTATTTTTTAATTTATTTGGTTGCTTAAAAAAAATAAATTATTAAATGTACATTATATGGACAAAAGTTTTTTAGATGGTTTGGACATGTGCAGAGGAGGGACATGGGGTATATCGGTAGGAGAATGCTGAGCATGAAGCTGCCAGGAAGGAGGACAAGAGGAAGGCCAAGGAGGAGGTTTATGGAAGTGGTGAGGGAAGACATGCAGGAAGTTGGGTTGAAAGAGGCAGATGTAGAGGACAGGGGGGTATGGAGACGGATGATTCGCTGTGGCAACCCCTTATGAGAGAAGCCAAAAGAAGAAGAAGATATGGACAAATGTTTGTGGACACCTGACTATATGATTTGTGTGTACTTTATGAAAATCCCCAGTCCCCATTTGCTACAGTAATAACCTACACTAATTTGGGAAGATGTTCTACTATATTTTGAAGTATGCTTGTGGAGATTTGTGCTCCTTCCAGCACAAGGGCATAAAGTCAGGTACTGATGCAGATGAGGTGAGGAGGCCTGGGTGGAGTCAAATTCCAAGTTCCAAATCATCCCAAAGGTGTTCAATAGGGTTGAGGTCAGAGCTCTATAGCAGGACACTCAAGATGAGATCTTCTACTCCAAACCATGCAAAGCATATCTTCATGAAGCTGGTTTTGGGTACAGGGTACAGCGTTGTCATGCTGGAACAGATTTGGGCCTACTAGTTCATTTAAAGGTAAAATTAGATGCTACTGCATCCAAAGACGTCCTATACAATTTCGTGCCTCCAACTTTGTGGTAACAGTTTGGCAAAGAACCCACATGTGGCTGGAGAAGTCAGGCATCCCCATACTTGTCCATGTAGTATATAAAGTGAAAATAATCCACCTGTAAAAACAATCAATTACAATTCTATAGTATTCATTTGTGTTCTAATTTTTCCCTTGATAATTATTTGATCGTGTATTTATTAATTAGCCTCCAAAAAGCACCTCCTTGTAAAGATACAAAAGCAATTAGGTACGCATAAACACTATTCATTGCAAATAATTCCTTTCAGAACCATGGATTTTTTCACTTTTCTGCACAGATGATTGCAAAATAGCAGACACAAGCGTTATAACTTATTTTGTTTCGCATGTTTCAGAATCAATAAAGCACTCTTGAGAATTGGAGAAAAAGATCACAGTATGTGTCTTTGAAAGAGTTGCAATGCATTATTTATTCTTTTATTCTTTTCAATTCTGAGAGTCTGAGATGCCAGAGATGACTTTAATGTGAAACGCCATCTTTGCCGCAGGGAGAGGGACTGATAAGATGGTCCTGCATTTAAAAAATAGCAGACGAGTGCCGGGCTTCCCAAAAAGGCCATTTATTGACTATATAGGTCATTTACACCATGGCTTTGTGGAAACGAAGGCCACTGAAGGATGTACGGGTCATCTTATTGAAATATTTCCTTTTTTTTTTTTTTTTTGCAGAAACACCAACAGAAGAAAGAAACTAAATGAAAGTGTTGAATAAAGGGAAAGCTATTCAAATAAAAATTAATTGAATTGTTTACAAATAATGTACATTAGATCAGCTACTAGACAAAATTAGAGCTGCAACTATATAATAAATACAGTTACTGTAATTAATTAATAAATAAATCGTCTTCTTATTTCGGCTTCTCCCATTAGGGTTCGCCACATCGGATCATCCGTCTCCATACCCCCCCTGTCCTCTACATCAGCGGTCCCCAAACTTTTGTGCGTCACGGACCGGTTTAATGTCAGACAATATTTTCACGGACCGGCCTTTAAGGTGTGGCGGATAAATACAACTTATTTTCTAAATATAATAATAAACGTGAATCCACTGTGTTGTTTTTTGTTAATTTTGCTAGTTTGGGGGTTTCAATTTAGCGGTAATGTATTATGTGATAGCGGCCGGATTATTGTTTAATTACATATATAAAATGTAATTAAACAATAATAAGAAAATCAAAATAAAAGTAAATAAATGAAATAATAAAATATTAAAATAATTTATATTAAACATTTGCCAAAATTAAGTATCAAAATAATGAAATGAATTATGATAAAATAAACAAATTAAAGAAATTAATCAATTGATATAATAAGATTCTCAAATAAGTAAATAAAATAATAATAATAAAAATGTATAATACAATTAAAGTTAAAATATTGAAATAATTACAAAGAATTCTAAAAACATTTAAATAAAAATGCTTAATAATTTTTTTTTTTATAAAATGCATTAAACAATTGCTATAATACAATTTCCAAATAATTAACTCAAATAATGTGATTGGATAAAACTTAAACAACTGTTATATTTAAATATTGAAATAATTTAATTAAATAATTATAAAATGTAACAATAAACTGAACCACTACCAAAGTTAGATATTTCAATAATTACATGTGAAAAATAATAGCCTGGGCATTGCACATTTCAACCAGACATTAATTAATTAATTTTTATTGATAATCTTTTTAAGGGAAAGTACTGTTTTACTGGTAGACTCGATACTCGATATTCGTAAAATTTTCCTACTTCCGGTCAATCCAGAACTACTGGATTACTGTATATCTCTAGTTAATCAGCATGCATTAAAAGATCATTAAAAGCAGAACATTTTCAGAATACTCTTCAGGTTTAAGCTCTTACACATGTCCTCTGAAGACACTGGATCCTGCCATATTATTTCAAACATCACAGGATGACTGAACACACTTGGAGGAGTTTTTCCACATACATGAACTCACAGATTGCCACAACTGGATGTGTGTCTTTTTTCAAATGTAGATGGTATAATGGCATCCTTCCCAATCAAAGAGAAGAGCCAACTATTCTACCTCAGACACCTAGCAACACTTGGCTAAGGACAGGCTGTTTTACTGTAGCATCATTGGGGTGTGTATTTTATTTCAGAATATTGGATGATTTTATACCTACAAACCTATATACCTACATGGAAATAAATGGAAGGGAAAAAACAATAATTTTAATAAATTAGCATGAAGCCATCCTCAATGAAATTCTACTGATTAATAATGATCAGCGGTTTCAGTGGGATTTTCTTCACATCTTGGTTTCATCTGACTTCTCAGGCCAAGGTCTGCTTACAGTGAACATACAAAGCTTGCAATGGGATCTGACTTGTTGAAAGCTAACAATCATGAGAGAGATCAAAATAATTTTCAGAACATTCAATGTACTATAGAACACCGTGAAGGCCATCATCATCATCGAATAAAGAAACTGGAGCACCACAGTGACATCACTAGGAACAGAACGTCTCTCCAAAATGTTTTAAAAGCAGACAGAAGCCTACCAGAAAATCTGCCAAGAAACATTGTTAAAGTAGCTGCAGGAATTTCTTACAAGTACTGATTACTCTCATATTCTTCGAGGCTATAGGGTAATGTGGCTAAAGACATTTATGACAAAAAAACACCCAAGCTTAATAAATTTAACCTGAGCAATGAGGCATAGATGTTACAATCTGATGAGACCAATTCCAAAAAGTATAATAATTCCGAGAGCTATTTTATACGAGGATCAAACTGTACAATTTTGAATAGTCATTTGCTACTGTTGCTTGTCAGACTGTACAAACATGATCCCCATGTCACACTGTAGGATCTCAGTTACAATATCTTACAATAACTTCAGACTGTATGACAGTAAAAAACGGACGGGTACGAAGTTTTACGCTGTCAATCCGGGATGTTTAAACCCGTGTTCTCTCGTGTAGCTAGCAGCGAACAAAAACAACCTGTAGCGTTCATTTTGCTCCTGAAATGCCTTGATAATAATAACAGAAAACAGTCATGGCTGGGCAAATGAGAACGTTGTGGACTTATAATTACACAAAGCGAACTTTTGTTTTGACATTTTCCCTGAGGTGGTTTAAAATCGTCAGTCATCGTCGGTCGACAGACGTTGTAAGAAAAGTCACACTGCAGAAAAGTGTTTAAAAACTTCTGACACTGCCAGAAATTCACTGAAGAAAAAAATATCGCAGTGCCCAAAACCGTCTGTCGGTGAACATGTCAAACCAGTGATCAAAGACTACAGATTTTAGCATTGTATTATAGGACTCTTTTATGTTACAGAAGTCTAGAGTGCAGGCAGGGTGGAGTGGGTGGAGAAGAGTGATATCAGGAGTGATTTGTGATAGAAGAGGATCTGCGAGAGTGAAAGGGAAAGTTTATAGGACTGTGGTGAGACCTGCGATGTTGTACGGTTTAGAGACAGTGGCATTGAGTAAAAGACAGGAGATGGAGCTGAGATTATAGGACTGTTTTAGGATTTGTCTCAGAGGGAAAAACCGTGCATCGCTTTAGACGCACAAAGAACACCATACCCACGATGAAGCATGGCGGTGGAAGCATCATCCTTTGGGGCTGCTTTATTTCAGTAAAAATTGCGAGGAAATCATGATTAGCATGTAGCAAAGTGTTTGCAAGGTAGCTATCTATAATTTTACCTTTAATAATAACAGTGACCACTAAGCTAATATTAGTGAGCAATAGTAGATATATTTTACATAATTAGGGCGAAGGTGAATGCAAGGGCAGACATTTAATAAAAAATTTAAAAAGACACAAGCACTAAATTGCGAGCGCAAAATGGGGTGTTAGGTGACACTTACACAGAAAAGTAGTAGCCTAGTGATGAAGATGTTGGCCGTCTGATCAGAAGATTGTGAGTTACAATCCCCCCGACAACCAAGATTCCACTGCTGGGCCCTTAATCCTCAACTTCTTAGTCATGTATCTTAAATATGATAGTGATGACACTTTTATAGGAGGTGGTAACTCACCGAACAAGATGTTGGACTTCTGGAAGCTGGTGAGTTCACCACCAAACTGCCACTGCTGGACCCTTGACCAAGGCACTAAACCCGCAACTGGTCAGTTGTATAAATGAGATAATAAGTAACACTGGAAAAGGGCGTCTTGTTGTAAAATGTTAATGTTTAAAAACAGGTGCAGATAGTCACGTGATAATGTGGTGAAATGCAGTGGATGAATGGAAACGTAGTCCAGTGGCCTAATCCTGACAATGTCTCCTATCTTTAGACTTACCTTGAATGCTTGGACTGTTTACGTAGGCATTACCTTTGAGCAAAGAAATCAGATTCTGTTTATTCACAGAAATAGTCTGATTTCATTTTATTGTATTTTGTATAGTACTAAAGAACCAACTGCTTAAAAGTTTTAAATGGTGATCTTAATCTTTGCTTTTGCCAAATTCCTCAGTTATGACTTTACATGTAAGTTTGAGTCATTCAGTCTCTCCCACTGTGGCTGAAGCTTTTTTTTGCCGAGCCCTGTAAAATCCGAGTTGACTGGAAGATTAATGTCTCGCTTTGTCCAAATTTTTTTCAGCAAAATCTCCTGTGTATTGTGTCAGTGTGAGAGTGACTCAGTGAGCAGGCTCTCTACGTGATGTCACATCATGTTTGCTATTTTTCACTCAGACTGCTGTAAAAGACTCGAGGCAGCCGCGAGAGCCAACGTTTTAAGTGACAGCTTCTCATCCGCACTGAGTGTCGGGACAAAAGCTGGAATTCTTTCTTTACTTTTTTTACTTTAACCTAAAAGTGCTGACTTGAGTTTATATGTATTGGCAGTTACTTCGGCTGGAATTTTCCTTTTGGCCTGTTGTTTGTGTTACTTCCATACTCAAGGAACCTGTTCGGGTTTCCATACCCATTTATAATAGAGCTTTCTGGGTAGTTGTTGAACTCTACATGCTCACACTATTCGAATACACAAGTTTATAATTAATTAAATAATGCAAAGTTATAATAATAGATATTGCACTGAGACATGAGATGAAAAATTCCCAAATGAAAGCTATACTTAAGGACTTCAAAAATAGGACCAGTGCAACATAAAAAAAATAATAATAAAACACTGGAGGAAATGAAGGGAAAAAAAAATCAATCATGACATTCACAGGATTCGGTAAACACACTTCTCCGGAATGACTTACATTTATCTTATTCATACAACTTAATAGCTATGGGGTTAAGGGCCTTGTTTGGGGGCCCAGGAGTTTGATTTGAACTCATAACCTCCAGATCCAAAGCCCAATGCCTTAAACATTAAGCTACCACCCACTTTGGTGGTTTAACGAGTTAAACGTCATGTGGCGTTATTATTACCATTATTTTCCAGAAGTTATTGTGTTAATTAAATGACAATTTTGAACTTAAAAAAAGAAGAAGAAAGAAACCAAATGATGAAAGTGACACACGAGCCGCTCACACCCAGTTTTTCTCATTTGACATTAAAACTTCTCATTTTCTTTTTTGTGTTTCCTTGTTGTTTAAGGGGACTTTCCTTTTTACACTGGGATTAGTTACCCCAGGAAGACCTTACCACATTATTTAGTTTTTGTTCATTTTTTTTTTTTAAATCTTTGCTATTTCAATGCAAATGAACCAGCGCACTGTTATTTGTTCAAGTAAACCAGATGTCCGCAGAAGCTGCCCAATTAGGCTGTATTTAATATATCGCGATCATTCGCAAGTTATATTTGTGCTACTGATTGGACAGCGGTATCTGCCACGGTTGATTTTTACTCACAATTTGGCATGTTGACAGGTGGCATGGGTTCAGATTTAAGAATGGTACACACCTATCTATGTACATTTACATTTATGGAATATGGCAGATGCCCTTATCCAGACTGACTTACAATTTTCTCATTTTATATGAGGGCTTGGTAATGATGGGATTTGAACTAATAACCTTTCAATCTAATAATAAAGTAAACTAATAAAGTCCAACATCTCATTCACTGAGCTCCCACTTCACCTAATAAAGTTATATTTAATGCTGTAGAAAGTTCACAAAAATACCTACTAACTCTTGAAGTTAATCAAACAAACAAAAAAATAGCCAACCCCAAAAAGTTACTAACAAACTTCAAATCAATCATTTTTTTTCAAAACATAAGTTACAGTTTTTCAAAACATAAGTTACAGTTTTACCTCTGACATTTGAAACTCTAAACTCTAAATCAATTTCTTAACATTTTTTTGTTTTCATCATAAAAATTGTGATAAAAAGTCTGTTACTATAGAAATATTTACAGCAGCCACTACTATAGCTTTAGCTTCTGACCAATCAATTAGATTTGAGGGTTCACACTAACAACACTCTTGTTTGTTACATGTTCCTGAACATTGCGTGGTCTTCGTTTCCCAAACCACAACCAGGCCCGAGCAACTACGCAGCTCATATCAATATAAATTCTTTCCAATGATTAAATAATATAGATTTAAAATTCAGACTCATATAGAAGACTCAAAATGGAAAAATCTTTCATATAAAATAAATAAATAAATAACCTTTGGACTATGTGAGCTTGAAGTTCTTCTTTTCTTTATGCAGATAAGTTGAAAAAGTTTCTGCATAATTTGAATTCTTTTTGGGGACAATTAATAGAAATTAAAATACAAACTTGACTGGAAAGACAATGGGTGGGGGGGGGGGGGGGGAAGAATGATAATAGCATACTATCTGTTTTATTTTAATCCTAAGAGGTTAATGGCACCGTCTTTTGTTTTTCTGTTCTGAAAGGATGCCCTTTATTGTAGAAAAATAGATAGATAGGTTAGAATATAGATATAAATTTAAATATGTGCCAATATGTGTATAAAGCACAATTTATTTTATATATATATATATATATACAGTATATATATCAGTAGCGGGTGGTCAGGGCCAGCAAGGCCTTCTCTGCTGGTCTAAACTCTATCAGAAGCACTGACCTACATTTACAACCTAAACTCTAATATTTGTTCCATGAAATTGTATTAATTTATTCCCAACAGTTTATTCTCTTCATTTTGTAGTGTTTCTCTTGGCTGCACTGCTTCCAGTAGGTGTTTGTGAATGTTAGATTTTTTGTCCAATCAGATTTCAGTCTCTATGTGCTGCCATGTCAATCTAATCTGCCCAGGGCCTGCAAAGTCAGTACTGCTGGCTCTTTGGCCATAGAGAATATTAGCAACGGGTCTGTTTCTTTAACCAATCAGATTTCATATTCGCCTCACAGGGCAGCTAGCTGGCCCAGAATAGCGTCAGCATTTTTCCGTGTAATGTAGAGGTTTTGGTTTCTTGCTTTAGTAAAATGTATTCACCCTCCATATGTGTAATGCTTCTCTTTCTGTAGTGCTATGCGTTGTTATATATATTTTTGTATAGTATTGATGATTGTATAGTGACTTAAAGTTAATGGGCAAATGTAAGAATTTAAGTTTGAAAATTTGACAAGGACCAAATTGTGATGTCTAGATGACTGGGTCAGAGCATCTCTGCAGCTCTTGTGGGATGTTCCAGTCTGCAGTGGTCAGTATCTATCAAAAGTGCTCCAAGGAAGGAACATTTGTGAACCAACGACAGGGTCATGGACGGCCTAGGCTCATTGATGCAAGTGGGGAGCGAAGGCCGAGCCATGTGGTCCGATCCAACAGACGATCTATTTCATACTTCCACTGAGTAATAAAGATATAAGCAATGTTTACTCTCTACTCAACTACATTTATGAGTAAAAAATTTGCCATTTTTACTCCACTATATTTTTATTTGACAATGACCGTTACCAATTACATTTTACAGATAAAGCTGCCATGGCTAATTTATTCTGCAGAAGAGCTGATTTTGGTAAAGTGGTTGTTGTGTTGATTTTGGTTAATGCAGTGTTGAGGTGTGCAATTTAATTTGTATTTTAGGAAATAAAACCTCACAAATTAACAGCTTTTAGCTTTTCACTAACATGTGTCTTGGTGATAAGGACTAGTGCATCTTTGAGCAGACGTTCAAAATGAGTCAAATACTCAAGTACTGTTCAAATCAGTTACTCTAACACTTGTACTCAAGTCACATTGGTGACTTTTAACTTATAATGGAGTAAGTTTTGCAGTAAGGTATTTATACATTTACTCAGTATGATTTTTTTGTACTCTTTATTCCTCTCTTGACATTAATCAAAAACGTTAACAAGAAGCATGACTATAATACAATCTTATTTCTAGCTAAATAAGAAAAAAAAAACTTGTCACCATTCAGTAAATTTAGTGATTGACTTGGCACTTGAATTGTAATGCTTTGCCATATTTTCCTCCTGTCTTGCACTAAATTGAAATTTTTGGTGCAATTACTGATCGGTAGTTGCTGCCAAACCATTAATGGATAGGGTCACATCATAATCCTGCAGCAGCAAAATAAATTAAACAGCATTACCAGCCGTTGATGTGCACAATATCAACTTCTATTTTGTGTTTCTCAGCTGGAGGCATGGATGTGCTGTGTTTCCCTGCACTTACCAAGGCTCGTTATGTTCAGCACACCTGCTGGCAATAAGCTGGGATTTAAAGGCCCGCTATACACACCTGCTGGTCCTGATGGAGACCCACTGAGAGATAGAGAGCAATAAAAAAAAAAGAAAACACAAGCCCCCATATTTAATGTGCATGTTAATGGAAGGAAATGAACAACGGAGAAAAATATTTATAGTTTGCACAGGAATGAAAGTGAAGAAAGTCAGGTGGGCGCATGTTCCGCTGCTATCCTGTTAGTAAATGCTGCTATATTTGTACATAAACAGTCCCTAAATTTCCAAACATCTCCAGGTTATAAATAATTAATGTGGATGAAGTGGTGTTCAGGTTTGCGATTGTGAACAAAACCATTGAAATGTTCTGTTGAGTCACTGTGCAATTCGCACTCAAATAATTAAACCATTATTGTGCAATAAAACGATGCTTTGTTGAGTCCTGGTTTAGGGTTGGGACGTAATGGAATGATTAAATGAAAATACAAAACACGGGTGAGATAAATGGGATCCTATAAGAAGAAACGGTGTGCACATGGAGAAAAAAAACAAGAATAGATTAGATTGTACAACAGGGTACTGGATAACAAACAAAACCATTTTTTTTTATCTCTTCAAGTGGGACTGAGCCAAAACCATAATCATGAAGGCGACATTTCTACCAAATACTCGGAAACTCACCCCCGAACAAAATGGCAGTCAAAACAAACATGCATTGGAAAGAAAAACCCTTTTCCCTTGTTACAGAGTATCTACACAATTAATAAAGATATGCAAAAGTATTGGGACACCTGAATTTTCCAGCCATACAGTATGTGGTTCTTCCCCAAACTGTTACCACAAAGTTGGAGGCACACAATTGTATATGATACCTCTGGATGTGCCTGCATTTTTTCTTTTGAACTAGGAGACCCAAACTGGTTCCAGCATGACAATGCCCCTGTGCACAAAGTGAGCTCTATAAATATATAGTTTACATGAGTTGGAGTGGAAGATCTCCTGCTCTAGAGCTCTGACTTCAATCCTATTGAACACCTTTAAGATTCATTGGAACGGCAGCCCAGGCCTACTCACTTCACCTCCATCAGTACCTGACTTTACTAACATCCATTTCGCTGAATGAGCACAAATCTTCACAGAAATCTAGTAAAACATCTCCCCAGAAGAGTGGAGATTATTATAACATTCCACTTAATGTGGAATGGGATGTTCAGAAAACACATACCAATCCTATGCTAAGGTGCTAATAAACTTTAGTCCATATAGTGTATGTATACTTTCAGGTAATAAAATGGTTAAGCTAATGTTGGAATGAACTTTCTCCAGCCTGACATGATATCATAGCTACTACAGCTACACTGTGGGACGAATAAAGGTATATCTTAATCATATTGTAGTAGTGTGTTCACCCTATCATCAGGGGTTTAAATCCTGACAGCCATACGTGGCTGTAATAAAAAAAAATATCTAAAAATATTCTATGATGTCTGGGTTGGAAGGGATGCTTAGTCTCTCCTGTCACTCACTACGACACTAATTGCAACTAATTGTTCATGTCGGTAAGATCCTGTACGTAGAATAGGGCAGATGGTGCTTTCTTGTGAGTGTGTGACACTGCCAGCAGTTTAAGAAACATGAGGTTGGCTAGATTCACACGTCTCTGCGGAAGCATGCATTAGACGTCTCCCTCCCTAGTTTGTATAGACCAAATCCGGGAAAAAGTCGTAGTAGCTATGAATTATTCATTACACGTGGTGAAACTAAACAGAAAAGTTACAGGTTTATGTTGGAGAGTAAAAAGAGACTGGAACCGCCATGTAAATTACGTTTCACTAAACCCAGTTTATGTCCTGGTGTATTTTTCAGCACTAATCTATAATCTCAGAAGAAGAAAAAAACAATAGGAATAGTCTGTACCCACTGATGCCTTCTGGGAGTTTACAGGCTTAAGAGCTTTTTCATTATCTAATGATCAAAAAAAAAAAAAAGGGATGAAAACCTGCGTTTTTGTTTTTCTTTGCGTAACGTTTCCGCTGTGCCGCAGAGGACGGTAATGCTATTCTGCCTCTCCAGGTGAGCTCATCGCACAGGAATAGATTGTCATTGCCTGTCTTTCTGACACTTCTAGAAATACCGAGCCCCTTTCCACAGCTATGACCCAGAACGCTGCGATAATCATCTTTACCCCAGGCTGTGTCCCGTTCATGTTACACCGGATCACAAAAACTGGCCTGGATTCATGAGTATAAACTCAATAGGAAATGCATTCAGCTTCAGGCTTTTAGTCATAAGAGGGAAATTGGTATTATTCGTACAAAGCTGGCCTATTTTATCGTTATTTGAAACCGTCTGAAGCAACGAGTGTAATTTCATTTGGTAATTTCATGCATTAGGGGCTCTCCTAATCTTCTAGCCTAGCGTGACTGATGGCTAGGTCGTGAGGATTTGGTAAACGCTCTCTTCGGGCGAGTGTAAAAGCAGCGAGAAAGAGGGGATCAATAGCTGGTAGTGCTATGAGTCTGTGTGTGTGTGTGTGTGTGTGTGTGTGTGTGTGTGTGTGTGTGTTACAGTGTAGACTGCTTTCTCTCAGAGTTACACACTGTTACAGTGAGCAGCTGTGTCAAGTTAAGATCACCACCTCATCAGCCGCCCAACCTCGCTTGGCTGAGTTTTTCTTTTCCTACTCTCCGGCACTTGTCTTGAATCCTGATAGCGCATGACACCATTATAGAGTTATCAAAGTGTACCAACTAATGTGCCATGGCAGAATGAAAGGCCTTATGATTGTCATTCAGCACGCGCCGTCGCTATCAGATGGTGTAGCGGCGACTCGCCGTGTCGGCCTTTTCTAAGCAGAGATCCGAATCCCTGAGGCTGAATAATTAGAAAGTAATGACATCAGGCTGCATCCGACAGGCTTTGTGCTGGATGAGCAGGATTTCGAAATTTTGTATTCTCCACGCATCTACTTCATTGAGGATGAGACTTGGAAATATGCTTGCTCAACAGTAGACTCATGCATGCATTTCGGTTTCATTTAAATCCCTTTTTCCATATAGCCTTTTCTCTGTTCTGTGTGTATTTTCGCAAACACTCAAACAATCGTGCATGGCCTAAATGAGCAGGTTCTTCCATTCGATACCATTTTATACCACAGCATATTTGGGCGATCAGTGGGCTGGGGGGTAAAGAGTGTGTGTGCCTTGCAAATTTGCACTGTCCAATGTGGATGGCCTTGATGGAGGAAAGAAAGACTGCAATGATCTTCTCAGCCCTCTTCACTGTCTCACTGGTGCAATTCCCAAACCAGGCAGTGATGCAGCAAAATTATATTACATCCATTGTGATTTTCATGTTATACAAACTCTGTGGAAATTGGCAACAACATTAGATGGCGTATAATAATGAAATAATACTTAAGAACGTAAGATTGTTGTAATTCGTCGTCCTCCTCGTTAGTATAGTGGACAGTATCTCCGCCTGTCACGCGGAAGACCGGGGTTCGATTCCCCGACGGGGAGACTCTTTTTTTTTTTTTTTTTTTTTTTAATTTATTATATATGTACTTTATTTTACAGGTACCCACACTATTGATTTTCAAGGCTTCATGCAGATTTGACCCAGCTTTTAGCATTTATTAACATTTTTACATTTCTGGATTAACAGTCAAATCAAATTGATCAAACAACTCAAGTGTTTGTGTGTCTGTGTGTGTGTGTCTGTTGTAATTAAAAACTAAAACGTGTAGGTGTGAGCGTTACTATGTTCCATATTAAAACATTCAGTTGGCTTTGTTTCTGCCCGGTTTCGAACCGGGGACCTTTCGCGTGTGAGGCGAACGTGATAACCACTACACTACAGAAACCACACGTGGGCAAAACCACCAGGTTCCATACTATCGCATGTCAATAGATTGTCTTTTAGTCAATAAAATTCAAGTTTATTTCTATAGCGCTTTTCACAACAGACATTGTCTCAAAGCAGCTTTACAGAAATCAACAGTCAAGGTGAATGGTGTGCATTTATCCCTGATGAGCAAGCCGTGGCGACTGTGGCAAGGAAAAACTCCCTTAGATGTAATGAGGAAGAAACCTTGAGAGGAACCAGACTCAAAAGGGGAACCCATCCTCATTTGGGTGACATCAAGACTGGAGAAGGTGGAGGAGTTCAGGTACCTGGGGTCAACAGTGCAAAGTAATGGAGAGTCTGTTAGAGAAGTGAAGAAAAGTGTGCAGGCAGGGTGGAGTGGGTGGAGAAGAGTGATAGCATGAGTAATATGTGATAGAATAGTATCTGCAAGAGTGAAAGGGAAAAGTGTAAAGGACTGTGGTAAGACCTGTGATGTTGTATGGTTTAAAGACATGTGGTTTCTGTAGTGTAGTGGTTATCACGTTCGCCTCACACGCGAAAGGTCCCCGGTTCGAAACCGGGCAGAAACAAAGCCAAATATATTTTTTAAAATGGAACAGAATAACGCTCACATTAGCTCATATCATGGAGACTTGAATGCAGTCATTGTGTCAGACAGTTATATCAATTACAGTCCAAATCTTGATCAGGATTATGGGTTCATCTGTGAAATATAATTTTTTATCAAACAAAACAACCCCAAACATATATAATGTTATTTAGATGTTATTTAGAAAGAGCCTTTTAACTGGTAGCTGTAGAGTGACTAGTCTAGACAGTTGCACTACTAGACTACTCTCATAATCACTGTCCTCCTCGTTAGTATAGTTCACAGTATCTCTGCCTGTCACGCGGAAGACCGGGGTTCGATTTTTTTTTTTTTATATAAATATGTACTTTATTTTACAGGTGCCTACACTATTGATTCTCAAGGCTTCAGGCAGATTTGACCCTGCTTTTAGCATTTTTAAATGTCTGGATTAACAGTCAAATGAAATTGACCAAACAACTCGTCAAGTGTGTGTGTGTGTGTGTGTGTGTGTGTGTGTGTGGCTATGCTCACACAAAGGCTACGCCTTTGCTTAAAGCATCGACATTCTGCGCCTGCACAATGATGCAAGTGATGCAGTGATTTTTGATAATTAAATGTGCCTTTTGCAAGTCTAGATAGGGTTGCACAATCCAGTGCACTCCTAGTGCCAGTCCCAAGCCCGGATAAATGGGGAGGGTTGCCAAATCAAATACGTGGATCACGAACCAGAATTTCCAACGACCGCCACACGTATTGTTAGCCAACAGGGTACCGGTGGAAATTGGGCAACTGTTGGCCGAAGGCGGAAAAGGAGAGGAGAGTCTACAGACATCTACAGAGGTCAGAGTCTAGTAGACGTCTACAAAGACAGCAGGGAAAGGTGAAGTGGAGGAGGTTAGAGTGGGCACTTTAAATGTTGGTACTAGGACTGGATCGGCTCTGAGCCCTTTCCTGTTTGCAGTGGTGGTGGACAGGTCGACGGACGAGGTCAGACAAGAGTCTCAGTGGGCTATGATGTTTGCGGATGATATTGTGATTAAATGTAGGTGTAAATGTAAATATTGTGATTAGTGGTGAGAGTAGGGAGCAGGTTGAGAAGAGCCTGGAGAGGTGGAGGTACGCGCTGGAATAAAGAGGAATGAAAGTCAGTAGGAGTAAGACAGTACATGTGTGTGAATGAGAGGGAGTGCAGTGGAGTGGTGCGGTGCATGAGTACTGGAGAAGGTGGAGGAGTTCAGGTACCTGGGGTCAACAGTGCAAAGTAATGGAGAGTCTGTTAGAGAAGTGAAGAAAAGAGTCCAGGCAGGGTGGAGAAGAGTGATAGCATGAGTAATGTGTGATAGAAGAGTATCTGCAAGAGTGAAAGGGAAAAGTGTATAGGACTGTGGTGAGACCTGCGATGTTGTATGGTCCGAAGAAACAGCGCGATGAAGCATTTATGGCCATTCGTCGTGGTGTCTCAAGACCATAGTGACAGCAATAAACATTTTCCCAAAGTAGCGTTACACAAATGAATAGACCGCAAATACAGTACAGTCATTAAATGTATAAACCACTCCAAATAATTTTTATTACTTACATGTTTTAAGGAAACCAGTGATGATAGTCTCAATGTATGACGGAGAAACCTTGAGAGAAGCCCATCTTCATCAAGTTGACACAAAATATCTATTCATTATATCATGGAGACTTGAATGCAGTCATTGTGTCAGACAGTTTATATCAATTACAGTCCAAATCTTGATCAGGATTATGGGTTCATCTGTGAAATATATATATTTTTTCAAACAAAACAACCCCAAACATATATAATGCTATTTAGATGTTATTTAGAAAGAGCCTTTTAACTGGTAGCTGTAGAGTGACTAGTCTAGACCAGGGGTCACCAACCTTTTTTGAAACTGAGAGCTACTTCTTGGGTACTGATTAATGTGAAGGGCTACCAGTTTGATACACACTTCTATAATAACCAATTTACCTTTAATTATATGTTATTATTAATAATTAATGATATTTATCTGTGTCAAACTCAATTGCACAGGGGGCCAAAACTCAAAGCACACTTTAGGTCACGGGTCGAACAAGATAAACATTTATTAAACACACTAAAACAATGTTTTTTTGAACATAAATATGAACAAAAACAGACAGGAATATTATTCCAGAATAAATCAACTTAAACTTTAAATAACTTTAATAATAAACTTTAAACACCAGACGTCTCACAGCTTCATCATGCAGCTCTTCAGAAACTCTCCCTCAGTAAATAACCGGCTGATGTGCCTCTGATTTCTCCTCTGTTTTCACACCAGCTTCACTTTGTGATTCGCTCCAAATATAAAACACACGTGTTTACCGGCAGTGTCAGTAAACATTTACTCAGAATCCCAGCGGTCCCTCTGTTTTCCGGTAGTCTAGTGTTCGGTATGGCAGCTGAAGCGCTGCATTATGGGATCTGTAGTTTGTGTTATCAGCGCTTCATATCGCGGGGCCATTAATAGTAATAATAATAGATCTATATAAAATCATCTCGCAGGCCGGATATAATTGTACGTCGGGCGGATTTGGCCCGCGGGCCTTGAGTTTGACACCCCTGATCTATGTGAAGACACTGATCATGTTAATTATTTCTCACAATAATTATCAATAATGATTTTATAATCATCACTGTCCTCCTCGTTAGTATAGTGGACAGTATCTCCGCCTGTCACGCGGAAGACCGGGGTTCGATTCCCCGACGGGGAGACACATTTTTTTAATAGGTACTTTACTCTAGAGCAGACCTGGGCAAACTACGGCCCGCGGGCCACATCCGGCCCTTTGTACGTCCCTGTCCGGCCCGCGTGAGGCCAATCATAAATTACAGGGATGCACCGAAAATTTTCGTCCGAAACAACACGGCAGAAACACAATTGTAATGACGCAATAAAAAAGCGCAGGCAGCACACGATTATCTGGATAAGAGCCAACATGTCTGCGGTGTGCGGATAGCGATTTGCAAAACATGCAATGCTGAAATTTCAAGAGGGGGTGTATCTGCAAAGAGTTTCTCCAAGTCGGGTTTAATTTATTACCTGAAATCCAAACATCCCGATCGCCATTCTAAATATGAGAAGAACGCGGTGCAGAAAAGTAAAGTCAATCCGAGCATGCGCACTCCGTCTGTAGAGGATGTTTTTGAAAAGGCAGGAAAGTTTTTCAGTGATGGTGCCAAGGCAAAAGGCATAACACAAAAAATGATGGAATTCATTGCCTTAGATCAGTGGTCTCCAGTGGATCAGTGGTCGCCAGTGGCTCGACGGGTTGATCTTTGAAACATTCCCCGTGGATCCCGAAAATAATAATTATTATAATATAATATAATTTATTACACGGCTCTTCTTAATGTTGTAGATTAGAACGTTCCAGTCACTTGAATGGGCTTCCAAACGTTCAGCAGTCAATTATTTTCGTTTAACAGACCCGTTGCTAATAATAATTGACCGCTGTCTGTCTGTCAATACTATGAATGGTAACAAATAAATAAAAATAATTTATAATAATAAATAAAACACTTTTGTAATTGATTTATTCTTTGAATTGCAATGGATTTTAGTGAGGTTAGTACACACTCATAGCCATAAATGCAATGGTTCTAATAATTGACAATCTTTTCTTTCGGTGTTTCGGTTTTGGCCTTGGTTTCCTCATTTTTGGTTTTTGGTTTCGGCCAAGAATTTTGATTTCGGTGCATCCCTAAAATATTATCGTTGGTGTGGCCCTCTGACACAATTCAGGTTTCTCATGTGGCCCCTTGTAAAAATTAATTGCCCACCCCTGCTCTACAGGTACCCGCACTATTGATTCTCAAGGCTTCAGGCAGATTTGACCCAGCTTTTAGCATTTATTAACATTTTTACATTTCTGGATTAACATCAAGGACAGAGAGTTGAGTTGTGGTATTTTATGAGGAAGTCTGGTGTGACAGAGAAGTATGTGAGGGTGGTGCACTACTAGACTACTACTACGCTCACAATTCGTGTCCTCCTCGTTAGTATAGTGGACAGTATCTCCGCCTGTCACGCGGAAGACCGGGGTTCGATTCCCCGACGGGGAGATTATTATTTTTATTTTTTTACGTTTGATATAATTATGGAAAAAAAAAACATACAGCCATAATATTAATACCTGATTCCCCTTCGTGATCTGGCAAAGCATGGATTCCAGAAGATCTTTGAAGTTGTAATGTCTTCCACCAAGACATCATCAGGATACTCAGTAAATCCTGTAGGTTTTAGAGCTGCTGACATAAAATTGATCAAAATTACAAACGAGAAATCGACAGTTCTTAAAAGCCAAATCAATTTCCTGTCTGTGGTCTTGAGTAACGAGGCACCCGGAGTTGCCAAAGCTTGGCATGGTTGGTATGACTTCCACAGAAAAAAAAAGTAAAGGCTCAAGAACGGCTTCTGGCTAGATCAGTCGATAGGATTCAATTATCACTCTCCACAGTGTGTGTGTGTGTGTGTGTGTGTGTGTGTGTGTGTTCCTGCTAAAATACATGCATGCATTTTCCTTTTCATAGCCAGCACTGGTAATTTATTTTTAGCAGACTCTATGTCCTGCTGTCCCACAAAGAAGCTCCCGGTGTGATTCAGCTCCTGTCTGAGTGTGTTAAACTCGATTTCCACGAACACACACATCCATGACTTCTACTGCTCACTGGGCTTTCTGTCTGATGGCCCTCAGGGAGTGTGTGTACTCAAACTAATAGAGCTGGACTAGAGGGTGGGCTCTGCCATGTAAATAGCTTTAACTACTGCTCAGATCTAAATAAAAGAGTTGAAATCTTAAAAAAATAGCCAAAAAACAGCATTTCAACTAAGCGTTATTATTGGAAAAGTTTGTTTTGATTCTGTAGAGTGGCAAATATACTAGCTTTAATGTTTCGGAAAACAGGGCCAAGTAATTGGATATCTGAGTTTGAAGGAAAACGAGAAACCGAGACACGCTTTCGTAATTAAGGGCAAAGATTTAGTGCTAGAAATCCATTGTAATCAACTTTAACAGCTTTTTACACTGGATCACTCAATGAAGAACTCATCGTATGCAATTTGCAAACAAGCCCACTGAAGAAAAACTGGATTAAGACTGACTGTAGCCCTTTTTCTGTTCTGTATGTATTTTCACAAATATTTAGACTTTATAGAAATAGACGAATTCCTGAGCACTACGGAACAATCGTGCACAGCCAAAATTAGCAGGCTGCCATTAATCAATTAATTAATTAATCATTAATTAGAGTCCAGCTCTATTAGTTTGGATGAAAAAAATAAGTGTTCTTCTTCTTCTTCTTCTTCTACTTTTTAATACTTTGAACAGGATAACGCTCACACATTTATCCACAGTAAGATAACACACCTATTTATATAACACGTTTTAGTTTTTAAATATAATTAATAAGATTCAGGTGGCGTTTGGGGAAACAGCGCCATGAAACATTTGTGGCCATTCGACGTGGTGTCTCAATACTATAGTGACAGCAATAAACATTTTCATATTAGATATACTGTATAAATATAAAAACAATAATTTGATATTTATTTATGTCAAATATAAAGAATATAACCAAAAAAATATAACCAATCGTCGTCCTCCTCGTTAGTATAGTGGACAGTATCTCCGCCTGTCACGCGGAAGACCGGGGTTCGATTCCCCGACGGGGAGACAAATATTATTATTTTTTTTTCTTAAAAAAAATTTATATTATATATATATATATATATATATATATATATATATATATATATAT
>JAAIIK010000056.1:1542926-1555835 GCA_014706435.1 Silurus glanis | reverse complement strand
ATATATATATATATATATATATATATATATATATATATATATACACACACACACACATACACACCGACACAGTCATTAAAATTAAAACCTCAACTATTATTGTGTTTAAAAAAACATTCTGAGAAACTACTTTCCTATGTTTATAAATCTGAGGTACAGAATTTGTTCTGACTGACACTGGAGACTTCACGAAACGCTAATTAAATACAATATGCCTTCTTGCATGGAGTACACTCCGCAATATCATTATAATAATATGATCATGTTCTTTATAAGTCAAATAATTCAGGAAATTATTCTCTACATGAATGCATAATAAATGAGGCTTAAAATATCTGACCTTAAGGCTTTGTAATTAATAAATAAATAAATAAATAAATAAATAAATAAATAAATCACTTGTGACGCTTTTCCAAATAGTTCAGAGATACTTTTTGAACGTTCTTCACTTCGACTAATATTGGAGTATTTCGTTTACATAGTGTATGCAAAAATCTCAATTTTTGCCATATGGTCACAGAGACAACTGACATGCAAATTTTGTGGCGATGCTGCAACAAATCACTCGTTGTGTTTTGAGTGGCATACATGCTTCAAGAGCAGAAAAACATCGCTAGAGGATGACGAGAGATCAACAAGCTCAACCCCCGATAATGTCGAAACCATTTGGCAACTCGTGCATGATGATCGTCGGAGAACAATCCACGCAATCCTCCGCACGTACCACTTTCGCACCCACTCTACTCACCAGATTTGGCTCTTGTGGAATTCGTCCTCTTCCCAAAGATGAAGAACCGGCTCAAAGGTCGCCGTTTTGACACCATTGCAGAGATCCAGCTTGAATCGCAGAAGGTGCTTGACACGCTTTGAAAAGTAGACTTCCAGCAAATATTCCAGAAGGCAGGAACACTGGAAGCCCTGTATTTCTGTGCAAGGGGACTATTTTGAAGGTGATGGTGTGTAAACATAGATAAATAAAGTGTTTTCTTGTAAACAGAGCGCTATAAATAAATCATATAATGTGTATAATAGCTTCCCACAATCTGTGTAAAAAAAAATTGCTTTGTATGAACCTGGTCCATGGTGAGAAAAAAAAGTTTGGGATTTAAATGATTCCTTCTGAATTTTCCAGTAGAAAAGACATTCGTTTTACTGTTAATAAACAATTTTTTTTATTAATTCAAAAAATTAAGCTTGAAGTCTTTTTTTTTGGTAAAAATCGAACCACTGGTCTTTGCTTGAATTTCAAGACAAGAAATAAGAAGCCTTTTATATTTCATAAAGAACCTTGCATTTTGTTGCCCCGACCACTTACTGTATGACTGACGTCTCATAGACGATTGGCCGTGTCAGAGAAACCCATCAGTAGCTGTAGGTAAGGTGATGGAATTAATGAGAAGTACACGAGACAGCTGTGGGTCGGCAGCTCGACGAGGAGATTAGCATACTGATAGCTTTATATTTCAGCAAGGGCAGATTTATGCACGGCTCCGTGTTCCTTTCAGGACATTCGGTTCCCTCGGCTGCCATTATACGTGACTGGAAACAAATTTTTGCGCAAGGCGACGTTTCACACAGAACAAAAGACCTGACAAAGAAACGCTGCGAATCTTTTTTTTATTTAACAACATGCTGTACCATGTTAAAGTGCTCAAGGTGTCAAATCGTTCTCCATAACAGCAGCTCAGACCATCGTTCCTGGTGTAATATAAAAAATTAAACTATTAAAAATAAAAATAAATGTTACTATCGAAACAGCTTATTCACAGGGAATATATCATTTATATTTACCTGAATGTTAAAAATGAAATGTGGATGTAAAATGCAAAACTAAAAATCCAAACGCAAAGTCAATAAATGTTTTTTTTGTCCTCGAACCTGCTCCTGACCAATTTTTCTTTGCATGGTTTATATCTTATAGACAGCACTATTAAAACTATATATATATATATATATATATATAAAAAAAAAAAAAAAACAACTACTTTATATCAATAAACACCAACAAAGAAAAAACTTACCATCCTGTTTATATACATGTTGTAGGCTTCATTTTGTCATTGGGGGCACATATTTTTGCACATCTCCCGAGAATTCTCAAAGTCAAAACTACATGACAATTTTATATGAAAAAATAACTTTTAAAAGAGAAAAAAAATATTTAAGTGTAACAAATATAATTTAGCAACAAACAAAAAAAAACCAAACACCTAAAAAAACCTCTAAAAAATATTAACTCCAAAATGAAAGCAAAATCATCATTAAAAAATATTCTTAATAGTTTATTTGGCCTCAGACCTCCTTGGGAAATGGTAGCTCAATAAATAAGGCTTTGGGGTACTGTTTAGAGCTGCCACTAAGCTGCCACTAAGCTGCCACTGTTGGGCCCTTGACAAAGTTTCTTAACCCTCTGTGCTCTAGGGGGCACTGTATCATGGCTGACCCTGTGTTTCCTAACAAGCTGGGATATGCAAATGAAGAATTTCACTGTGCTGTGATGTAGATGAGACAAGTAAAAGTCTTTTCCTCTCTGACCAAATATTTTTCCACTGTTAATATTTCATACCTACACTATTGAACCAGTATTAAACCTTATAACTCTAAAGTAATAAACCCTAACAACAGTGGCAGGCCATCAGGGTCAGAAAGGCCTTCTCTGCTGGTTTAAACTCAGGATCACTTACTTTTTAATCTATGAATATGTTTTAAATTATTATTAGTCCATTCTCTTAATTTATTATAGCTTTTCTCTGTCTGTATAAAAGTTTCTATCCAATCAGATTCCAGCCATCACATCATGTGTTGCCACGGTTAAAAGTACGTCTGTCTGACGTAAGGCCTTCATTGTCAGCACTGCCAATTTCTTTTAGCACAAACTTCACGATGCTTGAAGCTGCTGCATTGACTTATCAGATTTGGCCATTCCTGGAAGACCCCCGGAAGGCGTCCGATCACCTCGGCAAAAGACTTTTTGTGAAGGATTTATACTCATTTTATGAGGTTAATATCGATGCTTCTGCTAGATGGATAGAGATGATGCATACAGGTGGTCCAACATTGGCTGCAATGAAAGATGTGTTGAATTGTGTTAATAGGGTTTCATGCTTTAGTAACACCATTCGTTTTCACTGTATGAGATTACTATCTGGGATGCAGTGCTCCGTTATACTGCGTTTCTCTGTAACATGGATTGTTTCTATAGCCGTGGTATTATAATGATGGCGTTAAGAGGAGGACTGACTCAGGTAAGACACCACTGAAGGCCTAGTTGTGAAATGCAACGCCCACCACGGACTAACAAAGAAAAAAACATTGTGTTTTCCCAATCCTCAAAATTTTACAGGCTTCGTTTTGTTCGCATTTGATCAAACATTTCACGTTGCTACAAAGCAAAGTGTAGATTGATTTTCCCCAACAGCAGCTCAGACCTGATGTAAAATATAAAAACTAAATGTTTCTCTAGCAACAGCTCATTCACTCGTATAGCACACGCAATCTAAGCCTAATAAATTATGTTGTATTATTATCGCTCTTTATACAAGCCCTAAAGATGCAGAGGTTGATATATTTCTGATTATTTAACTGAATAGAATGACCATGTAATTTTATCAGCTCTCAGATACAAGAAGACAATAAACACAGGGATGTGATGAGTTTTTTCATGCCTCACAGTTCGTAGACATCAGATTGTCATAATGTCAATGCAAGCAAATCGTTTGAGCATAATTAGGGACATTCAGCATCTGTGCATCTAAACCTACAGTGTACAGAAGAGAAGTTCCTGAATGTGACTTTAATAACACACTTTTTTAACTAACTGAAATCGTTAATAAAACCAAATCAAAATTAAATGTGTCTACTGCAGATATAAAAGTACTGGAAGGCCTGATTTTTCCAGCCATATGTGTTCCTGCACAAAATGCTAACACAAAGTTGGAGGCACAAAATTGTATAGAGTGTGTTTGGATGTAGTAGCATTACATTTTCCCTTCACTTGAACAAGAAGATCCAAACCTGTTCCAGCATGACAGAACGCCCGCTCCATGAAGATATTCTTTCCATGGTTGGAGTGGAAGATCTTCAGCTATAGAGCGCTGACCTATACCCTATTGCACACCTTTGGGATGAATGTGAATGCTGACTGCACCCCAGGCCTCCTCACCTCACTCACCTATGACTTTTTACTAACACCCCTGTAGCTGAAGATGCACAAATCTCCAGAAGCACACTCCAAAATCTAGTAGAACATCTTCCCAGAAGAGTGGAGGTTAATAAAAGAGCAAATGGGGACTAAATGTGGAATAGGATGTTCAAAAAGCACATACCAAATACATACCAATCACTATTAATACCCCTTTAGTTTTGGTCCAATGATTTGTGATTCTTTATTATTTTTTTTATTTCTTTAGTTAATGAATTAAATATTTTAATGTTGGAATTTTACCCTGGTGAAGGAGGAATAAAACTCTGGGACATGCTTTTATAGGAAAACAATAAACTAGGAAGTGGTAGCTCAGTGGTTAAGGCTCTGGGTTACACTTTTTTTTTTTTTTCAATTGTCTTTGTTTACCGTATTTTTCGGACTATAAGCCGCTACTTTTTTCCCACGTTTTGAACCCCACGGATTAAACAACGAAGCGGCTAATTTATGGATTTTTCCTCGGTTTTTCCCGGTTTCACAAACTTCAAGCCAAAAAAACTGAGCGACATAACATTAGACCAATGAAATTTCCGAACGGAAACGAAAAAACGCACTTCACCTGTGTTCTGAGCTGTACGGCATCGGGAGAAAAGCTTCACAGATGTTGATTTTTAAACGCACGACGATGCCAAAAGATAAACTCTCGAGAGAAATAGTTGTGAAAGGAAGGAGGAAGACAGTGAACAATGACTTTCTTGGTAGGCTACTGTTTAGATACAAGCTGTTGTAACGCGTTGAGTCTGGGTGAAGGGAGAGCTCGCTAACTCCAGTTGCAACAGAAATCATATAAGCACAGACAGGTTTCCAAAACTCGTGCTTTTTTATTTTTCTTGGCAACAGCCTTACGGGTTAGTCAAAGAAACTTAGAAATGAGCATCAGAAAATAATAAGGACATATTCCTTGGTCTTGCACACATGCAGTAATACCGGAAAATGCGGCGACAGGCTATTCCCAAAATGCCGCTCTGCTCTTAAAGGATCCACAACATATTTCACCCGTTACACCGTGTAACAGGCACTGTCTTTCGTTAAAGCCTGTGTAAAGTTCATTAGTTTCAGTGTAGACACACTGCGGCTTATAGACAGGTGCGGCTTATTTATGTTAAAAATAAAAATCTTTGTCAAATTCAGTGGGTGCGGCTTATATATGGGTGCGCTTTATAGTTTTTAAATATCTTGCCCCCAACCTCCTATTGCTGAATACCAATAAACACCTATGAACAAGAAAACTCGGCATCGTGACAATGCAACATCTCAGTTTTTCCAAACACTATAAACACACACTTTTACACATCACCCAAGAACCATTCGAGTCAAAACTTCACCACAATATTATATGAAAAGATTCTTTTTTATTATTCACAATAGAAGTGTAACAAATATAGTTTATCAAAAAGATTTCTGCTGCTCATTAATATAATTGATTCCCAAAGATCACAATTTCATTTTCCCCCCATTTCTTTTATATATATGTCTAGTGACAGTTTATCAGAATGGAATTTTTACAATAAAATAATGACAAAAAAAGAAAAAACACACTATAGACAGAGCCAAATCCACCCCTAATTCCAGCACCACAAAAAAAATTAAAAATCAGCATATGATTTAAAAAAAGAGACGAAAACACCAATGTGCAATGGAATGATCATCAGCAATATAGTACACACTTACAATTCAGTGTTTGGATCACACAAAACTGACTCACAAACAACGTAAAACATTCAGCACAACATCGCCTTCATAGTTCAATCTCGAGCAGAAAGGACGGCAGAACTAGTGCGCTAGTCAGGTTATGCTAGCATTCTGTATCTAACGAAGGGGCATGTAATCCGTTATGACAACACAGGGGTGTCGAATGTCAAACATTTTATACGAATTCGGATATTTGAGGCCTTTCAGATGCGATTTGTGTTAAATAACATTGTTATTTGATATATTCATATATAATAATTTCTACAGAAATTTATTAGCCCTGTTATGTGTTATATATTCTTTTTGCTAGCATCTTGCTGGGCATTTTCGATTAGCCAATACATTTACACTAAATGGACAAAGGTATTGGGACACTTCACTTTTCCAATCATACAGTATGTGGTTCTTTCCCAAACCGTGAAGTTAGAGGCGCACAACTGTATCTTGTCTTTGGATACAGTCGCATGAAATGTCCCTTCATTTGAACTAGGAGACCCAAACCTGAGCTCCAATCCTATTGAACACCTTTGGGATGAATGTGAATGCTGACTGCACCCCAGACCTCCTCACCTACATCAGTACACCATTGTGGTTGAAAATCGAGTCAAATATCTTCCCAGAAGAGTAGAGGTTTTTCTAACTGCAAATGGGGACTAAATGTAGAATACGATGTCCAAAAAGCACATATGAATCTTATAGTCAGGTGTACACAAAACTTGTCCATATAGTGCAATATATGTGCAATTTCTGTGAGATGGAAGGAAACCATAGAACCCAGAAGAAACCCTACATAAGGGGGAACAAGTCAAGAACAAGTTCTCAAACATGTGTACTGAAAAACACATCAAATACACGACATTTTAAACACAGTAGAGCTTCATTAACAGAAAACCATACAAGTGATGCAGTTTGATCTGCTTTCGAATCTATTAGAACTTCTAGAAATAATACAATAATTCTTTAAACTGTAACACTTGTTCAAGAGAGGTTTCTATCCTTATATTTATAGTGTTGAGTAATATTAGATCTATATAATGGCCTTAAATGTTCATAAAAATTTGAAAGAGAAAGGAAAATATAATATAATATAATATAATATAATATATAATATAATAACCGTGTCTCATTGTGGAATTAGAGGGGGGGGGAATGGAGATTTCTTTTCCTTGCTGCTTGTAAGGGCTGATGTTAGCATGCTAATAATTTAGTTTTGGACTCACAGGCCATCAGATTTCGACTTTGGTCTGGGATATCTGCATCTGCCACTCTTTGAATGTTACAATATGATATGATCTTGATCTGTCTTCTACCATTCACTAGACCTGTTTTCTGTAAAGGGAACGAAGGTTTAATTTGATGCTAATGTGCTAAATTAAATCCGGAATGTGTTTATACAAAATTCTCAATGCTACTGATAGTGATTGGTGTGATGTAGCGGTAGGAAGGTCTCTCTCTCTCTCTCTCTCTCTCACTTTTTTCACACGGACACAAAATGTTCACTGTTATGACTTTTGTGTATCAAGAAAAAACGAACATACAATTTTCTACACAATTATCAGGACTTTGTCTAAAGTGCAAAGTAAGTTTCTTCTAGTTTCACACTGGAGCTGTCTCACTAACAAAGCTGGCGTATACTGAATGTCAGACTCACTTTAATGTCTTTTTGTGTTTCAAAAATAGGTGATGACACTTTAGAATCCACCCAGTTGACGCTGATGTGGTTTAGTAGGACGTATGACTTGCTGTTAGTACCGCCGATAAGCAACGCATTGTAATTGGGACGGACATCTTGGAAAACCAGAAGCATTTGCTGCACTCCCTTCATTAATACACTAAGCTATAGCAGGGTATGGAGGGGAGAGGCTAAACTATTTTCAAAATGTATAAATTATAAATATACAATTTTATATAATATATATTATATTTGTATTATATTTATGCATTAGCTCAGATTAGAAGTTGCGTTAAAAAAAAAAATAAAAAAAAAAAGCATTGTTGCAAGATTTTATGACTGGGTTATACCTTTGGGTGTACGTTACTATTAAAGCACCGTATTCCGAGTATATACCGAGTCCAAAGTCTAAAACTAAACCCTGCATTCGTGCCACCTCACAAAGCTCGACAGCCAGAAAGCAGGAAGTGACGTGGATAATACAGCTTCACTTATTTAGAAAATAAGTCCTGGTCCAATAGTATAGCTGGTGTCTGATTGGTCAGAAAGTGTTGATTGGAGGAGAACTGAGGACTTGCGGAGAATTTCGGAAAGAGTCAGCTGTATGTGTCTGTCTCGGAGAAATTCTTTACCTACGTCTTAATCATTTTAAACAGAAACAAAGGATGAATAGGAGGATGATGAGGGAATGACCATTAATAGTTGCTATAACATCGAACGGCATTATATAATAGAAATAAACAGAAAAGTGTAATGTTAAATTAAAAAAAAAGAAATTTCATCGTTGGAAATTGTAGATCTACATGTGATATAAAACACTTCGGCATGTGCAGTCTGTGTAAACTAATCAACGTTGGGTGGTAAGGGTGAATTTTAAATGTAAGGGCTTACAATAATTTATTATATATATTAAATTTAACTTAGAACAATTTAATTGAAATCAGTTTTAATATAATTTCACTAATAATAAATACATAAATAAGGGTTCTTCACAATTTTGATTATGAAGACTGGTGATCTTCTGATCGGAAGGTTGCAAGGTCGAATCCCCAAATTACCAAACTGCCACTGCTGGGCCCCTAAGCAAGGCCCTTACCCCTCAAACCCTTGTATAAATGAAATTAATATAAGTGGCTCTGGGTAATGGGTGACTGCCAAATGTAAATAAATGTACTCATTTAATGTTTGTATTTATGGAAACGATTTTTCTTCAGCTCCAGCGAAAAACTATAGAAACAAACATATCTTCACTATTAGGTTTTTGGCGAGGTGGGAGATTAGGAAGCTCACACACAGATGCAGAGGCGGTGTAAACTGCAGCAGAGCACAGATTCAACAAGATGCCGAAAAGCACAAACACGCTAATGGGCTTTTTCGACAGGTTTTACCATCCGGGGCAGTTTCTACCGTAATTGTCAGTCTGTGGGTGTGGGAGAAAATGTTTTATCCAGTGTAATCTACCCTTGTGTCTGTGTATGTATATGTATGTGTGTGTCTGCTTTCTCTGTATCTCGTCCGCATGCTTTTGGTGATCCACACCAGCAAGTTTCATCCACTTTCTCCAAACAAGATCAACAAAAAAACAATTTTTGTGCTTTCACGCTAAAAGAAAGCAGAAATAATAAAAGAGATTAGGCAAAAAAAAAAAAACAACGACAAAAAAAAAAAAAAAAAAAAAACGTTCACTTCACATTTGATGGTACATTCAGACATAATGGTCCAGTCTAGTTGATTGATGATGTTGTTGTCCATCTGTCTTGGAACCACCGTATGACGATAGCGCCCATCGTCTTCACTGAGGATAGGTCCTTCATCGGTGCGCTGATGAAGCGAAAACACTTCAAAAGTCATAAATTAATAATAAAAAAAAAAACTTTTTTTTTTTTTTTTTACACGTCTGATACGTTAGCCACGCTCGATCGAGTAAACAAGAAAAGGTCAGAGTTTTTGTTATTGAACCAGGACGCGACTAGAGGGAGAGAAGGAAGCACTGACGTACGCCGTGATCCAACATGGACGCCCTTGTGAGATTTGTAGCTTGGCGTCCAAATCACGTCATCCGAGTTATCTTTCAGGCTCTGAATGTCTTCCTCTTCCTGGAATTCCGACAGACAACCAAGAGAGGGGGATAAAATATTTGGAAATAACGAAATCCCAAAACCCCGTACACTCGTCCCAAACCAAGCTTCATCGGTTGTTTACTTAAAATAGCAAAACAGTTGGTCATTAAGCTAAAAAGGCACTAGTTAACTCCAGATCACTACCTTGCAGTCGTGATTGACAAAAAAAAAAAAAACCTCCAAAAAAACTAAATGATCCTGCACACTTTTAATCAAAATAATATACTATGCACGATCAGGAATCCAACAAACATTTTTAACACGTAGCAAGACGTAGCTGTTGGCCGAAATTATGGCTTCGTGTGAGGATGAGACAGAAATGTGGGAAAAAAATAAAATAAAAAAATGCGAGTGGAGATGGTCCGATCTCCTCACGGAGGAGAGAAGCTCACTCGGACCTCCGAGGCTCAGAAAGAGGACAAAAAAAGAAGAGGGAAAAGGGGGTGGGGTGGTTTAGGAGATTGGCAGCACATGCACACTGCTATCTCTAAACGATTGGGAGACCCCAGCGAAACCTGCAGGATATATTCAGGTTTGTAGAAGGTGGAGAAGAGGTGTTTAGCCTTGTTGCTGGAGATCGGAACTAGAGGTCCGAGCACCACCGCTCCCAGACGGAGATATTCCTGCAGGGCTTCATGGGGAACGGCGAGTGCTGTGCTGCTACAGCTGGTCGTTCCTGACTGGGCTCTCTTTCTCGCGCTTTATGACAGGCAGCGGGTGAGCCTCGGTGTTAAAGACCCAGTGCTCAAACGGCAGGTGGTCGTCATCAGAGAACAGCAGGTACAGATACCTGAAACACACACACACACACACACACACACACACACACAGATGAGTCCATGCTAAATGCAAAAAAAGACCAAATTAATCAAACACGCAATGATTTATGTTGAAACAAGCTCCACAGTTTGTTCCGTTTCTTGCCTTATTTTCCTTCTACAGATGATTTATTTCACGATTTATTGGGTTTCAGCCTTCGTGTAACAGCGATGCGGCGGTGCTTTACTCCTTCACATTTACAGCATGGCAGGTGCCTTTATACCTCTATCCAGATGCTCTATATCCAGACGCTTAACCAGACACATTTTATATACAGATGCCCTTTTCCAGACACCCTTACCCAGACACCCTAGATCCAGACGCCCTATATCCAGACGCCCTAGAGCCAAACACCCCAGATCAAGATGCCCTTATCCAGACACCCTAGATTCAGACTCCCTATATCCAGATGCCCTAGATTCAGACTCCCTATATCAAGATGCCCTTATCCAGACACCCTAGGTCCAGACACCCTTATACTGACACTCTAGATTCAGACTCCCTATATGCAGACGCCCTAGATCCAGACGCCCTATATCCAAACACCCTAGATCCAGGCTTGCTATATCAAGATGCCCTATATCTAGACGGCTTTATCCAGACATCTTTTATCCAGACACCCCCTCCATTCTTTATAGAAGTAAGTCTTTCTTACTTCTCAATTTTTTTTTACCTCCCTCGTATAGTAGCTTTTAGATGTAAAACACTTGATAGCTCAGATTGTGCTTCTACTACTAATACCAATGAAAAGACTAAAAATGTAATATAATCATGACCGACTTTATTACTGTTTATTATTCTGTCCGCGTGTGATCCACATCTTGCAATGAATGTATGAATGAATGTGTAGCTACACTGCAGCGAATGATGGCTTAACGGAAATTCCACCCTTAGTTTTTACGGAAAACCACAAGAAAAAGGTGGATACAATTGTGCGCCTAAATTTTTGAGGTAACAGTTTGACGAGGAACCAGATATGTGTGAAAAGACAGGTGTCCCATTCTTCTGGTCCATATAGTGTATTATGAGACATGGTGTTTGTTGTGTTGTGTCCTTTCCTGTGTTGAGTTCAGAGGACCATTTGCTTTTGACCTCGTACCTTATAAATGTTATGGACGCATCGGCATCAGGGCCCTGAATGAAAAGCCTGAAATTTATGATTCCCTCAACCGAGAAGACTGCGGCGTGTTTAGAGCCGCCCCGGAGAGCGATGGTGTAAAGTTTCACACGCGCTGCTGGCATGTCGATTGCAGAAGGATGCAGGGGTTGTGTACGGACTGCCGGGTGACACTCGTTGAAATTTACAGCCTATAAACTGAGAAGCCGGAGCTGCCGCCGCTGGGCTCAGTCTCCGAGGAGGCGCTGACATTGCGCGTGCAACTCCATATCCGTCTTTCTTCATTACGCTCCCTCGCTCCGTCTGTGGGAAAGATTCACCTGGCTCATCTGTCCGCTCTCACCATCTGTGGGTGTGTGTGGGGGGGGGTGTTTTTGTCTCACGGAGCTCAACATCAAACAGCAGGATACAGACACAAACAACATAGCTTTCTACTGTGTGTGTGCATGTGAGACATCTGTATGAAACATCTGGACCTGGATCGATCGATCAGAGCGCTGTGGTCCAAGTGCAATCCAGAGGATTAGGAAAAGAGGTGTGTGATCCAGAGAGACACTTTAGAGCTGAATATTAGCTCAGCTAACACTGATCACACAGCTTATTATCATTAACACACACACACACACACACACACACACACACACACACACACACACACACACACACACACACACACACACACACACACACACAGTTCAAGTGTCTTTCCTCACACTTGAGTAGGAGAGGGAGAGAATGTAATCAGGCAGTGTCACACATTCAAATACGTCCCCTCACATGCACACTCCCACTTAGAGAAACACACACACACTCCCACTAAGACACACACACACACCCACAGACACCCCCACACATACACTCGCACACAGACACACACTTAAACAGGCTTACTACACACACACACACACACACACACACACACACACATCACAGCTGTATAATTGGATTCATGAGGTGCCAACATTGCTAACACAATAATTCCCACAGCAGAGAGTAAACACAAACTCCTTCATGCCTAGCAGTGACTCAGGAGGCATTTTCTCCAGATGTGTGGATCACAAAAGTGAGATCCTCAGCGCAGAGGATCATTATTTCACAAACACACACCCACCCACCCACACCCACCCACACCCACGTCACCACAAAGTACAAACAACCACTACCCCAAACAAGTGTTTTTCCAGACCTGTGTTCTTTTCCCTAGGGAACTAAGTGAGTTTTTTCTTCTGCTTTAGCTGAGAATGTGTGTGTGTGTGTGTGTGTGTGTGTGTGTGTGTGTGTGTGTGTG
>JAAIIK010000056.1:1500959-1516797 GCA_014706435.1 Silurus glanis | reverse complement strand
GCAGGTGTCTACACTGAAACTAATGAACTTTACACAGGCTTTAACGAAAGACAGTGTCTGTTACACGGCTTGTATCTAAACAGTAGCCTACCAAGAAAGTCATTGTTCACTGTCTTCCTCCTTCCTTTCACAACTATTTCTCTCGGGAGTTTATCTTTTGGCATCGTCGTGCGTTTAAAAATCACCATTGGTGAAGCTTTTCTCCCGATGCCGTGCAGCTCAGAACACAGGTGAAGTGTTTTTTCATGCCCGGTTGTTTTCAGCGTGACGAATGATTCGCATTTCCTGTAGACAGTCCGAGTGAGCGGCAGGTCAAACGTCAGAGGAACATCATCCATATTTATGATGTGGTGCGGCCCGATTCAGTGGGAGCGCATCTGATTTAATATAAAGAGTTTCATTGGTTCACCTGAACCCGTTCGGCAATTTCATTGGTCTAATGTTATGGGGCTCAGTTTTTTGGCTTGAAGTTTGTGAAACCGGGAAAAACCCGGAAAAATCCATAAATTAGCCGCTTCGTTGTTTAAGCCGCCGGGGTTCAAAACGTGGGAAAAAAATTAGCTTATAGTCCGGAAAATACGGTATATTACCCCATACTGATCACTATTCTTTAAAACGTCTGATTCCTTATTATATTATTGATAAAAACAGCAGTTTTATTGTCCCTTTGCAGCATTAAAGTGGCTTTCATTTGCCTCACTGTGACACTTTAATTAATGTAATGCTTTTCACACATTTTCGATACATATATGATCTATTTCTATAGTTAATATGATTATTTTCCTTTTTCTAACACTTCAATTCAACTAATATGCATCGTAACAGATTCACTGGTATCGTGACACCTATGCTGAAACCTTTTTAATTAGCATGTATATATGACAGATGATCGTTACACATAAACACACAATTCTGACATTGATGTAGGCGAACTTTCCTGCTGTAAGAAATTTTATGGCACTTCTGTAATCGCCATTCTAGTGAAGTACAAAAACACACAACGTGAAGAATAAAGTTTGTGTACACCTGACCATAAGATTGGTATATGCTTTCAAAGCATCCAATTCAGCTAGTGATTCAGCCAGTAAAATCAGGTACTGATGTAGGTGAGGTAAGGAGGGCTGGGGTGCAGTCAGCATTCACATTCATCCCAAAAGTGTTCAATAGGTTTGGAGGCCTATTGCAGGAGATCTTCCATGCCAATCCGTGTAAAGAATATCTAAATGGAGCTGGCGTTGTGTACAGGGTCATGTTGGAATTTTTTTTTCTCATCTTTGGATTTCTTAGTTCTAATGAAGGGAAAATGACCTGCTCCAAATTGATCCTATAAAATTATTTGCCTCCAACTTTACCTGGAAAGAATCTGGTGTCCCAATACTTGTCCATATAATGTATAATATGAGTAAAGATGCATCCAGAATAATATAGAATAAGAATAGTAATGAGAAAACACCACACGTTACATGAAAAACATCTAAGGTGGATTTTGCATACTTGTTTGTTTCACTTCGTTCGCATCAGTAAGGCAGAATCCACTAGGTGCTTGTTACATGATTTAAATGCATGACGCAGAGGCGAATAACCAACAACCGACCCGAAGCAGGGTGCATATAAATGGTATAATCCACTTCTAGCCATTTATTATCCTGCTTATTTTTATTCATTCACATTTATGGTATTTGGCAGATGCCCTTAACCAGAGTGACTTGCAACTGGGCATATGAGGGTTAAGGGCCTTGCTCAAGGGCCCAGCAGTAGCAGCTTGGTGGTGCTGGGATTTTAACTTGTGGTCTTCCGATCCAGAGTCTAATGACTTAACCACTAAACTTGCACCTCCTTATATACCATGCACCATACTAGCACCAGATACCTTCTGCCAGCATCGACAAGTTAAAACTGTCATTGACCAAATAAATATATTTAAAAAAAATAATGGTTTATTTACTTTAGTTATTGTAAATATGGAATATTAGATTTTGAATTCTGTCTGCTCTAAAAAAACATACAGAGAGATAAAAGCATATACAGAAGACCAATAAATGAATTTCAATGTATATGTATCAGCGTGAGAGAATGTTTGTGTGAATTACATGCATCTGGGTCACATGTGCTACTAATAACGAAGCTGTTGATGTTATTTCCTTGTGGCATTTTTTCTTTGTCATATTTCGCATTTAAATGTTCACTTCACCAATAAATACTATTAAAATTCAACACATTGAGGCTTGTACTTGCTTGGTGATTTGGATAATAAAGTAAATCGATTCTCCACCCCTTTCTGAAAGTACACACACTTTGATGATATATAACAGTATGATAAATCCATAATGAATTATGCATTTATTCAGAACAAACAAAAAATATATTATGCACTTTAAAAGCCAGGCCCTGATGCCGCAAAAAAAAAAAAAAAAAAAAAAAAAAAAAAAGACCTTGCGTACACACAGTGCAACACACACAAAGTACATAAACGGTGCCAAAGCAATTTCTTTGTTCATTTCAAAGCTGATTAAAGCTTGGAACATTAATTTAAAAAAAAAAAAAAAAATGACACAAAAAAGATGAAAATGCTGTGCTGTGTTCCAAAAGCTTTAAGGAGATTATGGCAATGGATGTTGCAGTGTGTGCTGTGTGTGTTGATTTATTTTTATGTTTCTGCTCCCTTTTTGAAACTACAGATTTGCATTTTCTTATCTTCATTAATAAATAGTTCGTAATATTTAAAGTTTGAACGATTGCCAGTTATGGCACTACGGCTTGTGTACTTGCTGGGAAGGGATGCAAAAATACGCACGGTGTGTTACACGTTGTGTGATATTACTCGAACATCGGAAAATAACTGAAGCTTATCTATCTATAATATCAAAAAGGTTCTGTGTGACCGTAATATGATTGGCAGTGAGCTGTACGAATGCCTTGGTTTTTGAGGTATAAGTTAATGATAAGTTTTACTACACTAGCAAAAAAGGAAAGAAAAAAAAAATTTACAAAGTAAATATGAGTAAATATACACAAGTCAATATACGGAAAAGTGTACAAATATGCTGCATGTTACTTTCAGTCTACAGCTGGAAACTGGAAAATTTCCCACATAAGCAACAGGTTTTGGACTGTATTAACAGCTACAAAACCGTAGGCTTGGAAGTAAACCAAACCCTGTGATCACAGTATTGCCTGATGGTAAAACTGGTGTGTGAGGCAGTAGAGTGCATGGGTAAAGGCTAAAAGCTAACCCTAGCTATGTGGTTACAATCCAGTCTCCTCTCCATTACACTTCCATTTATGGCATTTGGTAGACACCCTATTCCAGAGTGACTTACACCTGAGCATTTGAGCATTAAAGGCCTTGCTTAGGAGCTGAGCAATGGCAGCTTGGTGGTGCTTGGAAGGTGCTGACCTTCCGATCAAAAGTTCAACATCTTTACCACCGAGCTACCACTTTCCCTCCAAACTACAAACTAAAAGAATAGTGCCGGGATACTGTTGTTGACCATGACAGGGAGAGGAAAGTTTGCCTTTACGCTCATTCTTCTGGTCTACGAGGTGGTATCAAAAAGTTTAGCTCTGTTTACAAGAAAGCACTTTATTTATCTATGTTTACACACTATCACCTTCAAAACAGTCCCCTTGCATAGAAATACAGCGCTCCTAATGTTCCTGCCACTTCTGCAAGGTGTCCTAGAATTCTGCTTTTCAAAGCGCGTCAAGCACCTTCTGCGATTCGCCCTCGATCTCCACAATGGTGTCAAAGCGACGACCTTTGAGCCGGATCTTCATCTTGAAAAAGGAGAAGTTTGCAGGAGCCAAATCTGGTGAGTAGGGTGAGTGCGGAATTGAGATCATGTATCTGGCGAGAAACCTTCGTATGAAGAAAGCTCTGTGACATTGTCGTTGTTATTGGTTCTTTGTACACAGAGCGATGTCTTTTGGCACATTGACTTGGCATCTGTTGGCATGTTACAAAACTAGTCTTGAAAATCTTTCATACCACCACCTGGTGTTAACACAAGGGAAGTGCAAAATGAAGGCTACAAGGCTCTCGGTAACCTCCAAAAAATTTACCCTGACAGAATTTACACAGTCACTGAGAACTTTAACATCACCTAAAGTCAATCCTGAGAAAAGTCCATCAGCATGGTGATTTCACAAACCCAAGGTACAACCACTTTAGACCTTGTTAGCATGACCATTCAAAGGTATTTACAAGGCTGCACCCCGTCCTCAACTTGACTGCTAAGACCACATCTCTGGTATGCGAATTCCATCATACAAACATCTACTAACACCTACCATCCAGTTTAAAAACAAGACAAGAACCTTTTCTGGAGGAGCCACCTCAGCACGAGTGTTTCGAGCAAACAGAATAGAAACTGATTCAGAGAGGCTGCTACAAATCCATAAGCCCACAAGATTAGTGATTGTATGCTACAGTAAGTACATAGATGATGTGACTTCCTTCAAGGCGATCGGCGAACGTACAAACCAGAAACCGTGGTTGATTGTAAAGTGTATTTGAAAATGAAAATTCAAGACATTGCCTGTAGGTATGCTGACAGGGCAGTCGTGCAGATAACTATTGTTTATCTGTCTTTGGCTATTAGCGAGGTTTAGCATAACGATTCAGAAAGAACACACGTTCACTTCCCAAATACCAAGGACACAAAGAGCATGTGGGAAGGCATTCAGGCCATCATGGTACACAAAGATATTCTAGCAAATTCTATGCACAAATTAGAGAACAGCATGCCAGCATGGAGGATCACCACAATCTCCACCAAAGCAGGTATCCCGTCTGTTTGCAACTGGCATCAGGAAGACTCTGTCCAGAGTAAACCAGGAAGAGTTGCAGGCTCTGAGAACACACCTGGCCGGGTGTTCAGGGAATGTGATGATCAGCTTGCAGATGTTCTCTTCAATATCATTACCATTTGCCAAACAGCTGTCTCTGTATGTTTCGAGAGAACCACCAAGAAGAAATGATCCTCCCTGAAATGCAACCAGCTGCTTGTACTCCACACCTATCATTATGAAGTGCTTCAAGCAGCTGGTCATGACAGACATGGCGGTCTTCCCACCACCATTTCAGTACACCTACCATCAAAACTAGGGTCGAAAAATTCCAGGAATTTTCAAGACTGAAAACTTTCGATGGGAATTAAAAGGAATACATGGGAATTAATGGGAATTAATGGGAATAAACTCTAAATTTACAAAATTGCAGGTTAGCCTATACGAGAGAGAAATTTTCTAGGATAATTTTGGTTGAAACAATTCAATTTAATGCAATTTCCGTTGAAATTCTACCCTGCACATTCATTGGTCACATGCACACAGCACACTTACTACAGGGTTACTGAGGCCACACCCCCTACATGCACTGTGCAGTCCTCTAGAACATAACACACATAAAAATCCTACACACAAAATAACGTCAGAAAATGTCCATCTCGGCAAATATTCACATAAATTTAAGCTTTAAACTTCCTGTGTGTAAACTGTTGTTTAACAAAATTATACTAGCAATTAAATAAAAGTAATGATACAGTTTATGTACCTTTTATGTAAATGTCGAATTAATTCCCATACATTCCTGGTAAGTTCCAACATTAAATATTTCCCAATTTCCTTAAATGAAGTTCCCATAGAAAGTTTCTGGAAATTGACCATACATGACTTCAAGAGAACACAAGTTGAACACTCACCACTGCAAATGTATCTTGGTGTGCACATGATGGAAGACCTCCCCTAAACACCATCTGACTAGCCAAGGAGACCCAAGAGGCTACATCCAATGGAGGCTAAAAAGATTCAAGGTCTTTCCTCTCATCCGGTTCTTCTACAAATGTGTGATCCTCACCAGATGTTTCACTATATGGTAGAGAAACTGTATGGCCTTTAATGACAGTACCATACAGTGCAGAGAACAGCTGGGAAGATTGCTGGGGTCTGTCTACTCACCATGGATTCTAAATACAGCAACCCTGTATGACCCACTCAACCTGCTTATGGGCTCTTCATCCTCCAGTTTTTTGGCAGAAGGTTGAAAAAATCAGTGTTACCAGCAGCAGACTTTCTTCAACACTTTCTTCCCTAAATTACTTAACACCCTGGTGCCCCCCCAATGCTCAACTGGGCTCACCTAACTGAGGGTGACTCAATATTAGAGGTCGACCGAAATGTTTTTTTTTCTCTTGTCGATGCCCATATTTAGAAATCAGGGCAGCTGATGGGCGAAATATGGAGATTTTTTTGGGTCGATATATTTGCCCAATCCCAACCTCGCTTTCATCTCATAAAATCGAACAGTTAATTAATTAGACGTGATACAGAAAATTGCTTACATTAAATATTTATTGAACAACACAACCTCTTAAATCAGTGCACTTGTTGCAAGTTTTGGAACCCGTTTCTTTCGTTTAGTGTAGTTTAGCCACAAATGTACTCACATTCTCTCTCCAAAAGTAGCATCATATCGATCCAATGAAATATACAAGGCTATATTAAAAACGAAAGATTCAAACTTAAAGCCAGGGACACACCAAGCTGATGGTTGGCCGGCGGGGAATGTCGGGGTTTTTTGAGAGTCAGACGGCTTTACATTTTCCAGTGTGTTCCGTACCGTTGGCTCTAGTTAAACGGCATTAGCGTTTTTGCGGACGATTCTGCATGTCGCATTGGAGGCGAGTAAGAGATCTTCAACTGGCTATTCAGCTTGAGAACACGAGAAAAAAAATTAAAAATAAAAACAGAACTGAAAAATGCAAACAATGACGGAGTAAAGAGGGAACCTACAGGCACTTGTTGTCATTCTTGCTCTTGTCTTTGCAACTTAGCAGACATGATTGAAGAAAGCTTTAAAAATCCGTTAGTAATGATGATATATTTACAGCTGTAGCTCTTCCCTGTTTGAATGTCAAATACAGAGTACTGCCCCATGCTGGTATGGGAGAGTTACTTTTGCTCACGCAAGCACAGAACGTACGTGTACATTTGGTGTGTCAGATGCACCTGCCTAATTATCAGGATCATTTGCAGCACAATCGATCGATGCCGATTAATTAAAACAATGCCAAAAAAACGGCCCGACCTCTACTCGGTACCACTGAAAACCTGCTCTCTAAAAAAGCTGCATCAACACTTTTTAATATGGAAGTTTTCTGCTGCCAATTTAGCAATTATGTTGCGTGTATTTATTGTACACTCATAAAATATATTGCATTTTATATAAGACTTTCATACTGTTAACATTTGCATCATCGTCCTGAAGAAACATTTAATTCCAATGTATATAACAAATATAATGTCATGGCAATAAAAAGCCATTTTGCTTTGATCCGGAGCAAAACTACACACTGCCAATCAAATCCATCAGTCACATGGTTTTAGCTATTAGGACTTACACAGTGTCCTCTTTCATGTCAGGGAAAGCACAAGCCTGATACTCAATAAGCCCGTCTTTCAGCATATTTTCAAAATCCAATGAATTGTTAATAGATTTTCCTCTCAGGAACTCATGTTAGACCAAGGAAATGCAATAAGGTCACATGTTTGACAATCCTGCTGATGTAAATCATCAGCAGGAGCAGCCATGCTGGCTAATATGCAGCTGAGCTTTTTTTTTTTCTCCTCAGAAAAATTCAGATATAACAGAAAAAAAAAGGATTACTCATTGGTGTGGAAGAAGCAAATGGCTCTTGTAATCAAGGCACTTGGATCATGAAGAAATTACTCAAAGCCCTTCTCTGGATCGTTACATTGATTACGTGCAAATGTGATGAACTGATGGCCATTTTTCATAAAGAAGGAAAGGAAAAAAAAAAGTCAAGCTATTCTAAGCCTGGATGTCTAATAAAACTTTTTTTTTTTTTTATAGCCAATTCATTTTCCATCTTCTCCCTTTTCATCAGTAGCTGAAAAGACAAGTCCTTTACAGTCTTGGCTCAAACTGAATGTTATTTCTACCAGGAGAGAAAGGCTAATACCTGATTATGGGGGTTAAACCACCCTCTTGGACACACCACACACCACACACACACACAGACTAACCGACTCCATGCTGATGAACACATTTTGTCTCAAGCTGCTTATTACGCGTCGTTTCTCCCCGAAAGGCTCAGCATGGGCCCTGTTCACAATTCCATTAGCAAGCTGACTTCCTGAACTAAGCCCAAGCCTCACAGCGAAGGTGAAGCCATCAAGCCATCCAACAAAAGGTTGTTTAAGATAAAACAGCCACTAAAACCACTGCTGCAGAATTCCATCAACATTGCTTTGCTAAACCTTTAATGACAAGTCCATCTCAAATTAAGATAGCAAACAGAAAATAAGCAATTTGATTCATCAGGGGAAAAAAAAGTCAGAGTGCTGTTGCTATGGTTTTACATTCTAACAAGCTGAATGCTCTACAATTTGCACTTGCAGTCGCTCATACTTAAAATGAAACGAGTTCCAGAAAACGCACATAACCTTCAAGTTAAAAGAGAATATAACACAGCAGTGTGTTTTCAAAAGAAAAATTCAAACTAATGTTTCACAAAAATTAGAGTAGGGCTCCTCGAGTAACTCAAATCCAAAGAATTATACAAATGATTTGACTCAATGCTTCTTTTCGTCCATTGAACTACACACCGAGCACTGTGTTTCCTCACGGACCATTATTACAGACGCACCACCCGCTAAACTCTGGAGCGCTCTGGATAAATAAACACAGAAGACACTGCAGAATGAAAAATGGAGGAACGGAGAGAAAACAGCGAGAAAAGATGCTTCCCGAAGAAAAACGACCCAAAGTTTGGGATTATTTCGAACTAAAAGACAAAGAAAACATTTTTTTTTTATGATTTTTTTTTAATTTTCCTCATGCCATCTTGGGGAGTTTTTCCTTGCCACAGTCACCGATGGCTCACTCATTAGGGGTTAAACTTACAATTATAAGGAATAAACCTATACATTCTTTTATTACCACTTCATCTCTGGAAATCTGCTTTGGGACAATTTGCATTGTTAAAAGTGCTATACAAAATAAAAAAATGAATTGAACAAAGAGGCTTAATTTTAATGGACTATCTTCATTCCACGCTCCCCATTTGCCTGCCTTTTATGATGTCTCTTAAGACCAATAAAACAATGCCAAAATCAGATTTCCCTTCCTACCATAGCCTGACGTTAATTTGACTTAACTTGGCCGACTCCACTGCAGACAATAAAGAGAAGTTGTTCAGAATGACTGTAATGTCCGAACGAGGGGAAGCCGGATTCACCTATGAGTCATTTTATTTGTAGTTAATGCCAACTCCCTTCCAGCTGATGACTATCGGATATGGCTGAGGACATTAGAGTCCACATGGGACATTTGACATACCCCAGAATGCTCTGTTTCAGAATGAGAAAAGCAGCAAAGCAAGCCTTTTTTTTTATTCAAAATGAACAACCTTGAAGAAGACACCACCATTTTCCATATTCAGGAGCAATTGAGGCATTGAGTGGCAGCTTAATGGTTAAGGGATAGGACTCTTGATCGGAAGGTCACGAGCTGAAATCACCATCAAGCTTCCACTGCTGGGCCCTTGAGAAAGAACTGCTCTTGAAAGTCGCTTTGGATAACGGTGTCTACCAAATGCCATAGATCTAAATGTATATGATCTCAGAGACCCCTGTGAATAGGTGATTCTATACGAGGAACACTTAGAGAACCTTTCAAACATCCTGTATGTTATTAGCAGTAATGTAACCTTGCTAAGCTGCATTAGAATTAAGTTCAACAGTTTACACCTCCCTTTTCATTGTTTCTGGGAAGAAAAAAAAAGAAGGGAAAAAAATTTAACCCTTTTTTTTTTTTTTTTTTTTTTTTGCAGTTCAACAGTCTTTGTTTTATTGTCGATATGGAAAAATCCTTACTAGCAAAACTTTTAAAACCTAAATACAATGTCACTTCTGTGTGCTAAACATATAAAAAAACACACTTGCCCTTCCGAATACTGTTCCCACTTCCCCTTTTCAACTGTCAGCAGGTCAACTGTTTATCTGCACTGTTCCTGTCAGCTGCTTTCCACCTCTCTTACCACTGAGTGGTTTGTGCTATAAACGGTGGCTCGCTTGAACATGCCGCTTCAACGTTCACATCCTGACATCGTAACATAGCGACATTTGCCTCATAACACACTAGCTCACAATACTTGCAGTGTTCTTTAGCATCGCAGTCCATTTGATAGCAAATAAAAATAGTTCAGCCATTGTATAATTAATATTTAATCCTCATCCAATGGCGTCCGCTGAATGTTGGCCAGTGGTTTTTCTATATTCTTTAAAATACCATTTGCCAACCTGTTGATATTTGTGATATTCGTGATCATCATCATCAAAGAAAATGGTCACCCTAGCACAGGAGACATCAAACCTGAGAAACCTACACTTTTTACCCGAAGACCATCCGGGCTTGCAGACATAACCCATTCCCTCCGACCCTAAAAGGTATCTACTACCCCATCCCTTCCTACACACACCTCCCCACAATGGGAATATCAACAATGACACTAGACGACCACTACCTCAATATACTTTGCACACACGCAAAACACACACACCCCTTCTACACAGGACTTTTGCATATCTACAATGTTTACATTGCAAACTGCACACTGTATACATGCACACACTTTTGTTTCTCGCATTTGCATCACACAGGGTGGCGCAGGGAAACAGAAAATTCTGGAACTTTTTGGGGAAATTGTTAAGAACCAGTATGAGCTCGTTTCCAACCTCTCGCCATTAGTTATAAATGAACAGTGGAGTGTGAGGGACTTCTTTTTTAAAGGCTCAAACCCGTTTCTTCGAAATTAGCAGACGGGACACGATCGTGACGTCCCAACTGGTAAAGACAGAAATTCCCATTGCGTAGCACTCACATGATCACCATCCTTATGAGGTTTTACAGCGAACGCTCGTGGTGCAGCCCACCACTGCTCCTTTATAACTAACGGCAAAAGAGGTCCAAACAATTAAATCCCCAGGGTCAACAACTTCTAGTTCCAAAATTTCCTGTTTTGTCCATAAGATATGTCATAGGCAGCTTGGAGGAGTCACAGAGTAAGAATTTCATTGTATAGGGCAAAAAAAACTGTTTCCTGTGCATATGACAATTAACTTTATAATCTTTATAGTCTTGGGATAATGTGATTACATACACACATTTTTTTCGCTCGTTTAGAGCACTGATTTCCTCTAATTTGACTGTGCAATGAAACCTAAAAAGCCATTAGAGCTGGAAACATAATTTGTATCCCTTGTATGACTGTTCCTTAAAAAAATGATAATCTTTCCTGCTTTTTTACAATACTCAAGAAAAAAAAAAAAAAAACAGCATCGCTTTTGCTTTAATGCTACAAAAGACATACTCCGGTCATGTCAGGTCTTCTATGTTCTTTTCTCTGGGTTTGTTTTTTATGCAAGTGTGTGTGGTTTTCAAGTGTGACACCCCCACAGAGCCCCTCGATCTTGGCCAAACGAAATCTGGGTCAAGGTTGTTCTCAGCTGTGCTGCTGTAACTTTATTGGTGCCTGAGTTCGCTGTTGTTACTCACAGGATTGAAACTGAGTCGGAGGAAGAAAAGAAGGAGGTGGAGGATGATGGTTGGCGTAAAGAAGGCAGTAGCTTCTGGCCTTTCAAAACTGGGTTGTGAAATGACCAAATTGGGAGCGTCTATGTTGGAAGTGGGTCAGACGTCGATATTCAAATGGGTTCAGAGTATTGGGACTCCTTTATATAAACGTTGATGGCTGCTGCTCTGGCTCATCTGGAATGGCAAAGAAACCATGAGGAAGCTTTTACGACAATTTTAAGCCACTGAACTCTATTTAAAAACACTAAATCATGGAGTATGTATTTCACCTAACATTCATACTCCAATTATTAAGTTATAAATAACTGCTTCAGTGTTGACTGAATACAAAAATGTTTAGTTACCTCACTTTTTCAAGCACAACTACCCTGCAAGTCTCCATTTTGACCGCAAAGACCTGCAGAATGTTTTATAAAAAATCGTGTTTCTTGGACCAACATATACAACATTGAACCATTCTCTATAGCAAGTGAAGAAGCTTCGAGAACCTCTTCTTGGGGTGTACAAAGTTTAATATGTTCTTGTAAAGATGAAAATCAATGAAATCAATGAGCAGAAAGAATTATACTATAAAAATATTTCGATCTGTAATGGACAAACTAAAGGTGACAGGGCAATATAAAAAGTGTTAAAGATTTTCGAGACTAGTTGTGTAATAAGCAAACAGATGGCAGCAGTCTGCACGCACAGTCACAGGGAGCACCGACATTCAAAATCCCCCTGGTCAATAATCTCTCCTCACACGCGAGTTTCTCGACGGAAACAACGATTTCGCCCCAACCTACTCGCCAGATTTGGCTCCTGCGGACTTCGCCCTCTTCCAGTAGATGAATCTCAAAGCATCCGTTTTGCAAGTTCTGTCTACAGTACGAGTCTGTTTATCCTTTAACTAAGGGATCATTGTCTTTATAGTCAAGCAGCTGTGTATCTGATAAATCTGAGGCTAAATTTTATGCGTCGGCCAATATGTTTTTCTCAGCTGTTTTGAAAAATATGTTCAGAAGCTAGTTATTAGCACAATGAATAATTACACCAATTTAGGCAGCGGGCCTAGTTTGACTTTTGTGCGGATTAAAGACTAGAGCAAACATTCAACGAATTAGCATCCAGTCAAAAATGACAGATGCTCCCCGCTGATGAGTTTTGATCCTAGTCAAAACAAATCAGGATGACGGCGCGCGCTGATTAAGAGGTCGTGCCGGGGTTTCGGCCACCTGGGTGAAGTGCTGTCTGAGAGCAGCTGCTGCTTTTTTCTGTTTCTCTTTTTTTCGCATGGCTGATGAAGATTCAGGGATGGCATGCATCAACAGGCGTAACGAGGGTATAAACCTCCTTCATTTATCTCCTAATCATTAGTTCATTACACTTAATTTAATTAATAAGTGCAGACGTTGGGTCGCGAGAAAGGCTGGAGGAAAAGGTCTCATTCAAAATGTTATCTCCATCTCAGCCATTAGTCATTAGACGCTGCAGTCACATTAGGCACACACACACCAGGGGCACATCTAGAAAATTATTTATGGGGTGGCAAGGGGGTGGCATGAGAATTATGAGGGGTTGCAACACTGAAGCAAGCACCCTTGCATGGTTTTTGTGGAGGAATGATATACATATTTGTTGTATACAATTCACAAATTTTTATAATGGTCTATACAATTTTTAATACAGACTCATGTGTGATTGACAAACTAGGGAAGCAAAATTCTGGGAATTTTCAAGACTGGAAAAAATTCCATAGAGATTAATGGGAATTAAAGGAGAATAAACTGTGAACTTACAGGTTAGATGTCGTTGAAAAGATCTTGCAGGATAATCTTGGTTAAAACAACCAGATTGAATGCAATTTCAGTTGACTTTTTACCCTGACCATTCATCAATCACATGTACACAACACACTTAATGCAGGGCCACAGGAATGTTGAAGTCACAGTTCTGCATTCGAGTCTGCAGATTATACTCATTCAAGTAAGTTTTGATATTACTTGGGTAAATATATTTTATATACGGTGTTAAGATTTTACTAGCAAATACCAAATGCGTTTATACAGTAGCTAACCAGCCAGTAAATCAGATATTCTAAATGTAAGCTAGCACTATTTCATTGACAATTTATGAGGCTAGCTAGATCCAACTATGACGCTATTTCTACCTTCTGCTTGCTAGTTTTCCGTTAACATACAGAAGTACAGTACCGCTCAAATGTTTGGACACGTTACAATTTTTTGTTTTTGAAAGAAGTCATTTATTCTATCAAAAATAAAATTGAATACTTACAATTAAATCAAAGTTTACATTTGTACTAGTTTGCATCCGTCTCAGCTTAAAACCGAAATGTTTACATTTGTTTGTATATGATAGAGTTTACATGAAACTTCCCAAATTTCTGATTCGTTCCCAAAAATTCTCACAAATTCCCATAAATTCCTGGTAAGTTTCCATCTTCCATCTAATATTTTCTAAATTCCTCAGATGACAGTTCTATGGAAAGTTTCCAGAAAGTTTCTGGAGTTTTCTGCCCATATGCAACCCCTTGAACCTGATATCTGGATTGGAAAGACATAAATGCAATGAGATGGTAAAATTTCTAGTGTTTCTTGAGTTCTATGCAAACCGACACACACACACACACACACACACACACACACACACACACACACACAATAATGGCCTTGGATTAAGAACTAGATGCTGAATCACTATCACTCTCACTCTCTCTGACTGCTGCCCACTTGCTTGCACAGATGGCAAAGGAAGTACTTGGGTTTCATACAGCACTGCCCATGCCAATCAAGCCCCCCTTCGATCAGGATTCTATTCTGTAGGGCGCACACTAACCCAGTGCGCTTCCAGCTGCTGGTAGAAAGCGTTCCAGCTCTGAACAAGACAAGCAGCGCCGAAACCGGATCAACCGTCTCTCCACATTTATCACTGCTGAAACTCCGACCCTGAACACAAACATGCTTTTGCACAAATGCTTGAAAAACAGCCGGGTGCCCCCAAAACACAAAGGAAAAAAGCTGAATCACACACACACACACACACAGAGGATCTTTCTTTTCTTTCTTGGACACTAAAGATCAGAAAGTGTAAGAAACACTCACACATAGGCAGTGTGTTTGCGAAGCTTCGACTCATTCGCTTTCTATGGGTGAGCAAAAGATGGCTGGGTTATCAAACTCTGTGCCTCCGCGGCTACACTTTATGGACAAAAGTTTGACCATAAGTGCTTCCTGAACATCCCATTTCTCATTTAATCCCCATTTGCTGTTATAATATCCCTCCACTCTTCTGGGAAAATGAAGTCAGGTATGAGCTGAGGAGGCCTGGTGTGCTGTTCCAATTCATTCCAAAGGTGTTCAATAGGACTGGGATAAGATCTCTATAGCAGCAGATCTTCCACTCCAAACCATATCGTCATGAAGATAGCTTTGTGCACAGGGGCATTGTCATGCTGGGACAGGTTTAAGGGTCCAAGGCAGGAAAATTGAATGAAAATGAAAGAAAAATGTAATGCTATCACATTCAAAGGCAACCTGTATAATTGTGTGCCTCCAATTTTGGGCTAAAAGTTTGGCAAGGAACCACATCTGGCTGAAAAAGTCAGGTGTCTCAATACTTTTGTATATATAGTGTAACTTCAGAAGGTAATTTATGAAAAATTCTGTTTAATTAGCAAAAAAAAAAAAAAAAAAAAAAAAAAAAAAAAAAAAAAAAAAAAAAACACGTTAATTCTAAGCCACAAGAAATAGATTTTAACACTGATTAGTTCTGAATATGCAAAAAAAATATATCATTTGAAGTAGAAGTGAATTATTAAATAGTAATAGTAATTTTTGGATATTGTCAATTTCATCTCACACTAATTATTATTTTGATTCACCGAATGGAATTGTTTTGAAGAACAAAAGTACAACACAAAAAGCCTGAGATGTGACACAGAATGAAATATATCGTGTTTGTTATGGGATGTGTGTGTGTGTGTGTGTGTGTGTGTGTGTGTGTGTGTGTGTGTGTGCGCGTGCGCGTGTGCGTGTGTTTGACTGACCTTTTAAGGTTGAGAAGAGCCCAAGGGATGCCTGTGGGTGTCTTGAAGGCAGGCAGTAATTTCTCTCCAAGTTCGACGGCTTTCTTTCTGAACACCTGGGAGAGAAAAGATGGAGGGAGAAAGAGAGGGGAGAGAGAGAGAGAGAGAGAGAGAGAGAGAGAGAGAGAGAGAGAGAG
>JAAIIK010000056.1:1473225-1500949 GCA_014706435.1 Silurus glanis | reverse complement strand
GAGAGAGAGAGAGAGAGAGAGAGAGAGAGAGAGAGAGAGAGAGAGAGAGAGAGAGAGAGAAATCTAGTAAACTTGCTGTCAGGTACACCTTCACCCACTGACACTCTGGCATATGGTATATGACTGGCCCTGGTACATGTTTTGCCCTTTCTCGCTGATTCAGTTCTTCTCAGCCTGCTTGATCGCAACAGACAAGGCTGAAAGACACACAGGCTGCCTGTGTGTGTGTGTGTGTGTGTGTGTGTGTGTGTGGAATCCTGCAGCAGGCAGATAAGAACGAATCAGATAAAGTTGCCCATGTGTACTGGGGCTCCTTTCTGCTCTTTGCCCACTGCCTGGCTGTCATCTCCTCCCACAGCTTTCCTCCCTTCCAACCCTCATGTCATCTCCTACACTAAGGAGGACATCCAGACAACCTCCACCTGCTCCAAACCTTCTGTGCACTGCGCAGATCTTATCCACAAAAAAGAAAAACACATTGTTGGGGGCTTCTGTTTGCCACAATCATCCCGAGGTTAAAAGGAGAGATAAGAGAGGGTTTGGCGCTGAAAAGGCAGAATCGCAGGGAGGGAAAAAAAAAAAAAAGAACGAATCTTTCCAAATCCCAAAGCGTGCTAAGACAAGAGGGAGAGGCAAAGAAAAAGAGCTGAGTTCACCAAAAAAAACAGAAGAGCGCATGCTGAGACTTCTTAATGGTTCTTCAAAAGAACATTAAGTGCTGATGCGGAAGGCGAAGACGCTGCATCAGAGTTTCAAAGTTTTTTCACTTCGCTCTGTATTACTCATTCTGTTCATGTCGGAGCTCCCCCTCCACACCCCCCCCCCATCCCCTTTTTCCTCTCTGAGCATCCCACCAAGCCGAACTACATCACACTCGTGTGTCAGGCATAAGCCCATCTCTGTCTCTATCCGTCTCTCTTCCTCCTGCTGGAAAACGTGTGTGCTCGTCCTTGGCACTTTGGCAAGGTCGGCTGTTAACCCGTCACACTCAATTCTGAACAGGAATCCTCCAGGCTGGAGCTCAGAAGCCTCCAGCCGTCTGTTCTGCGCCTCTGGTGTGTGGATATGTGCTGTTCGACATAATCACGGACTCTGCTAGAGAAAGCGTGTTCAGAGAAAGAGAGGCAGACAGCATCGAGCGGTACAAAAGCCGCAGCGCTGGAATCTCTCACGATGACGGGATGCTGTACCTCTTCATTACGACAAAAATTTATATAATATAATAATTAAATATAATATAATATATAGAATAGCGAAGATACTGAGATTACAAGTCACTCATGCTTAGAAATGATCATATTAGTGCCAACATCAATTAGGAAGCTGATAAGATCGTTTATTTCCAAAAAGCTGATTCATTCATTCATTCATCTTCTCCCGCTTATCCGTAGTTCGGGTCGCGGGGGCAGCAGTCTAAGCAGATTCCCTAGACACTTCTCCGTGTCCAGGGATCGGGCTGTCAAGGCCCCCGCCTTTCGACTGCTGCCCGATCCTCTCAGCACCGGTCCCTTACGGTCCCTCCTGCAGGTGGTGAGCCCACGGGAAGGCTGCCCCACGTCACTCCGACGTCACGGCCAAAAAGCTGATATATTTAACAAATATATCAAAACATTGGTTTGACTCTAAATGACTCTTCCTGTACACTTTTTTTTTTCCTCATCATTTATTTCATCTTAAATGGTGCAAATGTCAAAACATATTAGAAGTCCAGTGAAATTAAAGCCTGTTGTTCCCTGACATTTAATATGAATTCTATGGGGATCCCTGACTTGATTTCAGTGAAAGGTGAACATTGTTTTTTTTTTTTTTTTTCTTCTTCTTTTCTTTAGGATTAAAAAGAATCTGAAACCAGGAACTGTCCAAGACTGGGTGAAAAAAAAATATGCAAACACACTGACAAGCTTGTTGGCTTTTTATATATATGGTCATTGAGTAACGATGGTTTGACTTCAGATTGTATATTCATACGATGACAATAGCGATACGAGAGATATATATATATATATATATAAAGGCCAGACAACCAAATAAAAAGTTCCACACCAAATTAGAGCATTCAGGCATAAACCTTCTTCAGAAACAGCATCACTATAATACAGCCTATTCTTTGCATGCCATATCTAGAAGCATTCAAACAGAACAAGGAGTCACATGGTTTAAAACCCCATCAAAAATCATTACTCTGCACTTCCCACTGGCCTGATGAAAATCCCTAATGAATGGCAATGTTCTAAATGGAAGTGATGCTTCAAAATTTCATCAAACAGAGTGCTGTTTGTGTAGATAACCCTGCAGCCCTGATCTGGGCCTGAAAGATTAACTGCAGAAAAAGAGACGCTATTATCAGATCAAACTGAGGTAAACAAGTAAGAGCGTTATGCATGAGAACGATGTCAGGCTGCATTACCGAATGAAAAATATAGAAACTCTTGGCCTGTTTTAGCTCGGCAATTCACTCGAGTGCAGGCGAGGCAAAACGCGTGGTTTCAAGGGGGATCCCGGGCCAAAATGGAGCTTCAGAAACAATAAATAAATCGATACAATGAACGCGGTTGGCAAGAGGTTTTCACTTTCTGGAGACAGTGAAGAAAGGTGGAGCTTTACTTAGAAATAAACCACTGGGCAGCGTGCTTTTAAAGGGGGGGGGGAATTATAATCAATCTTAGGTGAATGTCATGATGCTCGGCAGGAAAGAATGTTCATGTGTTTGTCACCACTATGAAGGTGATTCTTTTCCAATAACAATATGAAGTGGTTTATTCCTCTTATACTAATGCATTCGCACATGAATGACATCCTTTTAGTCCATTTATTGTGCATTTTCAAACCGTCAGATCACAGTCAGTTAGAGACTCCAACTCCCAATAACCACCACAGCCTTCCAACATGGCTGACACAGATACTGAATCATAGAAAACACAGCCTCTTCCAGCTACTAGTTAGATGCAGGTGTACCCAATCTTTCACACACACATACTATATATATATATATATATATAGCTGTATGTAGATATATATAGAGAGCTGTACTTTATCACATATTGGATTACAACGTTAACGTTCCTTTGTCTGTTTACTGGTTGTGGATTCCTTTTGTGCCCCTTGTGGCTTTGTTTGCTCTTCACCTGATCTTGGCCTTTTCTGTTTTGGATTTGACTGCATTTGTTAATAAAAGACTGCCTTGTCTGCACTGGCTTCTGGCTGAGTGAGTGTGTATTTACATAACACAATCAAGTTAGCTCCCATTATCACGTACAGTAATATTTCGGTACTCGTAAGGTTAGGATAAATGTTTCGTCACTCGTCGCATGCTCGGAACTCGACGCCGAATCTCATGATGAAACTTGCGAGCGATTCAGTCTCGCGGTAAAAGAGATGCATGTCTCATTTTAGCTCGTAAAAAAGTGGCGTTCTCTTTTGTGATTTTTGTGCATTTTGAGCTTCATGGGCCTTAAAGTGGTTAAAAAATTGTAGGTCTTGCTGTATATCCGTCTTTGCCTCACCGATAAAATAAGAAACAAACCAGGGATTCAGGAAAACTCACCGACTGACACAAAACACTGACCCTGGAGACATTAAATGCAGCAATAAAATAATTATCATTTTCTTTTCTAAATAATATATCTTTTTAAATAACTATTGAGTCTAAGGGTTGGGTTATGACTGCCACCTACACAAACCCCTGTGAATGAGTGGTTACTATGTTAACGTTTAAGAATTAGTGCATTACTATGAATTAGTGTAGGTGCCTCCGTTCGAGTTACGCGCTTATAGAAAAACAAATAAACGCCACTCGAGAACTCGAGAGGGCTTTGGTGTAACAGTTCCTGACCTGTGCCATGAAAAGTTAGCCCACTTTTCCACCACAACGAGTGATCAAACCATCCTTTAATGAAAGATAAAGCTGAACTGCAGGAGACGATTAGGAAAAGCTCTGTTATTACACGCGCTGCACCTGCCTGTCGGTTCCCACCCCCGTCCCAGCAGTAAGCATCATTAGCGATCCCGTAATAGCATCAGAGTTACTCAGGATTTAAAAGGCTGACACAGTAGATCACGCCCTGGAACTAGCAGCAGACAAATTTGAAAAGGGCACTTAAAAGCAATTACGCTTCTCATTTGCAAGGATTTATTGCAAGTCGATAGAGCTAGACCACCACAGTCTCCACTGTGGAGCCTGTTCTATTTATTTCTCAGGGCATTTACAGAAGACAGGATGAGGCAGAGACTAGAGAGAGGGCTGAATAGAACAGAACAGCATTTGGGGCACTATACCACCGTAATGTCATTGGGAGGTTTGTATATAATAGGAATGAAATCCTATATTAATCATGTGATATACACAAAGTTCATTCAGAAAATTGGTTTAGCAAATATAGGAGAAAGGACAGCATGCTCAGATTCAATTGCATGAAAAATGTAATAAAATAATATAAAAAAAAAAAGATGCTTTTCTATTCAACTCTACAGGCTTTCAAGGTCACTTGGGATGTTCAAAGCCTTTCTCCCAACTCTTTCATGGAGGCAGAAGCTCTAATAGAACAGAGATTAGGTTCGAGCTGCAGGGATCCACACAATGATGGGTATTCAGTGCCGTCAAGTGCTCAAAGAACGTAGTAAATGGGCTACTCTATTTCTGCATGGCTTTCTACTTAACTCAGACTTCAAGGACCTGGAACTTCACTGGTGCTCTAGTGGAGATTTTTGTTGACTATACACTGGTTGGTTGACATAGCAGCTATTGACCTAACCTCAATTCTAACCTGAAACCCACACTAAATGTCAAACCCACCACCCAAATTCAAATCCCAAACCTGAACCCTACACCTTAACCCCAAAATTAAATCCAACCCTAACCCCTATTCCCAAACCCCTCTTCAAACCCAAGCTAAGAACTCTCCTCAAATGCATACACAACTTCAAACCCCAACCCTAACCCCAAAATCAAACCCAACCCTAACCTCTAACCCAGTGGTTCTCAAACATTTTTTTGCCATTCCTCAATTTAGAGAGGGGTGGATTTTCAAGCCTCACCTACCCTCAATCAGCCTAAAAAATGGTAACAAAATACTTGTCTTAAAATATCTAATTCACTGAAATATCAATTTTTAAATCAATAACATCAAACAGCATCAAATTAAAAAATCGAGAAAATAAACGTTTAGTTGTATTAGGTAACCTAACTGTTTTAATTTACTTGCAAATAATGACCTTACTGTTTATTTGTGGTTGCATTGATTATATGAACTCTATTTTTACTTGAGAAAATCATAAATGAAGATGAATGAAGTATTTTATATAAATCCTCCAGCTCATTGTGCCCCACCTGTCATGTCTTTATTCCCCACTAGAGGGGCGTGCCCTACACTTTGAGAACTACCGGTCTAACCTAGCCCGAGTCCCAAACACAAACCAATACAGTGGTCCCCTGGAACTCACAGGGTTTACGTTCGAAGACCCCCCGCGAGTTACGAACATTCACAGATTTTGGACGCACCCCTGAAGCCCCATGGTACCTTAGTGAATTCGTCTATATCAGGGGTCACCAACCTTACTGAAACTGAGCGCTACATCTTGGGTACCGATTAATGTGAAGGGCTTCCAGTTTGATACACACTTCTGAAATAACAAATTTGCTCAATTTACCTTTAATTATATGTTATTACTAATAATTAATGATATTCATCTATGTGAAGACACTAATCATGTTAATGATTTCTCATAATTATCATCAACAATGATTTAACAAAGTAGGAAACAGATAAATATCAATATGCAAAACTTTATTTATATAACTTATATAACTATATATAAATTTATACCAATGGAAGTGTGATTTAAAAAATAATAGCAACAAAAAAAGTTAGATGCAACTCACTGGTAAGTGGCGTTATGGTGAGCGATTTTTTAGAAAAGGCCCGCGGGTGACTCATGTGGTCCTTGCGGGCGACCTGGTGCACGCGGGCACCATGTTGGTGACCTTAGACATTATGACACTTTGTCATTGTGTAAACTGTTTGTTTGTAACTTCAGGACAGTCGCACTGGATCTGTTCTGTCGTGACTCGCGAGCATCGGGTTGCACAATCAGGTCGCTCGCGACATCGTGATGGATTCAATTAAACCGGTCAGAACAAACACTAAAATCTAAAAGCAGCAAATAACAGCAGCAGTAAACGATCACATTTCTAGTCACTGTTGTGGTTTGCTGCGAATGATTATGCATTTGTACACCGATACAAATTTTCATCCAAATGTTCATCCGATGAATCGATTATTAAAATAATTGTTAGTTGCAACACGCTGACAAGTAGCAACACTTTTCTGTTTCTGTGACAACATTTAAGCTCCAAATCACAACTCCCTAGCATTTCTGATGAGCACAATCTACTAAACTTGGAAATAGCCTTCAATACAACTCTAATCTGCTCAAGATGTGGCTGTATTATGGATCCCCCTGAGGTCTTGTGAAGAAACAAAGCCTAGTGTTTGCAAAAAGTCTTCATGAGAGTAGAACATGAGAAAGGAAAACATCCCAGGGAAATTACACCCAGCTGTTGGGGGTGGGGGGGGGGGGGGGGGGGGGGTGTTTGTTTGGTAGAGCTACGCTTTTAAAAACGACTTTCCAGCGGTGGTTCATACAACATGCGTTAGACAAGGGGGGTTGTTGATAACAGCTGGCAGAAGTTTCCACATGTAATACAGGCTACGCCACGATCGGATGTGTGCCGCATCAATCAGGGGGCAGCTCCAGAGCAGGCTGAAGATCATGGTGGGGAAAGAACAGCTTATTATCCCTCTTATTTGTTTATGGGGAATTTGAAAGTGAAGCTGGGAGAAGTGGACCTGGGACTCGTGTAAAGTAAATGTGCACAGTGTATCCCATTTTAATTAGTTCATTCTGCGTTTTGGATCTAAACTACATTTTAATTGAACTAACCCAGCTTTAGAATAACACACACACACACACACACACACACACTGTGGCCAAATAACTGTCCAAAACATGTTTCATTTTCATTCCCCTGCATTTGCGTTTATGCGTTTGGTGGATCTTCATTCAACAACAGAGATGCCTAAGATAAGCAAAAGACTGACATCTCAAATTACTCTCTAGGAGCGTATCCGTGTTGAATAGTCCCATAAGCAAATTCAACATTAACATTTGTGACATTAGTTTAACATAGTAACTAATTCCATAACAACATCAAGTATCTCATATTTTATTTTGTACTTTAATGTATCATGAAATGGTGTTACACAATATAGTTAAGTATATAAAAACTTTCTTTCGGCTTCTCCCGTTAGGGGTTGCCACAGCGGATCATCCGCATGTTCGATTTGCACATGTTTTTACGCCGGATGCCCTTCCTAACGCAACCCTCCCCATTTATCCGGGCTTGGGACCGGCACTAAGAGTGGCTGGGGTTGGTTCCCTGACCGGGGATCGAACCCGAGCCGCAGCGGTGAGAGTGCTGCATCCTAACCACTAGACCACCAGGGGACCTACAATATAGTAAAGTATATGTATCTTACATATGTATATTCTTTATTATACATGTCTCAAGCAACAAATAGAACTACAAATATGTTCATATATGTTCACATATATTAAGTTCATTTATATCACACATATATAAGTTCATATATCATTTTATGTATATGTTCATATATGGCCATACAGTGGTACAACGCGATTTTTGGATGCACCCCCGCAGCCCCTATGGTACCTTAGTGAATTCATCTAGACATTATGTCGCTTTATAAACGTAATAGTGTACAGTATTTGTCCGAATACATCGATTAAAATGTTATTCCTAACGTTCCTGAACATTCGGTCCCGCTGCGGATTCCCGCAAATTTTAAGATAATTCGCAACTTGTTGTTAGTTACGTTCCAAATGAGAACCTGCAAATTTTCCAAGCCGCGAGTTACAAACCACGAATTATCAGGGGTTGACCGTATATCAACCGCAATATATATCTAATATATATCTAGCTAATAAAGAGACGAATAAAGGTATATCTTATATCGGATTTCCGTATGGGAACCATCCAACCCCAATAAGTCACAACTTGGTAATGCCATGGACAAGTTTCTATCGGGTCGCACAAACATTTTAGGGAGAATATCTATAGACATCAAATTTAGGGCTGCAACAATTCCTTGAGTAACTCGAGTAATTCAATACAAAAAAGCATTGAGGTAAATAATTTGCTTTGTTTAGTCCGTTTAACTACACACGGAGCACTGTGTTTCCGCCCGGACCAATATTACTGACACACCGCCTGCTAAACTCTGGACCGCTCTGGAGTCTTATTTATAAACGTTTCCAGCCCCATTTTCTGCGTACGCGACTTTCCATGCAAAGGTTGTATCGCCAATTCCCCTTCTCGCCTTCCGAGTTTCCACGTTGTGTGTACGCAGCACTCAGAGTTTTATTCTCCCGTCATGTTTGCTTTTTTATAAATCACAATGCGTTGAAAGTGGGGTACGCACGTTTTCAGCCTCGTTTTGTGCGTAAGGAGAGAAAACAGCGAGGGGCGAAGAGTTTCTAAAGTTTGGGATCATTTCAAACTAAAAACAAAGAAAACACAGTAGAGTGCGTTTAACTTTTTAAAAGTAATTTGAAAATGATTTTTTTATTTTTTTTTTTATTTATTTTGAAGGCAATTAAATGCACTAAATGAGTTTTCACAGACTGCAATTTCAGTAATACATTTTTTTTTTTTTTCGAAAAAGGAAACAAATGACGGTAATTTTAAGAGCCCCATCTTATCTTGTATATTTAGTGTTGCTCTTTAATGAAGAAAAAGTACTTCTTATCCGATTAATCGATGGACTAATCGGTAGAATACTTGATTACTAAAAGAATCGATAGCTGCATCGCTAATTGAATTATTTATGCTGCATCTTGCCCAGTTGCAATAAAAACGGTGGCGGTTTTGTGTATAGAAAATGTTTAATAAGTAAATGAATTGGATCAGCTATATAACATCCCCAACTCCCCTCCCCCTACATGTGGTGTACAAAATATCGGAGAACCCCTGTTATCAAAATAAAGCAACAAGCTTTTCCATTATTTCCCTAGGCACAAAGTGCTTGCCATCAAATATAAGAATTATTTTCACCAATATTGATTTTTGCATTCATTTCATACTATGACATTTGAGTACACAAGTAGGATATTTGTGTCAGGTCTGAATACAGTGAGATGGAAATGAGTTCCCAGAAAGGAAAACATGCAAACTGGTCACGATATATTTTTTGATAAAATGCTACCTAATGGTTCGTTGACTTGTTCTAACGGGTGCAAACATGATACGCTACACGATCATATTCTGGTTTGTTTTCCATTAACACCAAACTAGCACCAAATATGTTTTTACATTATCGTAGTTACCCATTTTAACCTTGGGAAATAAGTTTCCAGGCAACCGAACCAAGGGACTGGGCAGCACAGTGGAGCATTTACTTGACCTGATGGGCTAGCTAATGACTACCACTGTCTATCCTTCGTCATTCTACTTCTTATCCAGTATAAATAACGCAATTTTTGAAAAATGATGAAATTTTGATCCCATTTAGAGTGATACTCAAACTTGTACTCAGTTCTGATGTATGCTGTATAAAAACATTACAAGAGTCAGCTCCATTTAACCAGAAATTCTGAATAGTGTGCGAAAACACGGTCTAGACACTGTTTAGATATGCAAAGTGTCTGGTAGGTCTCTCGCATCGTGTCGTGTCAAAGGATACACCAGCTCGCGAACTCTGCATCCAACCCACCATCACGCCCTCCCTCCCTCTAGCCCTCGTCTTGTCTCTGGGTGAGGAATCTAATGAAGACAGATCTCGGTGCAGGGACACAAAGGACATTAATTATCTTGTCACGGTAGAGACCGTGCATCAACAGTGCTGAGACACCAATTCCACCATTCCACCAACAGCAGCTTTAACACCATGCACCTTAGTGGACATGAGCTAAAAGATTTACACTCTTGCACATGATATAGTGCAAATTTAGACAATATAACCGACTTAAAAAAAAAAGACGCTGGTGGCAGACTACATGGGTGTCTGAATAATTCCCATTGATGCTAATATACTGGTAGTTTTCAAGCTTGTCTGTTGAAGTATTTAAATCAATAATGAACAAACTAAAAATTAAATCATAGACAAGCCACAACAAGCAACAAGCCATTTAACTGTTTGGCTGATGCTGATTCTATACCAAGATGCTCCTGGAAACCAGATTAAAACACACTGTAAATGTTGCTCAAGAGAGGGGCTCAGCAATGGCCGTCTGGTGGTGAACGGGATTCACATGGAAAACCAGGAGCAGGCAATAATAGCTATTAATTGTTGAAACAATCAGACGAATACGGCACACATCTCTCTGTTCCAATATTTTTGCACACTTCAATAAATGAGTGGGTTCAAATAAAAGTTACCATGTCCTAGTGTTTAGTACAGGTAGTAACCTGACTTAGGATGGAGATGCGTTCCGATGACCTCATTGTAACGTGACAATTTATTGACGCAGGCCTAGCCTACCCCACGAGTTTTAACATATGGGATAGTATACTGTAAGTTGTTAATAATTTAACAAATGACAGTACATAATTGAGCAAAACAGAGCAATTTACAGTACTGTATTTATAAACTATATAGGATATGAGTATGTGGCAGAGGGCGGACGGACGAGCGCCGGTTTGCAAGGGGAGGGCGGAGTATACGCTGCTACGTTTGCCTGCCGAACAAAACGTAAAATATTTGTTACAATTTCGTCGCATGAATATCATCATCATAAGAAGGCGAACCATCGTAACTTAGGAACCATCTGTACTTCTAGATGTAAACCAATTAAACAAAGAATTAAAGTTTCAACCTAAATATCATTAGTCTATAACCAAAAAGAGTCCAGCTGAAAAAGTACTTTCAAAGAGGACTGTATTTGAATGAATTTGAAGTGGACACTCGGTAACTCAAAGACTCTGGACAATGGGTAGATAGGTTATAGATTTTAAGCCCAGTCCTGGCAAACGGCCATTGCCAATTGGTGCAAAAATGAGAAGATACCCTGGGACAAGGGCAGCTACCAAAATGCTGTAGATGTCAAATTTGAATATGCAAATATTATGGAAATTTGAACAACACTATTCTATTATTCTACAGTGTAAAATATGTAAAATATTTTTATGCCATACCTATTGGTAGGGCAACGGGAAATGCAAACAGTATCAAAAGTTCCTCTATTCAAGTGTTCAAATAGTGCTAAAAGACAGCCACGGCTCCTAGCGAGATATACTTTGCTCCAGCTTAGCTATAATCAGTGGCAGCACAGCTACCTCAAAGATCATTAAAGCTAAAGCTTGCCGAGCTTCTCCGATATCCCTTTCTCTGCTCACCTGCGCCCAGGCATTCAGCCATGATTAGTGTGGACATTTTCCTTTTCAGGAATTCGCACGAGCTGATGCAGCAAAAATGCTTCGTATGAACCGCTATGAAAATGATATAACCTCATTTATATGGAAATGATGCCATGGCGACCTGTCACACTGCATCGACGTTGGCTCTCTCAAAAAAACACAACAACATGCCTTTCAGGACCTCTGTTCCACCACAAGCACAGCAAGCCTTTTGGTAACACTCGGAATCTCGTATCGTTCCAGCTTACTTTGACGCTGATAGTGATCCGGGACTTATGTAAAACTTGACAAACATCCTTAGTGACCTTTTTAAAAGTGGGAGTCGGGCAGGAGTGTGTCAGCGGCCGTGCTCGGCTCTGAGAGTGCGCCGGAGACATGAAGGAGGCTGTCAAGGACGAGCCCAGAGCCCTCAGATCTTCTCAGCATCAGTGCTGTGATTGGAACAAAGCCCGCTCTTTGGAGTAACCTCGGCAAAAAAATCGGAAAAGCCCCAGAGTGTCTGGATTGAAGCGCAGCTGGTCTTTGCAGACAGAATGATAACTGTAGCTGACGAAATGAGAAGGCAAGGCTTTCTAAAAGCGAGGGTCAATAGCCAAGATGGATGAGTAAATATTAACCAAAGCCCTACAGGTGTTGTCGGCTTTGAATAGGCTGACTCTCATGTTGTCTTTGTTCAGCAATTCTGATTATGCATATAAGTGTGCAGATCTGTGTGTGTACCTGGGATTTGAACAGATCCTGGAATACATGTGCAAACATCTGTGACGACAGAAAGTCAATAATTCAACAAGGACAACAGCCGAGTGAAGCATTTATATCGCATATATGGTCCTCAATTAGCATTAGAAGTATAGATTTTGTGTTGCAGAGTCTAAGCAGTTCAAGAACTGTTCAAATCTCAGGTACATACACAGAATAGCATCATATGAACAATTTAATTATTTTGTATTTGTATAGCACTGCTTATTAAAGCAGTTGTAAAGTATAAAACAGTGTATAACATTGTTCAGTGCCTAAAAGTTTGTTACTTATAACTGCAAGTTGATACCTAATGAGTGAGCCAGTGGTGACTATGGCAAAGAAAAACTAATTGAGAATGCATTAGGAAGCAATCTTGATAGGAACCAGACTCAAAAAAGGAACTCATCCTCAACACCGAATGTCCTTTCATTACAGTTCTGTCATTGTTGAGGCGTCATTCAGTGACGCAAATCTGTTCATGCAACCTGTAGTCCTGAGGCATTGTAGTAGACCGTTGATCTGAATACCACGTGATATTACTGTGAATGGTTCCATTGAAGAACCACAATGATCTATTTGGACTGTAAGTAATATAAACAGGCCTGTTATAATGGCTTGGGTCTACAATTGTGACACACAAAGTGTAAATCAGAGAACAGTTTATGACCTCAACAATGATGAATGAACTATAATTAATGGACATTTGGTGTCACCCATATAAGGAAAGCGGTTCTTTTTTTGAGACTGGTTCCTCTTAAGATCATCTCAGGCAGTTTTTCCCTCTCCATCGATGCCTCTGGCTCACTCATTAGGGACAAATTGATGAATTTAAAAGTAATATTTGTAATGTTTTATTTCTGCAAAGCTGCTTTGTGACAATATCTATGGCTAAAAATGGTTTACAAATAAAATCCAATCGAATTTTTCCTCAGTATGTTGTTCTGAGTGCACAAACAATTTCGACTATGATGATAGATTCTTGCTAGAATCGAATTAATAGAATAGAGCTTAGCTTCTGCCATCAGGTAGCAGCATGGTGCTGGGCCGACATAGCTTATTAACTTCCTGCGACTTTCAGAGGATCTTACTGTCCACCCTTTTATAAAGTCCAGCTCTTAGGCAGCAACCCGTGGCCACGTTTAACCCTAATGCCGAAAGCAATTTCCTCTCTGTCAAAGTGCTCGGTGCCACGGAATGAAGTAAAGCGACATGATGTCACAGAGTTCGTCTTCTCTTAATGGAATTAAGCGCAGATGAAGCACACTCAGCAGGAAAGGTATGTAGGGATTAAAACGGGTGTGTAAAGTCTGCGCTGTTGGTTCATGACCTCCAAATGCCACGACGTCCGAATGTACAGCGGAAATGGTATCTAGAGCAAGCGATGGATGTTTGTGATAGAAAGTTTTAGACATATAGTTTGTTTTATTTGTTTTTCGTTCACTGAATTAGTGTGACTGAGCCATCTCCGGCTCTTTCTTTAGCAAACAACTTACATCTATACTATGCTTACAATATACTAACAAAAGTATTGGACACCTGACATTTTCAGCCATATGTGGTTTTTCCCAGACATTTGTTGAAGATGTTTTTGGATGTGGTAACATTAAACCCAACCTGTTCCAGCATGACAATCCCCCTGTCCACAAAGCCAGCTCGATGAAGCTATGATTTACATGGGTTTGAGTAGAAGATCTTGAGTGGCCTTCTAAAGAGCTCAAACCCCATTGAACAAATTTGAGGTGAATTGGAACACTGACTGCACCCCAGGCTTCCTCACCTACATGCCTGGTTTTACTTACACTCTTGTGACGAAAGAAGCACAAATCTCCACAAGCACACTACAAGATTTAGTGGAACATCTTCCCAGAAGAGTGGAGGGTATTCTAACATCAAACAGGGATTAATGTGGATTGGCAGACCAGTCATGTGTCTTAAACACATGTAGTCACACATATAGTCACCTCTTACAGACACAGACACTCTCACACACAGAACAGAGGTTATGTTGCTAGTAACCTCATCTACCTTCCTCTGTTATCTTAATCACAAACAGCGGTGGTCGGTGGGCTGTGGAATTGCTAGTCTGCTGTAAGGAAAGCTGATTTTATCACAGATTTAACTTCTCACTATGCCTTTGACTTTCTGGCACTCACTGAGACCTGGTATCCCTGCAGAACACAGCTACACCAGCTGCTCTATCTTCCGGCTAAGCTTTTTCTCACTCACCAAGAAGAACAGTTACATGTGGTAGTAAAGGTTTACTGTTGTCAAAGAGATGGTGTTTCCTCAGACCTCTTTGTTTGTCTCATCTAACCATCTCTTCTTTTGAATTCCATGCAATTTCAGTTACCTCAAGAGCAATATCTACCACTTCATCATCATCATCATCATCTACCGCCCTCCTGGTCCCCTTGGAGACTTTCTAGAGGAGATGGACAGTACTTTACAGTACAGTACTTTCCCTTCTGACAGCACCCCTCTGACAGTTCTTGGTGACTTCACCCTCCCATCCGACTTCAGTCATCTTGCCTTCTGAATTCCTTCTACTTGACATTTAACAGCTGCCCTCCCACTCAAGGTAGGAAATGTCCTGGATCTGGATTTCACTCACCCTACCCTAGATACAGAGACGACTGCTACCCCACTTAAAATTTCTATTCATCCCCTGGTTTCATTTACAATCACTCTCCCTATCCTACCTAAAAACAATTTTCAACATCTCTCTCTTACCTGTCAAAATGTCTATTCCATCTTTCCCTCCTCTGTAGCTTAATGTATTCTTTCATCTATTCCTGAACCTGACTCCCTTTCCACTCTACCCTTGGACTCTGCCACTGACACTTTCCTCTCATCTCTTTCCTCAACCTTGGACCTTCTCTGCCCCCTGATTTGTAAACCCAAGTAGACCTCTTATTCCACCTCTTGGCTGTCAGAAATGTTGTGCAGCAATCGGCGAGAAAAATCATTTGAGAGGAAGTGGAAAAAAAAATATCACAACTCGGTGCAAACCTCAATTCTTACCATGTCTTCCACACCAAATTCTCTTCGGACGTGACTTCTGCTAAGACTGCCTTCAAAAAGAAAAAGCTTAAGGCCTCTGCACAAGCTCCTTATAAGATCCACAGCATCTTCTCTTCAGTATGCAACCCCCCTGCTCCATCTGCTTCACCCTCCCTGACTGCCGAAGATTTTGCCTCCTTCTACAATAAGAAGGTTAAGGAAATCTTCCGGACCTTCACTTCCTCCCTGACTATGCCTACACTACACAGTCAGGAATCCCCTACTTCTTCATTGTCAAATTTCTCAATCATAGCAGAAGAAGAGGTGCTGCAAGTCATCCAATCTTGCAATCCCACCACCTGCCACTAGATGCAATCACTTCAACTATGCTCCATTTGAGTCGCATGACCTCCTGCCATTCAACACCACAACTACCTTCAAAAGAGTAAGGATTATTCCCCCTAGCAGTAACTCAACCCTAGCAGTACTAAACTGTTGGTTATCCCAGGTGATTCATCTCCAGTTCAGGATCTCAGAATAACTCTAAACAACTATCTAAACTCCGCTTCAGCCACCGCTCCCAACTATTGGGTATCCATGGACAATCAACTGTACTTTTCCTCACATGTTGCTAATGCGACTCGCTCTTGTCGGTTCCTTCTCTACAATATCAGAACGATTCGACCATTTCTGCCCACACAGGCTGCTCAGGGTCTTATTCGATCTCTTGTCATTTCGAGACCGAACTACTGCAACTCTCTGCTGGCAGGTCTTCCTCTGAACGCTATTCGTCCACTGAAAAATGATCAAAAACGCAGCTGATTCAAAACACTGATTGTTGCCTACACAGCTAAAAATGGACCAGCACCTTCTTACCTCAAAGACCTCATCACTCCTCGCACTGCACCACGCTGCCTAATATCCTCCTGCACTGCTCGACTGGTACCACCTTCTCTCAGGGTAAGAGGTAATTTCAAGGCTCTTCTCTGTTCTGGCACCGAGGTGATGGATGCTGCTGGATGGCCTTCATTTTATATAACAGTATTGATTTTTGTAATTAACTCATTTTCGACAGATATATAAAGTAATAAGAAATTATTATTAGTAATATTTTGCCATATTATTTTCAGTCTATAATCCCCTTTCAGCGGCTTATTTATGAATTTTTCCTGGGTTTTTCCCGGTTTCACAAACTTCAAGCCAAAAAACTGAGCGACATAACATTAGCCCAATGAAATTTCCGAACGGAAACGAAAAAAACGCACCTCACCTGTGTTCTGAGCTGCACGGCATCGGGAGAAAAAACGTTTTTTTTAAACGCACGACGATGCCAAAAGATAAACTCCCGAGAGAAATAGTTGTGAAAGGAAGGAGGAAGACAGTGAACAATGACTTACTTGGTAGGCTACTGTTTAGATACAAGCCGTTGTAACGCGTTGAGTCTGGGTGAAGGGAGAGCTCGCTAACTCCAGTTGCAACAGAAATCATATAAGCACAGACAGGTTTCCAAAACTCGTGCTTTTTTATTTTTCTTGGCAACAGCGTTACGGGTTAGTCAAAGAAACTTAGAAATGAGCATCAGAAAATAATAAGGACATATTCCTCGGTCTTGAACACACGCAGTAATACCGGAAAAATGCTGTGCCAGGCTATTCCCAAAATACCGCTATGCTCCTAAAGGAAGCGCAACATATTTCACCCGTTACACCGTGTAACAGACACTGTCTTTCGTTAAAGCCTGTGTAAAGTTCATTAGTTTCAGTGTAGACAGGTGCGGCTTATTTATGTTCAAAATAAAAATATTTTTAAAATTCAGTGGGTGCGGCTTATATAAGGGTGCGCTTTATAGTCCGGAAATTACGGTAAGTTGAATTCAGAATTTGTTTCAGATTGTCCTGGAATATGATTTTAGTAATTTCAGTTTGGCAGTGCTGGGATTTAAACTCATAACCTTGATAATAAGTAATCTGGAGTTTTATCTACTAAGCTACCACTTCAAATACAAATACAATGCTATCCAAAAGTTTTAGAACAGCAAAGCCAATTTCTTTTTGCCTATTCACAGAAGACATTTGAGTTTGAGAGGAAAGGATCTAGACATGTCCAAAAACTTAAAACATTGTACCGTTTGTTTGAACCCACCCATTTTTCTACAAATATTAGAACAAGTGACTGACAAATTTTTGTGCCTTGATAGATTTTTTTAACAATTATTATCTGAATGTCTATTTTTTGGGTCATTTATTTTATTTTTTTTTTAGCTCTGGGCTTTATCTATGAAGGCTGCATTTATCATTGAACATGTGGCTGCTGCAAGATAGAGCTAATTAGTATGTAGAATACTGAATTTGTTCTGGATCTTGCTGGAAGGGGATCCGTTACCTCTCATATACAGAGTTTCTGCATTCTGTCTGTCTGTGATTCCTGTTAGTATGATGTTTTAAGAATGAAAGGTTTAATATTTGCAGAATTTGAAAGGAAATTTTATTGGAACCATCAGAGGAATAAATTAGCTTTTTGTTTCAGTTCATGGCAAGGTCAGATTTTCGAAATTCGGTAGCATCATTCCTGCTCAAAGTAAAACTGACGGTTCTTTCAGGTATATGCATCAGTATCAAGATGACTATTGAATATTACAATTTTTTTAACCTGCATCTGAAAACTAGTAGCTTTAAAATGCATTGTATGGACAAATATATTTTATACCATTTTTTTTTTTCCCCCATGTGCAACTGGAAGCTTCTGTCATCAAAACAAGGTGCAAACATACTTGGCAATTTTCTGATTCTGAAGGTTTGCTGAGAACTGGGCTCCTTTTTACATTTACATTTACGGTATTTAGCAGACGCCCTTAACCAGAGTGAAGTACAAAAGTGCTTTGAGTCTCTATCAATAAATAAATCAACACTGGTTCGCTAGATTACAACTTTAGATACCATCAGCCAACAACTCGGAGGATTATTTTTTTAAGACAAAGCAAAATAGGAAAAGTGCTAGTTTCAGGAAGAGGTAGGTCTTTATCCGTCGCTTGAAGATGGCTAGTGACTCCGCTAGTGACACCTATTTGTCCATTCGCTTGATTTCGTAATAAAATGTAGGTAAATCTAACATAACCTAGAATTCAAATTGGCTGCATCCCAAATAATTCAGAGATCAGAAAATCAACATGTAGTATAACATGAAACACTGCTCCAAGAAGTGTACTAGTGCCTCTACACGGTCATTTGGTTTGCACCCAAATGAGAAAGCCAAACAAATTGGTTTGAAACCAAATCACAAACACGAGTCATGCCACCTTTTCTCCTGTATAACTCTCCAGTCTTTTCTTTTCTCCTGTATAACTCTCCAGTATGAAGTAGATATAACTCTGAACACTCAGAAACTCAAAACTCTGCTCATTTATGCAGATATTCAGCTCGGCATGGCAGGTCAGAGGTTGGTATGAATCATGAAGCTCTGCTGTCATTCCCTGTTCGTCATCCTCCTGCAAGCCCTGAGGCCAGGTTCACGATCGTGGGTATACCCATGCTAATTCTGCCCTTATCAGAGTGACGACTCGGGGGGTCAGCTGGCGTGATGGACAAGCTCCTTGTGAAAAGGTGAATAAAAAGATGGCCGCAATTCATTAAATGATACGCGGAGTGCAGACAGAAGCGCCAGTGCTTTAATAACCCCTCTGAGGAAGCGGCTTCATTTGTCACTGTAATGGCTTATTCCTTTTCAATAAAGCAATGCACATTATTCATGACGCTCCTGATAGGTATTTCTAGAACAGGCTCGTTTTTCTTCTGTTTGTATCAGTCAATACGTTTTTTTTCCCTCTAATTAGTACGTAATGCGAGGACATTAATATGCTAAAAGCACCTGATCCTGGCCCTTTTGCTCTGCACAGTTCAAGCCATGCAAGATGGATGACTTCTGGAGATCTTATCTACAGTCTGGGTATAACGGTTTCCTCCTGAGTCATCACTGTAAAGCTCGCAGCTAGGCTTGAGAGCTAAATGAATCTCCTAAGAAACACCAAATATGGTTCGCGCTAAATGAGTTCAAGTACCCATGATGCCACAGCTATCCGTATTCAAAAGAACAAAACTGGTCCGGTTGTCTTGAATGGGAAGGATACCTTTTATTTCCTTTGTCACAATCACAGGACACGATTTGCTCATGTATATTGACATTGTCCTCCAAAACTGTTGGGCTTGTTTGCATTAAATTAGCAGTGGCTTTAGAGGTTGTGGTATCACTTCTCGATCTGGAGAACAAAAAAGCTAGTGGGGTAAAAGGCATCCATTACTACATTTTCAGAGAATATAAGGCTAAAAATTAAACATTTAAATAACAAACAGGAATAAAGCAGTGTACAAAACTACAACAAGTCATCAAAGTGTCTGGTTCCTCTCAAGGTTTCTTCCTCATGCTGGCTAGCTAATTTGGCATAAACTTAACTAACAAACGTAACTAAACAAAATCTAAACACTCATCTATATAACCTCTTTATCTTCGTACAGCTGCTTTGAGACCATGTCTATTGTTAAAAGCGCTACACAAATCAAACGGAATTGAATTAAATGATCAGAAAAACAAACCGAATGACAATAAAACAGCAAACCAAAATAACCCGCAACTGAATCCACTAACAATTGAACCAAGGAACAAACCAATAGATGAATCAACAAACCAACCAAAGAGAAATCCAATAATCAAACCAAAAAGAAATCACTGAACAAGCAATAAACAAACCAACCAATAAACCAATAAGCAAACATACCAATGAATGAACCAACAAATACATCCACAGAAAAAATATGATAATAAACAAACCACTGAAATATCCAACAAGCAGACCAGGGGGAAAAAAAAAAAAAAAAAAAAAAAAAAAAAAAAAAAAAAAAAAAAAAAATATATATATATTATATATATATATATATATATATATATAAAATAAAATATTTGGTTCTGAAAATACAGAAGCAAAAAAAAATCCGGAAACAACTTCACAAAAAGTCTAATAGATGAAACCTACTATAGAAATAAAACTAATATTGATGAGACGTGTATAACAGCATATGTTGTTTTATATATATATATTAAATGTGTATTTCTGTTCTTTACAATAAGCAAAATTTCTTGTTATAATCAGTTCATAAAGATTTAATAAAGCAATAAAAACAAAAACAAACAACCACCAATGAATAAACATATCAGTGAATTAACTAACAAATGAATCTCTATAGGACCAACAAGAGATGGAATCTTAAGTCAAATTTTATACAGTAAAAAAAAAAGTTCAATTGCCTTCAAAAAGCTCCTGAACTCTACAATGAACCTCTCAGTGAAATAAAAAAAAGAAGCAGCTATCTAACCATAATATTTCAGAACAAAATATTCCTTTGTTTATATCTGATCAACAAGCACAACCCGTCCTGCACATTTAGCCTCGGCGCTACAGGTTTTAGTACCTGTTACTTGACATTTACATTTACAACACTTGGCAGACGTTCTCATCCAGTCCAACTGCTTTATAGTCTTCATCGTAAACATCTGACACGTTCTGTAGGTCAGGGTGTAAAAGTATTATCGAGCAAAACCTGTTCTGAATTTCGCATTCTCTCCAGACACAACAGGACATTTTTTTCCACATTCATAACATACAAAACACAGCTATTGCTCTACAGCTACTACTGAAATAAATAAAAAAATACTTGAAAGAAGAATTAATAATAATTGATGTATTGTTATATATTAAATGTACAAGCGTAAGTTTTAGCAAAGACGTCATTGTCACGAATTTCACCTAATAAATAATATGATGTCTAGCAATAGTTTTTTATGGTTTATAAAAGGACAAATGCTTGTTTCTTTGGCTCATATGCAACAAATTCAGTCATTTAAATATATGAGGATTTACCTTGACCAAACAAATATATAAATGCAGATTTATTACAATTTCATTTCATTGAAAAATCTCTTAGCATGAATAACAGCTTTACACACTCTTGGCATACGAACAGTTTGTTTCTCCAAACGTTCGGCTAAAATATTTTGCTGTGGCACTTGTAAAACTTGTGCTTTACTAGCTGGTGATGTCTTTCTGACCTGGCGATAAAGTTTATCCCAGGGCAGTTCAGTAGGATTTAGGTGCTGTGACTGGGCAGGCCGTTCCGTAGATTTGTTCTCTAAATAACGCTTACAGGGCTTGGACATACGCTTCAGGGTATTGTCTTGTTGTATGGTGAAAATGGGTTCCAATTGGCAGCAGTCTGGATGGAATTGCATGGTGTTGAAGTATGGAATGGTAGCAATGTTGGTTCAGGATTCATTTATATAGTCTGTTTATGGCTTTGGCGTTCGGCCAGACAAAGGCACCTGGTGCCATTTTGTAGGTGTCTTGCCGACATGTACTGTGTAGACTCATGCAAAACAGGTACAGGCAGTTGGGGGAAGAAAAACGTGTTGTGCCACGTTCGCACCCGTTTTGCAGATTTTAATGCGAGGTTCTTCTTTGAATATGACAAATGGGCGAATTTAGATTTTTTTTTTTTTTTTTTTTTGCTTTTTTGCAAAGAGCAACATGAACACTTCAAAACTCTTAAAAAAAAAAAAAAAATAGTGCATCAATTGACATCAATAAAATAGTGTTATATTGGAAGTTTATCAAACAAATGACTTTTTTTGTATATTTATAACTATATCTGCACTTGTCAATTGTACAATTGCTACTTGCACTTCTGGTAGATGTTAAACTGCATTTGATTGTTGTGTACCTGTTCTATGCAATGACATTAAGTTCTATCTGTCTTTCTGTCCATTTAAATGTTTGCCATTAAAATCCGGTTTTGCTGGTGGCAGATGCATAATTCTGATTATTTTCGAGTAAAGGTTGTGCTCAAACAGAAGGTTAGTGTGTGTTTGGGAAGTAAACAAAAACTGAGTCTTAAACACTAGCACCAAGATACAGTATATTGTGCTTCTGAATGTATTATTAAATGTATAGCAATCACATTGGAGTGTGCAGGATGATCGAGCCCACAAGAGAAGCAAAATAAAGTGCTCTAATTTCTCGTCCTTCCCTGCAGCTTTGAGCCTCTGGCGGTAATTGTGTAATTCATGAAGTGAAAATGAGCCTCGCCCCAGGCCTGTTTCCAAAAACGCGAATTTGCGTTTTCTCAATTCGTATGCAGGCTTGTGTGCATTAACCAGGACGATGAAGTGAACAAAGAGGCTTCTGACGTTAGCACTAAAGACACGAGGTACCTGCAGGGTTAGCTGGGTAATAACACACACACACACACACACACACACACACACACACACAAACACATCTAGACACACAAACTGTGGTATTGTGGTTTCGGGTTGATCTTGCATCAGCACTCGTTAGCAATCTCATGCTTCAGCAAGCAAATTAGTTAGCTGTCTCTTCGATTTCTTGTCTTTAGCACGGATCTTAGAGGAGTTCCAGGCATGATTTTTCTGCTGTGATCGTCGCATTCTGGATTGAATTGACACACAACTACGCTTCACAAACACAACTAGTGGTGAAACACTAAAGACAAGTTATAGCAAAAGGAATATACTTTCGAATTACACCAGAAAAAAACTTTTGTAAAAAAATAATAATAAATTCATACACTATACATCGCTCTCTTTACAATGAAGCATTTCCAGGTATTTAAAAGCACATCTGGGGATTTTCAAGAGGAGGAAAAAATGCTTCCATTATACTTTAAGATAAACAAGATTTGCTAAAAGAAAAGATAAAGATGTATTATACTCTACTGCATTACACATAAGTGTGTGTGTATACTCGTATATTCATTATTAGACTCTTATATTATTAGTGTATTAGATATTTTTGGAGATTTTCTCATTCATCCACAAGGGAGTTAGTAAAGTCAAGTACTGATGTAGGTGAGGTGAGGAGGCCTTCATATAAATACTCGGATGAGCAGCAGGATTTTCCCTCTTTTTCCTACATGAATGCAGTCACAGCCAAAAGTCAGCCATTTCTGGGGAAAACAGTCATGTTGTGAAGTTGCTAATGCAGGAACCATGTCCTATGATTCTGTATTAAGAGCAGGATAAGAATCAGGCTCTCAGACAAATGAAGCTTTTTCCCAAATCCCATATAGTTTATGAGAAGAGCTTTATCCCTTTCAGTGAGCAGTTATTAGAATGGCTTTTTCTGTGTATCAGAGAAATACGAAAGAGAGTGCAGTATTTACAGTAAATACGCCTTATGACAGAAAACAAATGATGGTAAACCCCCGGGCAACGACGATTCATTTCTTTGCCACGTCGCCATTAAACAAGCCGAATAATCCGGGTTTTTAATCACACGAGCAGGGACAGCAATAAACAGCGGTAAGCAGACTTCAGCCTGCTGGCTGATAATGAACACTAATTCACTCGCTAGTAGACGATGGCTCGTGGGGAAACGGCGTAGCTGCAGACATCTCACGCTGCAGGTATTCGGGTTTTCAGTGTGGGGAAGTACATTTTCAGGGAGGAAAAGTGATTAAGATGGGCACGGATTGCTTTTATTCGCTATTGTGTGAATATTATTACATTTTCGAATGCCACGTGATCTACCCATACTTCCTTTTCAATCTACCGGTCGATCGCAATCGATATATTGGGCACCTCTGGCCTAAAAGCATAACTAAATGATTTAACCTCTGCAACCTTTTAAAAAACTGGGATGTTATCTCAAAGAGCTGGCAGCACAATTACAGGTGAAGGAACGTAGCAAAAAAGCCATTAGGACGAGGAAATCGGGACGCGGTCGGTGTGAAAGCCTAAAGCTAGAAGGCTGAGAATGAGAGTGCAGGGTGGAGCAGATGGCCAGCGGTCATGAAAAATGAATTTCGCTGCAGAGATCGATACACGGAAAAGCAAAGTACTGCGCTCACACATGGCTTCCTTCCAGATTCCTCTGGGAAAATTAAAGCATGATGCAGGTACGAGCTTCAGGTTCGTCCAGACATCCCAAATTGGAACCGAAACAGGACACAGAGGACACCTTGGCTTCTTCTGGGGTTCGATCGTTGTTATGAAACCGTCCCGATCGGAGGTAAACATTACAGTGCAGGTGTAGATTAGAAGCAGAGGGTAATTACTGAAGGCTTTAGCAGCTGAGGCAGGTGTTTTACAGCGGGGAAAACACAAACACTTCAGTACACGAAGTGCAGAAAATTCCATCGGGAACTAAATGTATTTTTGGAGAAAAAAAAAAAAAAAAGAGAAACTATTTATACAATAAATGAATAGTTTACCAACTGGGATAACACTTCCTTTCCTCAAAGTATCAGAAACCAGCCATCGCTGTCCGAGCTTAGACAAATACACTGACAGGAAATTACTATCTGTCCTCTTCCCCATAATACTTCATTGATTAATTTTGTGCACACCTGACTATAAGATTTATCAACATATAACATCCCAATCCTTATTTAGTTCCAATTTGCTGTTATAATACCATCCACTCCTCTGGGAAGATGTTCCACTAGATTTTGAATTGTGCTTGTAGAGATTTGTAGAGATTCATTCAGCCACAAGAGTGTTTGGTACTGATGTAGGTGAGGTAAGGAGGACTGGGGTTCAGTCAACATCTACATTCATTCCAAAGGTGTTTAATAGGGTTGAGGTCAAAGCTCTACAGCGGGACATCTTTCACCCCAACCTAAGTAAAGCATATTTTCAAGGAACTGGCTTTGTGCACAGGGGCACTGTCATGCTGGAAGAGGTTTGGGTCTTGTAGTTCTCATAGCTTGTAGTTCCCTACAATGGGCCAATGTTTCTTTGATTCGCATATCCTTTTATGAATAATACGCTCTCTAAAAAGACACGTCGCTCTGAAATGCAAGAAAGGAAAATAACCAATGTGTAATGGAGTGCTTTAGACAGTTTTCGGGTTAAATGTCTCAAAACACACCCACACAGGTGAGAGAAGCACAGGTTACCGTGCTCACCTAGTCTCACCTAGAAAGTTTCATCAAAGAGTCGAGAGGTCGTTAAATCCCAGCCAAGGGACAATGCTGAAAGCCAAGTGGAGCCACGCTCTCAGAAATTACCCAGAATACTATTCTTAACCCTCGCCTGCCCCGACAATCCAATCCATCTCGAATCTTCCTGAATGGTGCACTCATGCCTTAGCGAGGCATGCGTACGAAAAAAGTCTTCACTTTTATTTCGAGCTTTTACTTCGCAAGGCTTTCAAGTCACTTACTAAACCAGACTCTCGGACTCCTCTCGGTCGCTTGCACTCTCACGCTCTGTAAGGCTTTGAAACCAATTTACAGTGCACTCCCACTCATGAGCTCTCACTCTGTAGGACTCAGAAGTCACTCTCACGCCATCTCTGCTCTTAAGCCCCATTAGTTTTGTTAGAACTCCGAGGATGAGGGAGATGATGGGTAGCAAACTGAGGCTACGAAAAGTCCAGAAATACTTTTCTCAAGGAGATCCAATTCATTGAGTGCAAGCTACACATGGCCACTTTAATCATGGCCAACAGGGGGAACTCGATCTGAATTGACCCAATACAGTGGTACCTTGACCTACGAGTGCATTAATGTACTAAGCATGCAATAATGTACTAATTAATGTAATGAGTTTTCCGAGGTACGAGCGGTCACTCGGTCGATTTCTTGCTTTGTTACGCGAGCAAAAAATTGAGGTACGAGCTCGAGACGCCGCTGCTAGATGGCGATGCGAAGCCAGAAAGCGAAGATTGTGACGAAAATTAAGATAAGCTAAGAAGAAAAAGTAAAAAATAAAAGTTTAGGGATACGTAGTGTACAGGAGTGATAGTAAAAAACAAGTTTTCCCTCCGCCTCCGCTTATCGCCTCATCCCCCCCCCCCCCCCTCAATTTTTTGCTTTGTTACGCGAGCAAAAAATTGAGGTACGAGCTCGAGACGCCGCTGCTCCCCTCCCCCCCTCCACCGGTGTTTTCGTTAGCTTAAGTCTTTTCATTTCAAAGATAAATACACTGAATAAAACCTTATTATATCTTTACAAACTCTTTCTATTATGTTTTTATAAAAGATTGGTTATTTAGAAATGTATTTTCCTAATGTAATAACATGAAACATAAAAACGTCATTTTGAGGGTTGGAATGGATTAATGCCATTTTAAGTATTTTCAAGGGGGAAAATTGATTTGATGTGCGAGCAAATTGAGATACGAGCTCGTCCACGGAACGAATTAAACTCGTAGGTCAAAGTACCACTGTACTCGAGTATTTCCATGTAACCCAGTGAATGCAACACTATACAGAATGAATGCTTAAGTGTTTCTAAACAAATGACTGAACTGCCAGTCACAACTTCAGCTGCAACTCTGAACTTTGACTATACACTTGTGTGGAGCTTTGCGTAAATAAATCCCCACACACAGCGTTGGGTTTCTTCAAGGTTCTTTGGTTTCCTCGCCCAAAGAAAATAAAAACATGCTGGTTTTGAATATACAAATGTTTTTGTGCAAGTTTGCACGCAGGTTGTATTCCCACCTAGCCTGGATTCACGCTACAAACAAGAACCAAATGCTAGTTAGAAGAAAAAAAAAAATCATGATGGTCACTGCACACCTGAGAACCCACAGAGTTTGAGCATTCCAGGTCTCAGTTTCTCATTTCTACTCTTCAGGTCCTTCCTTATGATTGAGACTCCTAATAGTATTACGTCTGACTTCTTTCACATGATAATTTTTCGGAACCGCCCAAATTTTCACCTCCTTGGCCTACGGCGCATGCAAAAACCAACCTCACCAGTCTGACAAAGCGTCAGCAAGTGACACCTCATTTCCATACAAATGAATCCTGGGCTAGTTTCACCACTGGTATTTAAACCGCTGAGTCATACACTGATACTCCAACCCATTCTTAAATTCTAAAATTCTTTTTTTGAAACATAGTGTGAATTGCATTATATAAACATCCACAAGTTTCCTACAGCAAAGATGGTGAAGCTAATGGCATGCTGGTTAAAAAATAAATAATAAAAAACTAAATTTTGATAACACGTCGATCGGAAGGAAGCAGACGGCACCGTTTTGACATTCAGGAAGACGCTCATAAATCAGGTTTTGCGAGTTCCAGCAAGCAGGAAATGCTCCATTGCCTTTTGCACACTTAACCTCACATTGCTTGACCTCTTGTTTCGTATGAAATTCTGGTACATTTCAGCTATACGTGGCCAAGAATTGGCTACATGCACAGGAAAAGGGGATCTGCTTGAGAGATTTTCCTTTTCTTTTAGCCATATCAACAAAGGGATAACAAGGGATCATCTTGTGTACTCAACAAAAAAGTTTACATATGGGACTCCATTAACGTCATCTAGTCTTGCTCTGTAAAGTGTGGCAGGATTTAAAAACATGTCTTCCCAGGATGCAAAAGATTAATAAAAGTGAGAGAAACTAATTAGATTCAATTTGATTCTGAAGATTGCAGCAAAAAAGTGTAGAAAAGACAATTATAAATATTTTTCAATTAGAAGTTCAATATCTATCTATCTATCTATCTATCTATCTATCTATCTATCTATCTAT
>JAAIIK010000056.1:1459045-1471276 GCA_014706435.1 Silurus glanis | reverse complement strand
CTATCTATCTATCTATCTATCTATCTATCTATCTATCTATCTATCTAGTGGTAGCTCTGTGGTTAAGGCTCTGGGTTACTGATCGGAAAGTCGGGGGTTCAAGCCCTAATATTGCCAAACTGCCACTCTTGGGCCCTTGAGCAAGGCCCTTAACTTTAGGGGCGTTGAGCTCTGTGCTGTATCATGGCAGACCCTATGCTCTGTCTCCAGCTTCCTAGATTGACTGGCAAAGGTGAAGAAAGAACTTCACCCTTCTGTAATGTACTACACTTCATCATCCCTGCTTAATAGAAAACAATCCAATTCAGTAACAGCCATAAAAGAAAACATAAGCAGATGATTAAAAAAAACGTTATTTGTTCCAGTATATCTGTTTAACTGGTGCTAAACCGGTCGCAGTCCAATCAGTCCTGCTGTTAGCTTTCAAGAGCCAATCTCAAGTGTTTGCCAAAGTGCTCAAGTCAAAGACAAGCCTTCCCTTTTTTTTTCTTCTAAATTGAACTGACCAGCACAGAAACAGAGCTCTGTCTGTGTATAGGCTTGGTGACATGCCAAAACCAAGACGTCGGCGTGTTGAAGTGTGTATGTGTGTGTGCGCGCGTATGTGTGTGTGAGTGGCTACTTGTTTAGCTTGGCTCGTCGTCTGGGCATGCCGCCGGACCACCGGCCTCCGAGCCTCGACTGAGAGGCGTATTGTGCCCTGCCAATTTTAAATGTCAGCCACTGATTAACAGACAGCACCACACGGGCCACAGAGAAAGGAGCCCAGTTTTCCAGTCCTCCGTAGCCGCAGTGCGGGGGATTACCTTTTCTTTACTAAGGCAATTTATTTCGCGCCCGCTAACGCCACAGGCTTTGATCACGCGTAGTGGACTCGTATCAGGCGCACCTACGTACCTCTTTTCCTGAGAGATAATAGGCAGAGAGAAGTCCTCCGACGAAGCGGATGTTCACTTCGAAGACGGAGATTTCCGCGTTCTGTGGAGCATAAAAACACGAGACAGAAAGGTTATTATGTGTACTTATGTGGAAATGCAGCCACTGAGTCACTACCAACTGCAGCTGGCAACAAAATGTGTTTTTTTTTCAGTTTAAACATGGTGTTTCTCAAGTACAAAAAGAAGCAGGCTGAGCTCCACAGGGAGAACCCGTATACACAAACAAGCTCGGGGCCCAAACTTGTATTCAAGGCAGGATCTTTCCTGAGGACCTGTAAAACCATCATCAGTGTTTCAAATGAAAAAGAAAAAAAAAACAACAACAAAAAACAGCAGCAATGCCAACTCTTTTTACAGAGTGGAGGCTCGGGAGAATGCGCTCGCTAGTCGAAAAGAAAAATGCCCTGCTGTAGAAGAACATTATTCCTCCCACTACACCTACCATTTTTCTCATTGCCATCCACTGGAGCGCCGCCTAAACAATGATCTGGGGAAAATGAAACCTAGAGGATATTAACGTGAACTTGATACATAAAGCAATAGGTCTTCCGAACTTCTTTAGAACTTTATGAATGGAGATTTATAGGCAGGATTGGAATCGCAATCATTTTGGATGAATATTTAATAGTATGGTATTTAGATAATATATATATCATCATCTAATAAATATATATATATATTTTGGACCCCATCATGTATTAATATCCATGAATAGTAAACATCTTTCCATGAAATTATGAAGCAACACAGAAGCTTTGAGGATGGATTTGGACTGTAATGCTAACGGTCTGCAACAATGGCTCAGGACTACAGGTTGCATTTGATGACCATCACTGCAGACCTCAACAACGTTTAACAGTAATAAATGGACGGTCGGTGCCACGAGATTCCCTCTTAAGTTTGGTTCCCCTCAAAGTTTCTCCATTATGCCATCTTAGGGAGTTTTTCCTTGCCACAGTCGCTCATTAGGGACAAATTTACAATTATAAGGAACAAACATTCATTCATATTGTCTCTGTAAAGCTGCTTTAAGACGATGTTCATTAATAAAAGAGTGCTATAAATAAGTGAAAACACTGGATACAATTTTTATCTGATTTCAATAGAACCTAGATAAATCCTGCCATCAGCTCTGAATCTCAAAACTAAAACTATTCCTGGATTGCATTCCTGGAATTCCTGAAATCTCAGTATTACACAGTTCTCTATTGTTTCATTGTTTCACGAGTTTCACTGTTTTAAAGAGTAAACTTTGCTTAAAGCTCTGCCGCATTCCTTCGCTCTGCATTGCTTATAACGAATCAGGCCTTCCCACATGTACCATAAAGAAGCTACGACTCCGCAAACCTACTGTTTTAGTGAAGAGCTTCACGATCTCCTGGGACGTCAGAAGCACCTATTCTTTCAGATGGTTTAAAATGATGCAGATGTTTGTTACACTAGCCAGCAGATTGTACTCAATAATCAATCGACTCAACATGCAGGTTTGGGTATTTCCTGTCGAGAGGCAACTTAACGGAGGATAAAGCGCAGAAAACCTGTGTAAACAGATGTTGCTGATGGGCAAAATGTAGCTTATTTGGCAAAACAAAGTTTATAAGATGAAACTATCAGCACCAACTAGCAGATACAAACATAATATAATATAATATCATATCATATATCAAATAATTCTACTATTATTATTTATACTACCACCATATCATATATCAGCACCACTACTACTACCACTATTATTATAATTATTATTATAATAACACCACCACTACTACACATACCATTATAATTGATTTATGATTTTTACCACCACCAGTACTACTATTATTGTTATTATATTGTTTTGAATTGTATTGTATTATTATTATTATTATTATATTATTATCATTTTATTGTATTACATTGTATTATTATTATTATTATTATTATTATTATTATTATTATTATTATTATTATTATCATCATCATCATCATTACTACACCACCACTACTACAGATACTATTATAATTATTTTATTATTTATACCACCACCACCAGTACAACTATAATTTTTTATTATTATTAGAATTATTACCATTATTTTTATTATTATTATTGTTATTATGTTTTATTATTATTATTATTTGATACACAACAAATTAGCGCACAATCCTCATTAGTCAGTTCATTGCGTCTGTGAACATCCCAGTCATATATGTATATATGCATGCACTCGAGTGTACAAATCCTGACTAAGGAATTTGTATGTGCAGTAGCTCAGTGGTTAAGACATTGGATTGGAAAGGTTACGTGTTCAAATCCCAGCACCACTAAGCTGCCGCTGCTGAGCCCCTCAACCCTCAAACTGCTCAGCTGTAAGTCTGCGAAATGCCATAAATGTAAATGATTATAGATTATCTTTTGTTAGAGCCAAAAATGTCAAAACTTTCCACCAGTCATTTACTGTAGGAACATGCATACAGGGTGTCTCTAAAATCATAAAGACGAGGTGTTTCAAAGATTTTCAAAAAACTCTGTACTTCAAATAACAATGTTACGCTACAGGAACAACACCAGGAGCATGATGGTATTTATGCGTTTAGTTTTATATCATTATCCACATCAGCTGCAGTTATTCAATTTATTTTATTCTCAAATGTAACAATATAATTAGAATTTTATTTTTTATTTATTTATTTCGTAATTGTTTTTTTTTTTACTTCTCATGTTCCCAAACAGCCGTAATAAGCATTTTGCTTTTGTTCCTAAATTAAAACAGTCCTTGAGAGGTCATAGTGCAGAGTTGCGAGGTTTTCAAGTGCAAAAGGTCAGCAGGAAAAACTAATCCAAATGAAGTTAACGCTGCGTGAGAGCGCTCCGGAGGACTCAGTGCAATGACGCGATTATTTATTTAGCTGTGCAGCTGCGCCACGCCAGTGCCTGAATAGCAATGCAAAAACTAATCAAAACTCCCAGTATGAACACACACACACATGCGCGCGCACACACACACGCGCGCCTGAAAAATAGGGCTGCTAGAAACATATTCTTAAAGCCAACACATAAAAAGCCACATTCCCAAGAACATCAACTGCCAAACCAGCTTCGTCTGAACACTTTATCTATGAAGAACGCTTTATTTATGAGACTCGTTCAGGAGACGATGTTCCAGTACATGCAGGTCTTAGTGCCTTTCATTACAAAGCCTTTGAAAATATATATATAGAGAATTTCCTATTTCTATCCTTTCTATCGGGTGTCGTCGGCTGGCAGGAGAACACATGTCTGCGCTGTAGCTATGAAAGGTTATCTCTCTCAGGTTGTGTGTCCAGTCGCTCATTATAGCGGTGACACTGGAGTTCAGGCCACCGTTCGGCAGCAGCTTTTGTTCCTCCTCTTGCGTTTCACTAGACCTGAATGACAGGTTACTCTTCTGGTGAAATAAATGCACTCTGCCTTGTATTGCTTTGAAGGTCCAGTCTGGGTCAGTTCAGTAAAAGAAAAGAAAAAAGAGGCTTGAAACCATCGCAGTATTCATGGATAGAAAAAGTAGAAGGTCTAATACAATGACATGGTCTGTATCTATCTGTATTCATCCATCTATGCGCCAGTATTATAGTAAAAGAGGTGTGGCCTTCGCACCTGTGTTACAATGAAGGGAGGGTGACCTCTGTGCCTGGATCACAGAAAAAGATGCACCAATATGACAGTGAAGTAGATGTGGCCTCTGTGCCATCGTCACACTAAAAGAAAGTGTTTCCTCTATGCCAGTGTCACACTGAAATAAAGAATAACCTCTGTGCCCGTGTCACACTAAAAGAAAGTGTTTCCTCTGTTCCAGGTGTCACACTGACAGAAAGAAGAGCCTCTGTGCCAGTGTCACTGAAAATATTTTTTTTCCCCTTTGCACCAGTGTCACACTGAAAGAAAAAAGAGCCTCTGTACCTCGTGTCACATGGTAAAAAAGAACAGCTTCTGTACCAGGTGTCACACTGAAAGAAAGAACAGCCTCCGTACCAGGTGTCAGACTGAAAGAAAGAACAGCTTCTGTACCAGGTGTCACACTGAAAGAAAGAACAGCTTCTGTACCAGGTGTCAGACTGAAAGAACAGCCTCTGAACCAGGTGTCACACTAAAAGAAAGAACAGCCTCTATACCAGGTGTCAGACTGAAAGAAAGAACAGCCTCTGAATCAGGTGTCAGACTGAAATAAAGAACAGCCTCTGAATCAGGTGTCAGACTGAAAGAAAGAACAGCCTCTATACCAGGTGTCAGACTGAAAGAACAGCTTCTGTACCAGGTGTCAGACTGAAAGAAAGAACAGCCTCTATACCAGGTGTCAGACTGAAAGAAAGAACAGCCTCTGAACCAGGTGTCAGACTGAAAGAAAGAACAGCCTCTATACCAGGTGTCAGACTGAAAGAACAGCTTCTGTGAAGTCGGCGTGTCCTCCAAACCCTCAAAGCAACTCGTTTTCCTTCTATTAAATTCTATTTTTGACTACACCATTTTAATGTAACACCTCTCTAAACGCTACTCTATCACCTCATACTTGCTGCATGTATACGGCATGTATTTAACACAGCTCAGGGGCACACCGCAGCACAAACCTCACAAAGTGTACAGCAGCAGCACAACTCTGCTGGTGACTGTTCAGATGAATGTGGATCGAAAAAAAACAAACAAAAAGATTAAAAAAAGAAATGCTTCAGACATTTTCCGACATCAAACTCCAATTGTTTAGTATTCTGGAGACTTTGTAAATATTAATGATGGAATCACCAGGGATTTCAGAGACGCTTTTATTGTTAGATTTGCTGGAGGGCAAAAGCCAAAAGCCTTTCAATTAAAAAGTTTGTTAATGCTCTTTAGAAAAGCGTGCGCTGTGCAAGATCTTTCTTCCTTTTTTTTTTTTTTCTTCATAGAAAAGAACTGAAGAGAGGTCTGGAGAGGCGTCTCATGACCTTCACAGTATCTAAATACCAGCAAGAGGTTTTATTTGGGAAAATAATTTTTCGATCAAGCTCATGTTTATATTATAAATAATGAATGAAACCCCTATTTATAATTATATAAAACCGAATTACTGTCCTATAACATTTATAACGGCTAGTAATCGTATTATAACTTACAATAAGGCAGCACAACCCAACAATATAAAATAATACTTAATAATAATCATTAGAGATTAAAATAAATCTGCATGGCATATATATATATATATATATATATATATATATATATGAGATGTTTTATGTTAAATTGCAATCTGGGCTTGTGTGTGACTTTTTGAATTATTTCTTTCTTTTTTTGGCTAGTAAAAGTTCTGAATGATCAGCAGCTTAAAACCTTTGTAACCGTATTGGCTGGTAAGTGAAAAAGAATGACTATCTGATACTTATAAATCAGTGCATGATAGATTATGAGCACAAGCACTGAAAAAAGGAAGTGCATCACTTATAAATCAGTCCTAATAATTTCAGTGCAACTATAATGATTATAATAAAATAAAGACCGTGATGAGTCTTTGAACATGGATTCATACAGCCATAATACATGCTTATAAGTAATTCTAAATTAGGCTATAATATTTCTGTAATATTAGAAAAAACTCTTTACAGAAATCATATCTGACCATATTCTATTTATTGTTTTTTTTTCTATAAATTTTTCATTCTATTGTATGTATACTACATGGGCAAAAGTTTTGAGACACCTGACATTTCCAGTCATATGTAGTTCTTCCCTAAACTGTTACCAGAAAGTTGGAGGCATACAACTGTATAGGATGAATTTGGATGCAGCAGCATTAAATTTCACCTTCAGTTGAAATAAGTGACCCAAACCTGTTTCAAAACCAGCTCCATGAAGATGATTTGCATCGTTTATAGTGGAAGATCTCCTGCTATAAAGCTCTGACCTCAACCCTATTGAGCATCATTGGGATGAATGTGAACACTGACTGCACCCCAGGTCTCTAACACCCTTGCAAGTGAATGAGCACAAATCTCCACAAACACACTCCAACATCTAGTGGAACATCTTTAACAAAAATTTGGCGCCTGAATTTGAAATGGGATGGTCATAAGAGCATAAATCTTGTGGTCAGGTGACCAAAAACTTTTGTACAGTTTAAAATACAAATATATTTTAGAATTTTATATATAATTAACAATTTGAATTATTATTATCATTATTATTATTTTGTGTGTCCTGGTAATAAAATAATTGTATTCCTGTCTGGAAAATATTATAGTTTTATTATTATATAATATTATAAAAAGTTTAAAAAAGCCTGAACGTGACATTCACATTCAATAAACGTATTGGAAAAAAATATATTTTTACACATTATTTTTACACACATAAAAAAAAAAAAAAAAAACATATAATGATAAAATGTATTTATTTATAGATTTTTTTTTTATTTAATTAATTAATTAATTAATATATATAAATAATAATAAAAAAAAATAAAAAAAATTTCCCTTTATAGCAAGCAACAGCAACAGCAAATTCGGCAATCTTAGTGCTCGCTGATGTGAATTGCTCTTTTCCAGGCACAACGTTTTCTCTGCAATCTCTATTTTCCTTTTCTCGAAAAATGTTTGCGTGGCCACAGTCGATACGGAAGATCATTAACGATGACGCTTGCCTATATTATACAATTATATAGTGCAGTATATAGTATAATTCAGCATCGTTTTTAGAACAATCTCATCTATGATGGGTTGAAAAAAATCTACAAGTATAAACTGTTTCCATCTGGGAAACGGTGGTGTGCTCCAATAATTTGCATGAAATTAAATAAATAAACAATTGATTTATGTTTTTGTTTTTTTTTGTTTTTTAAACAGAGATAAATAAGTATTTACAGTTACTGTTACCATAGTAACACATCCATCATAAGCCTTTTTCCTGTATACTCTTTATACTCTTTCCAGGGCTCATTTTAATTTTTGCTTTAGCTGATAGGATTTAGTTTTTTTTGTGTAAGTCATCAGATTTCAGTGGACCATTTAAGCCTTTCTGTCCTTCCGTGCCCCTGCCTATGCCAGCTTCCTGGGCACTCTGGGGGGCATTTGTATCGCTCCAGTGATTTCCATATTTAAAATCATATTAAATGCACTTTAGGAATCAGACTCTGCTGTCTTTTTTTTTTTCATTTTCACAAGTTCTGTTTGACAGATGAACAATCCAGCCTAGGAAACTCCTGCAAGCAAATCTTTCTATTTGATCTACCCGTGTTTAGCTCTTAACTCTGCAAGCGCACTTCAGGAGTCACTCACTGAGGCTATACAACTATGTTTTTGGGGGAACAAAAAACTTTTTTAAGAAGCAGAATCAGTAATGGCTTTTAAGATTTCAAGAGCAGAAGCAGCACTATGGAAGCTTAATATTGTTTGGCTCAGGATCCCGAGCATCTCCTCATATATTAGCTTCAGACTGATGAGTCAGAGGCGTCACGGGGCTGATTGGAGCGAGGCAGCGTTAAGTATTGGCGCCCACCCGCAGCGCCATGTGGCGAAAGGTGTCTCTTTCTCACAAACGCCGGGAGAATAAAGAAGCGAAACTCCTCTGCACTTCAGCACGATGACGTTACCTTGATGAAGGACACCTTGAGAACAGCAGGAATTTAAAAGAGGACCATTTTTACAATTCTGAACAACCGAAACACACATGGATAGAATTTTTTTTTTTTCACCCAGCTAGGGTTTTATTTTATGTTTTTTAAATAGCCACTCCTTTTACTTTTCTGAGAACATTAAGGGCTTGAAAATATAAATAGTTACACAATATTGAACGTGTAGCCAACCCTAACCGAGAACAAAGGGAAAGGAATGAATAGTAAAAGTATGTAAATTAGTTAATAAATGAGTAATGAATGAAAAACTATTTTTTGTCTTAATATAAACCCAATTCCAAAAGTTAGGGGTGCAATGTAATATGTACATAAAACAGCATGCAATGATTAGCAAATCTCATAAACCTATATTTTATTCATACTAAAACAAAAACAGATTTTTGAACAGGGAAAATGTACCATTTAAAAACAAATAAGTTAAGAATTTTTTTATTTGATGGCTACAACACAATTTTGAAAAATTGGGACAGGGCAACAAAAGGCTGGAAAAGTAAGTGTAACTAAAGAGAAACAGCTGGAGGAACATTTCGCAAATAATTGATTCATTGGCAACTGGTCAGAACAATGCCTGAGGTTCACCAATCTGCAAAAATCTGCATCATCAAACTGTGAAACAAATAAAATGTTCCTCAAAGTAATATTGCGAAAACTTTGCATCAAAAGATTCAGAGAATCTGAAGAAATCACTTTAAGCAAGGAAAAAGAGTGAAAATCAACACTTGATGCTGGTGATCTTTGACCCTCAGGCGGTACTGCATTAAAAACAGGCATGACTCTGTAATGGAAATCACGCTGGGCTCAGAACCACCTCCAGAAATTACTGTCTGTGAGCACAGTTCACAATGTCATTCACAAAAGCAGGTTAAAGCGCTATCATGCAAAGAAGAAGCCATATGTGAATACGATCCGAATACGCCGCCATACTTTCTGGGCCAAAGTTTATTTAAAATGCACTGATGCAAAGTGGACAACTGTTTTGTGGTCAGATAACTTCCAATAACTGCCATTTCCTCTGGACTAAAGAGGAGCGGGACCATCCGGCTTGTTATCAGAAACCTGTAGTTCAAAAGCCTGCATCTCTAATAGCATACAGTGCATTAGAGTTTATAGAATGAGTAGCTTGCACATCTGCAAGGGCAATATCAAAATTCTGAACGGTACATGTAGGTTTTAGAGCAACAAATGCCTTCATCCAGACAACATCTTTATTAGGGAAGGACTTATACATTTCAGCAGGACAATGCTAAACCAAATACTGCATCTAGTACAACATGGTTCACAGAAGAAGAGTCCAGTTGCTGAATGAGCCTGCCTACAGCATGTGATAGATAGATAGATAGATAGATAGATAGATAGATAGATAGATAGATAGACAAAAACAACAAGAAAAACGCAAGAAGAATAACCTAAGAGACAACAAAAGTGAAAGACAGGTGCAATTAAAAACTGGTAAAAAAAAAACCACAGACACATGCTGTAATTGGTATGCAGGAACCAGAGTGGGTGTAGATCCAGATTGCAGATTCTGGGAGTGTTTGTGACGGTTCAATTTATGAGTCGAATAGTAAGCGACACCCACCCAGAATTTCTGCCAGAAAACATAACACCACCCCTAAAGAGAGCTTATATCATGTCCAAGCTCATGTTATGTTTAGCCACAACTTCCAACTACTCAGTCATCGTGAAGTGATGTAACATAGCTAAAGTCCTTAAATATCCTCCATTCCTTTTGAATCTATATACAAAAATGGAATTATAACTATTATTGAAGTCTGGCTAATGTCATTACACATTTTGAAGTGTTGAAATGTGATGTCACTGGCTTTCATGTGACCATTCGACACTATACTGCTATAGTTGATTAATGTATTATGTGCTAGGTTTTGAAATAGCTTTACACACAGATTAGCCAAGAGAACTAATATTACTAGCTATACTAACTCAGCTAAGGCAAACCTTGCTCCAAGCCCCTTTAAAATATATCTATACACATTAAATCAGAGACAGCATATGAAAGGAGTCATTTAAAATTTCTTACTACTGCTTTATCCCTAAGAAGAGCATGTAGCGAAGGGGGAACTAAAAAAAACATCACACCGCACGAGGCGAACCATTCCTGGCGATCGTTTGAATTTGTCGCTAAAAGAAGCCGTCGCTAATTTGCATATAAACGAGAATCTTACAATTCGATTGCAATTTCCATGTTGAGCACAGCTCCTTGTCCCGCACGTATATCAAAAACGAATAGACTCACGTCGTTTGTACCTCACCAGCATGAAAACATTGTTAGAAGGTACGAGAAGCCTCTTACCATGTTAAAGTCGAGATTTTTCTCCACCCACTCGGTGGCAGCGTCGAACTCATCATGCATTTCCATGATGTACAGAGTGTCCAGAGCATCCACGATGGTTGCACCCCTCAGACTTCCTGCAAATGGGGAAAAAAAAAACAGTGAGAAACCTGCATGCTTTATTAAAATCCAGGTTTAAATTGGTGCTGCTGGGAGATAACAGCCTCCGGACCAAAAGCTGTAAGACGCTAAAGCTCGTTTAAAAGGAAATCCTGTTCAGAGGTCAAAGCAAAGACAAAAAAAAAACAAAGGGCTTCGGAGAACATCGTCGACATCACCTGAAGCTTTGTGCAAGGATAAAAAGCAGAATCGTTTACAATATTCCAAACACATATGCTGCTGGAGGAGCGACATTTATCATGATGTGTTTATGCTCATAATAATAATAATAATAATAAGGCCTGATGATGATGATGATGATGATGATGATTGCTTGTTAGCTTCTGCTTCCGACAGCGAATACATCATCATGTAGGCGCTACTTCATTAAGTTATGCATATAATCAATAGCAAGTGAAACAATATTACAACAATTTTAATAATCATTTCTACATCAACTTTATGGCTTTTTAAAATGCACACGCAGCTGGAACAAAACAACACCCTAACAAGATGAAAACGAGGTGGGTGGAGGTGTTAAGACAATAAGAAAAGCTCGAGTGTTTTTAAAAAGAGAAAATGGAAGAAAAGCACTGAGAGATAGAGGTAGTGGAGGCGCTAATTATATACAATGAAAGAAATAAACCAGCTTAGTGGAGTTCCTTCTTTTTCATTTCATGTGTTAATTTCTTTCTTTCTTTTTTTGCTTTGTTCGGCTGGATGGCTGAGCAGCCATAGAAGAGAACTGCAAAGTTTCTCTGGTGTTTGTAAAGGAGTTCAGAAAATAGGATCATTTGTCCATCCATCTTTCCATTCATTCATCCATCCATCCATCCATCCATCCTTCCAACGTATCAGCACATCTATCCATTCACCCACTCACCCCACATATATCCAAATATTCATCCATCTATTCTATACATACATCCATTTACCTACTCACCCACCTATATCTCTTCATCCATCTAATGTTCCTGTACACATTCATTCATTCACCTACTTAACCAAAAATACAGTATGTCTATCCATCCATCTGTACTTCCATCCATTCACCTACACACCTACCTATATTTATTCAGCCAATCAATCCATTCACCTACTCACCCTCATCCATCTATCTATCCATCTATCTATCCATCTATCCATCTATACATCTATCTATCCATTTTCTGTAAATTTACTCTCTATTTAGTAACCTACTCACCAACATATATTTATCCAT
>JAAIIK010000056.1:1438445-1450176 GCA_014706435.1 Silurus glanis | reverse complement strand
ATATAATACATTTGTCAACAACACATCATTAGACAGAGGATCTTTGAGATATCTTTTCTGTTTTTGTCCTTTAAAAATAATTAATCCAAATGAATTCTTTTCACAATAAAGCACCTCACTACTAAAGTACTAGCAGCTGAAAAGTCTTCCCATACCACGACACCACCTCATTCTCCATGCTTAAAATTGGAATAGAAATGCATTCTGTGTTGTATTTCTAACCAGATATTTAAAGACGCATCTATAGAACATCACCATGCAACTCTGATCACGATTCATCCCTTCGCTCAACTCTGCTAAACCACTGCGAATCAAACTTCCAATATTTCGCAGGGGAAAAAAAACACATTTAATTCCTGCTCATTTTCATTATGCACCATTCGAGGCCTGTATTCTTTCACTTGCTCTGATTAGCTTCAACCTCATTCTGTATCTTTTTCTCCCTCAGACCAACATGTCCTCCCTCACCACATCCATAAACCTCCTCCTTGGTCTTCGTCTTCTCCAGCCTGGCAGTTCCATCCTTCAAATTTCTCTTCTGGTATACCCCGCATCCCTCCTCTGCACACGTCCAACCCATCATCGCCTCTCTCGACCTGCACTGTGCCTCTAAATATACGTATTTCTAATGCCCATCTTCGTCACTCTTAAAGGAAATTCCTATCATCCTCAATACCCTTAATCCTTACAACACAGCTGGCTGCACTATCGTCTTGAACTACCCTAGAAAAACATGTTTCCTAACGTTCCTCTTTCCGGACACAATATATACATCGCAAGTTTCCTGCTTGGCGAAGGTAATCCCTTGCGAATTCTGTGGCAGCCTTTTGTATATGATTGAAAAATCTGGTAAGCATTTTGAACTGCTCAGATGGGGAAATTCAATACACGTTGTTGTGTAGATCAGCCATAAACCTGCATGAGGACATGTCAAATATTTCATGTAGAGCAAAACCTTCCGAAAAACGTTTAACTGCAGCAAAATTTCGAATTAGGCCTATCCAGATGAAACTAGAAACTTTTTATACAAGTTTCATGCTAACCTACGGGTAGTCCCCGACCTATAATAAGTTGACTATAGCAATATTTCAGAATTGTACAACTATTTTACATTTCGAACGACAGGCAAACGTAGCAGCGTATTAGGCGCTACGAAAAGTTGGGACGCTACCAGGATGTACAAATCTCCTGCCTTATTAGATGCTTTACTCTCGCTATCGGTTGTGTTTACACGCGGATTTTTTTCCAGTGTTTTTGGTGTTTTAAAACTCAAATTTAGCTCTCGTCTCTCTCCTTTTTATCGGCGTCACCGAACACGTGACGTGAACACTCGTGATCTGACGCCCATCCAGGTGCCCTCACAAACATATATACTGTAAAGCTTGTAGAGTGCGGTACTATAAATTGTTGTTTTTCTAAATTATGTACTGTAATGTGTTAAATTATTCGAAAATTACAGTATATTACCCCATACTGATCACCATTTTTAGGGTAGGCCATGTCTCAACTTACTATATTTACAAGTTACGATAGAGTCATCGGAACACATCATCGTAACTCTGGTACTTCCTGTGCATGCAATCAAGTAGAACTTAATACCAAGGTTATCAATAAAGATGCCTATTTCAGACATTTGAACTTGCTGTGACTTTGACACTGTTCAAATCACTACCAAAATCGAGATCACACAAGATAATTCCTTATAAATCTTGCAAAAACATTAAACCACTCATCTTGCAATATCTCGCACAGATTCAGCAATAGATGCAGGGACATGGACAAGACTGAATCAGGAACACAATCATGACCAACCTGAATACGAGGTGGTATCGAAAAGTTTCAAGACTCGTTTTGTCTACCAGAAAGTACTTTATATATATTACACACTATCACCTTCAAAATAGTCCCCTTAAACAACATTACAACGCTCCCAGCGTTCCTGCCACATCTGGAATGTGCCTTGGAGGTCTTTTTAAAACGTGTCAAAGAGGTCGAAGTCTGCAGGAGCCAAATCTGGCAAGGAGAGTGGGTGTGGAAATGAGATCATGTGGATTGTTCTCCCACGATCATCATGCACAAGTTGCTGAATGGTTTCGACATTTTCGGGGGTTGAGTCCGTTGAAGGTCTTCCTGATCTCTGGTCGTCTTCCGGTGATGTTCTTCCGCTCTTGAAGTTTGCTCTTTTGTTCTAACTCGCTGTCCATGATGAAATCATAGACGTGGTAGAATAGAATAGAATATAATAGCCTTTATTTGTCACATATACATTACATTCGCACATCCCAGCTTGCTCAGAAGCTGGGGTCAGAGGGCAGGGTCAGCCACGATACAGCGACCCTGGAGCACAAAGTGTTAAGGGCCTTGCTCAAGGGCCCAAGAGTGGCAGCTTGGCAATACCGGGGCTTAAACCTCCGACCAGTAACCCAGCGCCTTAACCGCCGAGCTACCACTCCACACAAACGCACGTGGTAACGCACGTGGTCAGAAAAGCACCAGTGGCACTATTTGTCTCGAAGCTTTTTGATACCGGCATAAAATTAATCAGGGTGTTTATATAGAAGATATTGACAAACTGAGATATAACGAGCCATTTACTATGGAAGCCTAGAATGAATTCCTGAGGCAAAAAATTTTAAGGTTGAAGAGGTTCTAGTTTGTGAATGCCTGCAATATGGCACGATTTCACAATAATCCCGAGTTCCTTAAAAGCCTATAACAGCCGGATCCTAATTACTCTTCATTAACATGCTGAAGCAAAAATGTTGACGCAAATAAAGTGTTATGCGCATGAAGCATTATTGGGCAGAATCAAAGATGACAACCCTCGGTGCTGTAACGCTGGATATGCTGTGTGTGTGTGTGTGTGTGTGTGTGTGTGTGTGTGTGTGTGTGTGTGTTTTATACTGCTATAATCTTCAGGGAGCAGAACACACGAGCAAACCAACCCCTGCTGCCTTTCTCTTCCCTCAAAGACAAAGCAAAAAAAACAAAAAAAAAAAACAGATGAGCGAGCAGCATTCATCACATCATGGTTTATTCAAACACAAGATCCCATTAAGCAAACACCATGAATTAATAATAAAAGCCTGACCTTACTTTATTAATAGGAAACTTGGGCAGCCATAGCCTTCGACATGCATATGTGCTTGATAGCCCAAGTCATTTCATACCATACATACAACTCTACTGATACAGTCAACGCGTTTAATTAATCCCAATACGCCCTTTAAAGTGCAGCGTTTGTGTGTGCATCTGACATGAACGAATGTCATTGTCAGTCCACATTACTGGCCCCACTCCCAGGCTAAATGAAGGAGGTTAATCAAATTGGAACCGTAAATCCCTCGTCTGTCTTTTTGGCTGAGCTCCGATTGGCTGCGAGCAAGCAATGGGTAAAAAAGAAATAATAAAAAGGCCCAGAGCTTTTATCACACACAGGGAAAGCTCAGGAAGCCCGATGAATGTATTACAAAGTCCATTTCCTATCCTCACCTCGGACCGGCGACTTGCGTCTGACAAGACGAGGGTGTAGAGGAAGTGATTCGTGGGATTATCGGGAAAAATATGGGAGTGTATATATAAAAGTGTCTCATGAACTTTAAAGCTTGCAAATGTGTGTGTGTGGTTTACAGGGCTTTAATAATATCTGAAATCCCTGTGCTAGAACTCAACATGAGGTAAAAATGTCAGTCAAATCTTATGAGGCAATTTGAGCACGATTTAACTTTATAATCATTAAACATATTCATGTTGATTGTGATGTGTTCAGGGAGTCAGGGACAGATTTGAAGATATTGCTTGCCTGCCACGCATAAGAAATAAATGTCAGGCTTTGATGCTATCCCCTAAAAATTTGTTGTTTTTTTTTAGCATAGGTTCAGTTCAAACATATTAATGAGAAATGCTACGTACACTATATGGACAAGAGTATTGGCATTCCTGAATTTTCAATCCATTTGCAATTCTTCCCTCAGTCTCAGAATGACAATGCCAGTGCGCACAAAGCCAGCTCCATGAAGATATGGTTCATATGGGTCGCAATGAAAAAAATCTCCTGCTATAGAGCTTCAACCCTATTGAACACCATTGGGATGAATTGGTACACTGACTGCACCCCAGGCCTCCTCACCTCACCTAGTACCTGACTTTACTTACGTCTACTTTACCGTTGTAGACGAATGAGCACAAATCGCCACAAAATCTAATTAAAAATCTTCCCAGAAGAGTGGACATTATCATAACAGCAAATATGGACTGAATGTAGAATAGGAAGCACATACCAATCTTATAGTCAGGAGTCCACAAACCTTCATTCATATAGTGTATAGTGAATACAATATATATTTCTTTTTTTTTTTTTAGGTTTTTTTTTATTTTTTTTCTAAAATCATCTTATTCCGGTCTGGAAAACGTAATACAATCAAAAACGTTCAATAAACATATAGGAAAAAAAATTTACACATTATTTTTTTGGACATACAGTGAAGGTCCCCTGGTGGTCTAGTGGTTAGGATGCGGCGCTCTCACCGCTGCGGCCCGGGTTCGATCCCCGGTCAGGGAACCAACCCCAGCCACTTTCAGTGCCGGTCCCAAGCCCGGATAAATGGGGAGGGTTGCGTTAGGAAGGGCATCCAGCGTAAAAACATGTGTCAAATCAAACATGCGGATGATCCGCTGTGGCGACCCCTAACGGGAGAAGCCGAAAGAAAGTTTTTTTTTTATTTGGACATACAGTAATTTTTTACCTCGGTTCAAATCTCACGCCCCGGTTTATCGCGGAATTGCGTTCGCCACCTAACTAATTTGTTTGGTTGATTTTCCCGGTCTCTCACGGGTAGCACCGTAGACAGAGTTTTATGTTAAAATAATGACATTTATTAATAAAAATATAATTACTGTATTCTTGCAAATGTTATCTGTGTGTGTTTAAAGTGTGTGGGAGGAGGATTTACAGCTTAAATAATAAAAAAAAGGCATTTTTGGGGTGGCGTCCGTTCATCGTGGTTTTTTGGTCAATAGACAATTGTTATTGATGAGGTAATTAATAAAACCTGTCATAAAAAGAATGAAATAAATATCACAAATGACTTTTTTCCCCTCCTCTACAGCAAAAATCCGGAAAGGATGTCTTTTCTTCTCCTGTCTTTTACTCAATGCCACTGTGTCTAAACCGTACAACATCGCAGGTCTCACCACAGTCCTATAAACTTTCCCTTTCACTCTCACAGATACTCTTCTATCACAAATCACTCCTGCTATCACTCTTCTCCACCCACTCCACCCTGCCTGCACTCTTTTCTTCACTTCTCTAACACACTCTCCATTACTTTGCACCGTTGCTACAACGTAGTAAGAGCCAAGATCATACATGGCTAGTTCTATTCGATTAAAGAGTTGAGGGTGGAATTAGCATGAAAATATTGCACTGTTCAAAAAGAGTGTGAGAATAAGGAAGTTAATAAACTTGACATACTAAAGTAGGTAAAGCTGCTAAGTGGATATGAAGGAGGGGAAGGGACTAAGATGGGACGGGTTAAGATGGTGGACTTCTAATAAGACGGTAATGAGTACAAATCCCAGCACAATCAAGCTGCCACTGCCGGGCCCTTGAACAAGGTCCTTAACCATCAATTGCTTAGTTTTAGAAATGAGATCATTGTAAGTCACTCTGGATAAGAGCATGTGCCATAAATGCAAATGTAAGCAAGGGATAAAATTGGATTCGAAAACAAAACTACCACAGGTAGGGTATGAAACTTTAACAAAATTGAAAATCGACAAAAATATCAGACATTTAAAATAAATATCTCAGACGTTTACGTTAACATTTACATGTGACTGTATCTCAGAAGTTCATTACAATCCAATCTCATACAACACTGAAGATGAAATGTTGATTAGAAAGATTATCATAAATACAAGGCAAAAAAGACTTAAGTCCAGCTCAACAACTGTGTGTGAAATCCATTATACAGCAAGCTTACTTCGAAATAAAAAGGTATGGCAGCCAGGTTGAAAAATGCAAATAACAACTGCTCCAAGGCGGCAGCTTTCTCCTGAAACCTACCCAAGTGTGCAAAAGACTATTTCTCTGGCAACACACAGGTCCATCATTGAGCAGCAAACTTTTCCAAGTTTAAAACATTTGGGACGAGTCAAATCAATACCAAAGGCAGCAAAACAAAAGGTCAGCATTCAGAAATTCCACCAGGGTCATGTTATGGCTGTTCGGAAACACAAAAACTCACCAGCGAAATATAGACTTACAGCTCAGGCTGCTGCTCCGAGAGGGAAACCTAAGGGCAGCTGTAGGAAAATGAATCACGGGCTCATGACAAGAGAGAAACAGAACGCACGGATACTCACCAAACAGATTGCTGGAGTGGCCTTGCTTGGAGACGGGCCGCAGCTCATTGGAGCCCCAGGCATAGCGCTTGTAATTATCCCAGGCAAACTGCATCATCTGAAGAGAGAGGGAAACGAAATTTAGGGGGTTTAAAAGATAGTGTTTGAATGAAAGCCAAAAAAAAAAAATGTTTTTTGAAAGAATTCATAACTAGGCACCTTACAGCGTGCCATAATTTTCAAACCAAATACTTATTTCACTCAAGTTTTTAAACCCTTGAACAAGGTTCCAACTGACTGCCATTATTAAATATTGCTCTAGGAAAACTTTCCTCCCAACTCGGCCTCATCCAGCAGAACCACATCTGAGAGAAACTACGCAAAGGCGATGACAACAGATTCTTTTTTTTTTGCTCCCAGAAGCAAAGAATGACTCCAGATGTTCCTATGTACAGTGTACTTCCTAATATTAAGGGAAGACACCAATGAACAGCCTTGAGGAAAACATCAACGACTTCATCTAAAGCCTGAAAGAAATCAATATTCAAACACCTACACCAATGAACAGAAGGCCAACGTATTGAACATTTGGAGAATTTCACAAAGCAGTGGGAAAAAAAAAAAGAGAGTCATTTACTAAAGAAGGTCCTTGCAGGGCTGAGAAAGACATTGGACTTTTCCCCACTGGCTTTTAGTGTCATCAAACATGGGTGATTATGCACCAGACAAAAATAATCCGAAACACTTTGCCTGATAGAGCACCAAATTAAATTATTTTTCCAAAAACACAAAGACTCTTTATACTTTATGGTCATCCTGCGATTTCTCTAGAGATCTACAAGCGGAACTGTAGAGCCGAGCCCCTTCACAAATCTCTCCGTAATGCCCTCCTGCTGTTTCCGTCTACGTGAAGTCATTTGCAGCACAGCATGTGATTCAAACACCAGCCGACTGGCTTCTCTGAAATTAGATCAGTTTATCGACTGCTAGCTTAACTCAGACTGTGGCTTAATCAAGAAGCTGCCTCGGCTCTTTCCTGCATCTCTTCCCTGACTCCAACCAGAGAGGGGGAAAAAAAAGAGAATTAAGTTAGAAGTAGAAAATGAGGTACAAAATTGAGCTGCTTGGAGAACACAGACGGTCAGTCAGGAGTCCTGGTGGAGTTCCTCCAGGCCTCCAATCTCCCTTGGACTGCATATAAATTAGAGAGAACCCTATTGATTCTTATTCAGGCCTGGGAGGATGCTAGCAATACAAAACATCTCCTAGTCCAAGCATGATTTTTTTTTTTAATTAAACATCATGATCATAGATCAACCAGGTGACTTTAATCTGCATTTAGTCGCTGAAGATCTTGGGGGAAAAAAACTGGCCAGTGGCTCAAAAGGAGACCTTCTGAAGAAAGAGTCATCCAAGGCAGATGTAGGACTGAGGTGTAAACAAATCTGGATACGTTTGAAAATGTCGTCGTCTGAATTTTCGTTTTTAAACATTTCCCAAAAGTTGCTCGTCCACACTGAAACGTCTAAAAACGTTCCTGAACTGCGTATGAGCAAAATGTAAAAAACGTATCGAAGTGCCTTATTTCTGACTGCCATTTATTCACTTTCCGGCTCTTTGAAATGTTGCGATGACTAAAAATGCGTTTTCGAAAGTCTCCGTTTTCACTAAACGTTTCTCTAAAGTCGCTAAAATGGCATTTTCCCCAAATGTACTCATTTTGGAGAGCGTTTTCAAAAAGCTACGTTTTGTTGACTGACAACGGCGTCTCGGTGTGGACGGTAAACCAAAACAGTCAGAAAAATATGCGTTTCAAACAAAAAATTTTATTAGCCTGGACATGAAAATGTTAATACCCGGCTTTCCTAATAAGTCGACTAGCAAGCAGTCTCATTAGGCATGCATTTGTTGCCTGGCAATGCTATGGCCACTCGGTAGCCTTCATCTTTCGGACAGCAGCAGACACAGATGATGCCAAACAGTGGCGTTACCGAGGTGGCAGCGCCTCAAGGGTCCTGGAAATGACACTATTTGCTGGCACGCAAACACAACCTGAGAGAACCAAGAGACCTTTGGGGAATAACTGGGACTGACTTGTGACAAGCCTGAAATGAGGGGATATTAGCCTAGCTCAACAGTGTTGCGAAGAACCAATGGTGAAGTAAACTTAATCTCTTTGCTCTCCTCTTCCGGTCTCAGTATGATGCTGACAATCAGCTGTGCGGAACGAATAAGAAATCATACAGCCGCAGCAGGGATAAGAGGATCCAGAGCACCTGTTTGCTCCTGCCGAGCCCTTTTTTGGTACACAGACAGCAGGACTCTCCAAAACGATTTCCGTGTGTATAGAGGCAATTTTTCTGAATTTTATAAGTGCTCTGTAACAAACGATGATTTCCCCTTTTGCGATAACTATGAAATTTTGAATTAAGTAATCAACTCGCTGTCCTAGACACCTGATACTGGGCATGGTTTGGGAATCACATCATATCCCCCCAGAGACAAAGATATAGACTACCTTTTCCAGTTTCCATTGTTAAGGCCAAATATAAAGGGGACTTTGTACAGACCCATTGTTGTTTCAGGCAAGAAAGATAGGACTTGCCAAACAAGATTTGGATCCAAAGCTCAGGAGATCAAATCCCTGCTAGGCCAATCACGTCAACTCATCCAACACGGTTCCTGAAGCTAGGAGTAAGTAGTAAATCTAAGCCTGGATTCATTTCCCTATCTGAAGAAAACTCATAATTTCTCTCAAATTTTAAAATGAAAGCGTCCCAACATTCTTCATGATTGGACGTACTTCTATATGTGGTCTTCCCCGGATAAACAGGACGTACCATTCTCAAACGGTGGGAGCAAAAACAGAAAACTGAAGACAGCTCCACAAATATGATGCAAAAAGATATGCATGGAGCAGGCTGTGTCAGGATGGCAGGAAGATGGATTTCCTTTCATTCAGCGATCTCAAATTTTGGGCATCTGTCTTCATCAAGATGCATACAGAATCACTAAGCACATTATGCAGATTGAGTTTACCATAAAAATCAAATTACTTTCTCAAGGCTGCGAAGCTGGCTTATTTCCATAACAAAGTCTATTCCAATATGAAGCTAATTGCAGGAGTCCTATGAAATGAACAGGCATAAACTGCACAGTCTATACTCCAAGACAGAAACTAATGCTTTCTTTTATTACCTTTTTGGGTGTAATTTATGGCGTTGGTATTAAATAGTTTAATCACAAACTCGAATTCAATTCAGTGGGTGCAGAATTAAATTGGGTAGCTCAGTGGTTAAAACGTTGGACTACTGATTAAAAAAATCAACCCTGACACTGTTGGGCCCTTAACAACAAGGCCCTTAACTGCTCAGATGGATCAATGAAAACAGCCATAAGTCACATTGGATTGTTCTTGAAACTTATTTCGGCTTCTCCCATTAGGAGTCGCCACAGCGGATCATCCGTCTCCATCCCCCCCCGGTCCTCTACATCTTCCTCTTTCAAACCAACTACCTGCATGTCTTCCCTCACCACATCCATAAACCTCCTCCTTGGTCTTCCTCTTTTCCTCCTTCCTGCAGCTCCATCCTCAGCATTCTTCTACTGATATACCCCATGTCCCTCCTCTGCACATGTCCAAACCATCTCAATCTCACCTCCCTCACTTTGTCCCCAAAACGTCCTACATGCGCTGTCCCTCTAATAAACTCTTTCTGACCCTGTCCATCCTCGTTACTCCCAACGAAAACCTCAACATCTTCAGCTCTGCTACCTCCAGCTCCACCTCCTGTCTTTTACTCAATGCCACTGTCTCTAAACCATACAACATCACAGGTCTCACCACATTCCTATAAACTTTCCCTTTCATTCTTGCAGATGCGCTTCTATCACAATTTAATTGTTCTTGAAACTAATTGGTATTGATTACCTTTCAGAAATATTGCAAATAGTTCAAGCAACACTATATGTGGTTCTTGTTTTTAACATAACCTCCACTCTTCTGGAAAGATGTTCCATTCGATTTGTGGGGGTTTGTGCTCATCAAGACACATGACTGTTAGTAAAGTCAGGTAGTGATATAGGTGAGGTGAGGAGGCCTGGGGTGCACTCAGCGTTCACATTCATCCCAAAAGCTGTTAGATAGGGTTGAGGTCTACTCTATAGCAGGAGATCTTCCACTCCAACCCATGTAAAGCATATCTTCATCGAGTTGGATTTGTGCACAGGGGCTTTGTGATGCTGGAACAGGTTTTAGTCTCCTATTTTTCTTTTTTTACTGTTACCTGGTATAAATCTATATACGATATAAATACAGAAAGATACTTATGATAAATTCAACGTTTTTATTATATCACATTGTTATAATTAAATATAGATAGTGGTTTAAATTGGATACCATTTGAATAGGAAAGTTATGCTACAGATCTGCTCCACTCCCAGATTCACATTGGTGTGGAACTTATAACAAACCTTAGAACAGACATATTCCGATACACCTCAGACGAGCAAAACCTGCATCACAGCTATTTTGGATCACGATACATGAGTCGGCAAAATTCCCTGAAAAAATATATGCCCTGGCAGACCATGGTGGTTGCTCAGTGGTTAAGGCACTAGACTTGGGATCGGAAGGTCACAAGTTCAAATCCCACCACTGCGGGGCCCTTGGGCAAGGCCCTTATCCCTCCCCAGCTCAGTTGTTAGTCACTCTGGATAAGGGGCGTCTGCCAAATGCCATTAATATAAATAGTTAAAAAAAAGATCTCACTCTTTTTCAGGTAATTTGTAAACCAAGCCAATTTTTTTTCCTGCAGTGAAGAAATCCGTAATCCCCTCGTCCTGATTCTCAGCGACTCTACTTCCAATTTAAGCGCACTCTTAACCGGCTGAAAGAATGCGCCATGTTCTACACCGCTGGTCTCGGTGGTATTAGGGCACAAGGAAAGAAACAAGAAAACACACATTAATCGGTCCGCAGAACCCAGTAATCTCTCACTTCGGGTTTTACAGGATCACAGATAAGATGCGTCGAGATCAGATGAGGAAAAGGCCAAGAACAAGCTTTGCACATCCTTTATTCCACCCCTGAGCTTCAGTGTAGCTTATTAACACCTGTAACTCCATCATATCCCATACGCCTCAGACCATATTACATAGTCATCATTTCTCTGACATCTAGATTAGGTGAAAAAGACACAGGAAATCAAATTCTCTCTACGACTTCAAGCAAGTATTATGCAAAAAATTAAATGGCAACAGATTTTATATACGTTTTTTATATTTTTATATATATAAAAATATATTTTTTATATATATTTTTAAATATATAATTTTTATATACGTATATATTATATATATATATACGTATATATTATATATATAT
>JAAIIK010000056.1:1383756-1433445 GCA_014706435.1 Silurus glanis | reverse complement strand
TACACACACACACACACACACACTTTTCAGGTACAAGATACACACTTAAAGTACAAGAGATGTATATTTTATGGCACAACTCCAGTGACAAGAAAAAAAAAAGTTATTTTATTTCTCTAAAGGTATAAAAGTACTCTTTTTTCACCAAAGCTATAAAGTACCATATTTTTCTCTAAAGCTAAAAAGTGCCCTATTTTTTGCTACAGCTTTAAAATACCCTATTTTCTTTAATAGTTTAAGGTAACCTACTTTTACCAAGGATATAAAGTACCCTAGTTTCTATAAAGGTATAAAGTACCCTGTCATCACCTAGGCTGTAAAGTACCTTCTTTTCCTGAAAGCTATAAAGTGCCCTATTTTTGCTCAATATTTAAGGACCCTATTTTCTCTGAATGTATAGAATACCCTATTTTCACCAAGACTATAAAGTACCCCATTTTCTCCTAGGTTATGAAATTCCCTATTTTACTGAAGAAATAAAATACACTATATTCACATAGGCAATAATGTACCCGATTTCTTTGAAGGTGATCAATGAATAACTCTATATTTTTCCCAAAGGTATAAAATATACTCTATTTTCCCTAAACTAGAAAGTACCCTATTTTCTCCAAAGGTATTATTCTATAAAAGGTACAAGTACGACAAGTGAGTCTCAGGAAAACCTGTAGCTGTACAAGTGCCTAGAGAACAGGTGCAGCTCAGGAGGTGAGCATGAGCCACGCTGGCACAAGGTCCACATCCAGCCCGTCACACCGTGCACACACACACTCCTTCGTTTACGCTCTAGTACAGTGCTCCATTGACATGCTGCCAAGCGCAGAGTCTCCAGAGACAGAGTAGCCTCGTGGCTGGACGCGGGAAGCAGGTGAAGTTACAGCCGTTTGCCTGGCTCTCTAAAAGAGCATTGAGGGACGACTGCAGGTCTTCGAGTGCCACGGAGTCGTCATTAAAAGAAGTTTTAAAAACATTATTTACTAAAAGCACACGTTGCAAATCTACATCTGGATCTCTGGAAGCTGCATTGTGGACAGTAACCTCTGAGTACATGGGCTGGTTGGTAAGGTTTTGGATTATGGATTTCAAAGCAAAAATCGGCAAGTGTGTGTGTGGGGGGGTGGGATATACGAAATAAAAGGAAAATAATTGACTTAAGGGTCCTGAGTACAATTCTGCTAGACCACATTGTTGATTATTGTGCACATGTCTCAAGTCTTTCAATCCTAATCGGGGGAAGTGGTAGCACAGTGGTTCAGCTCGGTATCGCCAAGCTCCCACTGTTCGGCCCTTGAGCAAGGCCCTTAACCCTCTGTGCTCCGGGGACACAGAATGATGGCTGACTTCAAAGCGGGTGAAACACCATAGCGATGACAAACGAGGAAAATCCAACATGGTGACACAAAAGAATCTAATAAATAACTGTCTGAAGGCAAATCTCTTTAGTCTTTCCGCTCTAATAAAACAAGTATAGCAACTATATTAGAACTTTTCCACTTAACGTCACCAAGTGCCTCTACAAAACAAACAGCTCTTCGGTCCATCTACAGCAGATGTTACAAACCACACAATTGCATCTTACTGCTCAGCTCTAAACACACCATGGATTTTTCCATCAATTTCAGAAAGGAGTTCATTGAGCGTGACAAATTAGAACATAATGCTTTGCGAACTGACATACTCGTACTGGATCTGAAGCCCAACTTGGTCCAGAGCAAGAGTCGGGACCTTTAGGTACTGTGTTATCCTTTTAATCGATGTGCACCCCTTACCTGGTTGCCTCCAAGTTTTTTTCTTAAGTTTTTTTTTTTTTTTTTTTTTTTTTAATACACTCCTCATCTTTCATCAAAAATAATGATAAAGGCTTTTCATGCACTGCTTGTTTGCATAGCTCACCTTAGATAACAGACTCGTTTTCTATGTGCCCCCCCCCCCACCCCCTGCGTCTGAAAGACTCTAAATTCCCCATGGATTTTCATGGCCTATTAACGTCGTTCAAGTCTCTGTATTGCCTTGATCTTCAACAAAAAAAAAATAGTGCGAAGATACACTCTGGCCGTTTACGATAGGTGCCGAGAGGGGAAAAAAACGGAAATGAGGCTGACTGCTCAGGGGCATCAGTTACCTCAGACTTGAGAACCAGGCTAATTCAGAATTTCACAATTGTAGCTTCTGCATTGGTCGCAAGTGACCCTTCATTAGCGCTAGTTTCAGCTGTCACTAGCGCTAGTTTCAGCTGTTATGGAGAGAGTAAAAGTTTAAAACGTATATTGGTTCCTGACCTCTTAATATCAGTAATATTCTACAAGTTGATCTACTTCTTAGAATCAAAGCAGAAAAAGCCAAGCTCCAAAAATGGTGATTTAGCAATCCAAAAAAACGCTACCAAAAAACTAAAAAACAGCGTGATTATCCAGTTGGAGAGCATGGCAGCAAGCTGTGTGCAAATAATCCATCTAATTTAAACCGACAGACAGCAGTGACTGCATCCAACAAATTCCACACCACCTCAATAAAGCAGATAATAAAAGGGCCAGATAACTAGTATGACTGAAAGATGGCAACCGTCGCCTTTTGACGCTCGTTTACAGCAGTAAATAAGGCAGATTTCGACTGAAAGTGATTTGGTTTCACAGTTACACTTCACGTTTCGAACTCGGAACAGATGAGACATTGATCGTGAACTCTTTCCTCCGATCGATTTTTTGTTTTCTTTACTGAATACACAAGAGAGCCTAATTTCACCGTAAGGCTTTGCTGCCTTTACCTTTGATCTGTTTAACAGTCTGGCCCTCCGTCTGGAACTTGGGCCCAGTCCTAAATTAATCGTGATCTAATCTGCTGAATGCAACATGAAGACAAACCTAAAGAGAATACAGCAACATATTTCACTCACATCGCCTGGTTACTGTCCAAGAATCCCACTTCGCAAGAGCTAATGCTAGAGAACCTAATGCCAAATACGCAGGATTTCTGAAATGCCAAAGTGATACCATGGTTCAAAGTCAGTACCCTGTAGAGGTACTTCCATTGTGAGACCACATTATGATCAGAACCCTGGCACTGAATCTGGAACCAGTAGGGCAGCTCAGTGGTTAAGATGGCACTGAGACATGAACTAGAGGGGTACCTCATTGGTTAAGATGGCGCTGGTACTGGAACCAGTGGGGTACCTCAGTGGGTAAGATGGCATTGGAACCATTTGGGTAGCCCATTGGTTAATATTTCGGACTTCTGATGAGAAGGTTGTGAGTTCAAATCCCAGCACCACTTAATTGCCACTGCTGAGCCCTTGATCAAGGCCCTTAACCCTCAACTGCTCAGTTGTATGAATGAGCGTCTACCAAATACCGTAAATGTTAACCTATCAGGAACTTTCAGGGAGTTGGGTTAAGCTTCCATGCTCTACTTAATCATTTCGTGCGCAATCTTGACCTAATAACCCCATGGCCATTAATGCTACAAACTTCCAGGTACCAGTCTATTCGGATTATTTTTTTCCCCCAATTGCGAATAATCCACCTACATGAGGTTTAGCCCTGAGGCGTAGTTCTTTATAATCAATGACCCTGCATATGTGTGGAAAGTGCCCTTTTTCCAAAGACCATTGGTTCAATAGCATTGCTCTGATGCGTTATGCTACAAACATTCAGCTGAGCGCTTCCTCGATTTCCAGATGAATGATTAGCATCTACTGTGGCCTTCTGTCTGCTGAAGATGTTGGACAACTAGAAGTGGTTCAGTGGTATTGGCTCTGCACTAGAAGGACTGGAAGGCTTGTTCAAAATCCAAACATGGTGTAACCATAATCTTAAAAATAGGTTTTGTCGATTGTGTTTTTTTCATACCAGAGGTCATGTTACAATTTTGCAAAAAGAAACACACCCAGACACAACACAATGATTGGGGGGGGGGAGACAGGCTAGGAAAAACCATTGAAGCTGTTGTGGCCAGGATCAAATTTTAATTCCCTCGCTGATGATGATAATAATAGCACTGTTGGCCAACGGCGGTATGATTTACACGGCCTGGAAAGCTGCAGAATTGCCAAGAACCACTGCTCCAAACACCATGCTACGGATTCATGGAGTCACACAAAACAAGCACAGGTGGCACATCATGGCACAGAGGCTGGAGCTGGCAAGATAGGCGAGAACGATTGCAAAAAACAACGCAAGCGCAAAGTTAAATGAGCAGAGGGAAGAAACATTTCCCTGACAACAACAAAATTAACAGACAAATTGAAACATACATGCAAGATAAATAAAGTTTTTCTAAATGAAATTAGATGATAAAGCTTGGGGCTGGAGGACCACCAAAGCGTCAACCAGAAGACCAATTAGACCGACGCCCCAAAAAGATTTAAATATAGTCAATATATTTCATGCAAAATTGGGAAAATTATTTACAAAATTCGTGAAAACTTGCCTTCAAGCTACAGGATGCTTGCTAATGTTTGGATTTCTGTCTTGTCAGTCATTTTATAGCCCCAACCCCAATGTCTATTTACCTCTTCATTCAGAATTTTGCATGTTTATATGTGGCTTTGAACCAATTTAAATTTCCATGGGAAAATGATATCGTGAGCAATAGCACCTGTAGTTAGCTGGCTAAATATTTGAAGTACTGTAAGTCTCGGGGTTAAGTTTTGTGTACATGGGTGGAAAAGTAGTACGGTTAAAAAATATAATAATTAAATAAATAAATAATAATGACAATAATAATTTTAATACCAATTCAACTCCATCATATAATAAGTATAATAGTAATATGAAATACAATAAAATCTACGCTTGCTAGAATAATCGTAGCAATGCGATAATAAAGTCATAATATTTTGAGAAAAAAAAATCAAACTTACGAGAGTAAAGATGCAGCAGTACGAGAATAAATTCGAAGTAACATGAGATTAAAGTGGTAATATTTTGAGAAACATCACAGAATGTCGAGAAACATTTAGCTGTTTTGCATAAATTGAATTTGGTGGATTTGGTTAAATACTACTTTAGGTTAGGATTTAGCAGTAAGAAAATCAGTAAAACAGACGCTGTAGCAGTTCTGTAGGAAACTTAATTAATTCAGTTTTTTTTTTTAAATGAGACAGATATTAAAGAAACCGTCTCTTTTGTGCAGTCTGAAATGGTGAACATTTATCGATGGCTACATCCAAGTGCTAATCGAAGAGGATATTTTGCTTCTCAAGAAACTACGAGATGATGATATGAAGATCAAAGAAATTGACCCTGAAGGAGTCGAATGCTGGGTCCCAACGCGTTGCGGAGTCATACAATTAGCTTGTAATTTTGACTTTATCCCTGAAATGTGTCGATTTTATTCGCGTGCTGCCGTGACCCTTTTAACGTGCTATTAACAGCTGATGTACTTACCTAATGCAGCTTTAAAAAAAACTAAACATAAAACCAAGTCAAAACACAATTCAAATATATCCGATACGATTGTCCAGCTAAGCAAATGACAGGGATGGTAGCAAGCGTTCTCTCATTAGCATCTGCATCATTAAGCAAAAAGAAATGATCTCTGCATGAATTGAAAACTTGTTAGTTTATGCGAAAGAGCCAAACGGAACACTAGAATGTATGCGGCCTGTAGCTTTTTCCTTCGTTCCCAAAAGCATTAGCAGGTGGAACAAAAATGTCTAATCGAATGGGAATCGGGGCAATCGGACCCACTGCTATTAGGGGCTTGAAAGGAGTGCGTATTGCTAATGGATTGTTCTGTCCTAACAATGACGCTTTTAGCCTGGGTGCACATTTACTCGATCATGATTTTTATTCTATAATTTTGTATTTAAAGGCTAAAAGCCGCTGGACGTCAGATCCGATGCATCAACTGATGCCTATCGATTTACAGTAAACACAAGTGCCCTCTGACTGCTTTTTGCCCAAAATGATCCGGACATTGATTTCTTTTGCACAGAACAACCACCATTAAAAGGTCAGTGTAGCTCACGGGGAAAAACCATGAATGAACACCCGACTCCCACGGTGGCTGTTTGTTTCTATCCAGCGACTTATCAGCAGGATTATTTTCGGCTCTGCGTGGGAGAATTATCAGTGAGCTGTAAAGCAGGGATGCTGCTGAGGCTTAGATCGCTCTCAATCTAGGGTTTTTTTTTTTTTTCACCCACCGAGTATCCGGCTCCAGCATTGGGAGACTTTCCGAGAGAACGACCTCAGAGACCTTATCGCAGCGAGGCAGAAAGGGTGGGAAAATGCCGGGTGGGACGATATGCGCTAATATGATTACCCATGAGACGTGGCTTAATCCAGGAATTAGGATTCAGGATGTGCCTGTAGGTGTGACAATAACCCTGAAGAACTCTTACCTGCAATTGCTTACAGCTGGCTTTTGAGATCAGATGGTGAAATATAAAATACTCAAGCTTACAGCTCTGGAACTCGCTCCGAAAATAGATTAGCCAAGCTGGATTGCCAGTGGATCAAAAATGCAATGCAAGGAGGAGGTTTTTGCTTCTCATTTTTTAAGTTCCCAAGTCGCAGGTTCTCAAACTTTTCCCAGACCCCTTTGATTGTAAAATGAATCCCCCAGACCTCCTCGGTACAGATTTATCCTGATAACGTAACATGATTCCAACCTTAAACTTGCGTATTATTTCAATTTTTACAATAGCATTTGTGTAAGGAATAGACTTGGTTTTGCTTTATCGAGGCCACTCAGGCTATAAACATCATCCAAGTACATCATAATAAACAGAATAGCGCTAAAACAGTTAGTTGTGATTCCACTTTACCAAAACAAAAAAAGCGATCAGGGCAAAAACAAACAAAAAAACAAAAGGAAAAAAAAAACTAGCAAACTGCAGGATTCTCCAGTCCGAGACCATGGCAGCATGGTGGGTGCAAATATTCTGCCTGATTTAAGCAGAGAGCGTAGACCGGTTCCCAGATACTTCAGTCCAGAACGGTCCCGATAACCATCAGGGCTGAACAGGTACAACGGCTACCTTTTAATACTCGATTTTGTTCCTCGGGTAAACATCCCCTTAGCAAATTTCGACTCGCACTACAGACTAGAAACAGAAGCGACATATTCACTTTGGAATTTTTTCCGTCTGATTGACTTTTACTCGATACACAAGAGAGCGGAACGTCACTTTTCACTTTTAGGCTTTGCTGCCTTTACCTTTGATCTGTTGAACAGTCTGACCCTACCGTCTGGAACTTGGGTCCAGGCATGATTTATCGTGATCTAATCTGCTCAATTCCACATAGTGGCGAACCTAAACAGTATACACTAAACTTTCTTTCGGCTTCTCCCGTTAGGGGTCGCCACAGCGGATCATCCGCATATTTGATTTGGCACATGTTTTTACGCTGGATGCCCTTCCTAACGCAACCCTCCCCATTTATCCGGGCTTGGGACCGGCACTGAGAGTGGCTGGGGTCGGTTCCCTGACCGGGGATCAAACCCGGGCCGCAGCGGTGAGAGCGCCGCATCCTAACCACTAGACCACCAGGGAACCCCTAAACAGTATACACTAACGTATTTAAATCAGACAGCCTATAACCTGCTCTAGGAACCCTAAAGCTAACGCTAGCAAACCTTGTGCAAAATAGGCAGGATTTCTAAAAAAACAGATTGATGCCATAGTTCAATATCATGAGTAAAGCCGAAACCCTACTTTTTTCCGCGAGTTGGTTTGTGCGTCGGATGAACCTAGTTTAGCTGACCTAGTGAATCTTAGAGATTATAGACCTTCAAATCACAGATACCCTGCTTATACTCCAAGAAACCGAGGAAGCACTGCCCTAGATATGAGTCATGGGGTATTAAAAACAAAAAAATAAAAAAAATTTTTTTTAGACAATTCGCCTGTAGGCTAAACCCCCCCAAAGAAATATATAAAATCAGAATGATTCCAGGGTTCAAACAGAGAGAGAACAGTGTGTTCTGTGATTTGGTAAATGTTAGGAATTTTGGGATAAAAAAAATAAAAATAAAGTGACCGACATGCACAGAGCAGATGTTGGAATCGAGCACGCGCGTGATCTTCGCTGTAAAGCTAACCCTACTGGAAATAACATGCTTGATGTCAGACCCCCGACCTACGACCACTCAACTTACGACATTTCGGAGATACGACAGTCACCTCCTTTGAGAAAAAATAAAATAAATTTAAATAAATATATATATATATATTTTTTTTTTTATTTTTCTTTATTTGTACTATGTAAAAAAAAAGTATTTTATGTGTCTGCGTCGGAACGCATCATAGAGCAGTCACTTCTCGACTTACGACCTGACGGATTTCCACGTTGTAAGTTGGGGTCTACCTGTACATGCTAACGAGCCATTATGAGAAAAATACATTTGTACACACACAATGGGGCTGATTCACAATCATGCTGAAAGCTCTGTGTAAAAAAATTAGCCTTCTATTGCCTTCACTATTATTAGAACGTTTTCAGATAAATTCTTTTTACTCTTTTATTAAAAACAGGCAAATGTTGTACAGCTATGATAATATTCAGAACGATGGGGTTAAGCTTTTCTAAAAAAGAATCTCTTACTGATTTCACGGCTGCTGATATTCCTGTACATAATAAAATACTGGCGCACATGCGGAGGGAAGATGAATATCTGAGGCGTCTGTATTTTATTTTTTGACAGCACGTCTCTAGTCATCTTTCAAGACACAATATGTGTACGCGCTGGTAGACAGGTTGTGAACATCGATGCTGCACTGATTAGACAGAAGACAATTACAAGATATTAGGCGAAGGTGTTTAAAGAGCTCTAGTGCATACTGATAAGGAGTCTGGAGCAGTGAGGTGAAGCTGGCCATTGATTTACATCTCATTAGGAAATCGGGGAAAAGTTCATCCTTTGACTTGACTGTGCGCGAGTCTAGAATCCTTATAAAACTGCTTCTGAAAACTTAGACCATTTCTTTCCTGTGTATCTCTACCTTAAATCAGTTTCTAATGGGTCAGATGGGCAGATAAACATGCACAACATTTCTTCACAAAGCTTTCAGAAACAAATACACAACAAGATTCTGTATTTCTTCACAAGATTTACAACAAATATACAAGTCGTTCATCTAATGTACCTAAAGTACCCAAACACTTTATTTCAATATCAAAGGCTCAAAAAAAAGTCAGTATCCTAAATTTAGGACTGAACCGAAGACCCTGTAATCTACTGTAATCCAGCATCACCACCCCCTGTACCACTATGTCGCCTAATTCCGATTCAGTATTCAAATATTACACTTTTCGGAAGGCGTCTGGATGTGATCTAATCAACACCTTTGCACATTTAAATCGAGAACATACAGGAAGTATACGGGAACTTCCTTTGCCCACTCCGCATACATAATATCATGAATGTATCACCAATACAAATAATATGCTATCCAAAAATTCTAATAACAAAAAAAATGTATGCTTGGCCCGTTGTTGTTTACCAGTTACTGTTCAAACAAACCAACAAAAAAAAAACAAAAGAAGCATTTCCTCCCACTTGTTATGCTAATTTAATATAAATAGTCTACTACAATGGCTCAGGACTGCAGTGAACAGTTCTGATCCATCACTGAACAGTAAACCTCGACATTGATGAAACTGTAATTCGGTGCTACCCTGATGAGGAGTCTGGTTCTTTTGCAAGGTTTCTTCCTCATGCCGTCTCAGGGAGTTTTTTTTAGTGCCACTGTCACCACTGGCTCGTTCATTAAGGATAAATTTATAGGCAATGAACATCATTCGAATTTTATAACCTATCAATCTCTGCAAAACTGTTTTGGGACAATGTCTATTGTTGAAAGTGCTGAAAAAAAAATGTCTTTGATTTGATTTTAGCTTAATGTCAAGCCACTCGAATGTCAAACATATTCTAAACTTTTAATACAAAGTTATTACGCACATAGAAATTAGGAAACAATCTAAAGATGACTAGGGATGTTTGGAAGTTGTAGCTCAGTGGTTAAGGCTCTGGGTTACTGATCGGAAGGTTGCCCCAGTATCACCAAGCTGCCACTCTTTGGCCCTTGAACAAAGCTCCTAACCCTCTGTGCTCCATCATGGCTGACCCTGTGCTCTGACTGACTGCTTCCTAACATCACTGGGATATGCCAAGAGTTTCATGTGACCAGTAGGAAGCACCTTCAGCTACTATTGACTTTATTTGCATGCTAGCGTTATTAGCCTTGCAATTCCATCACCAAACTTTGGCTGAGAGGCTGCAGTTTAAACAGGTCCCAGTTGCAATGTTGCCTTTCCAATGAAACGGACAACAAATATTAGTTAAGTCAAAATGAATGTAACGAGTCTCCAGTGTCGGCTCTTGGATCAAGTTAAAAATTGTAAGGTGATGTTTATAGCTACTAACATAAAGGAAAACCCAAACTAACTTGCTCTCACAGACGTTCCCTTAACAATACGATTGGGGGAAAAACGTCGAAATGACAGAAATTTAACTTCGCTTCTTAGGAATCTTAATACAAGTCTCAAGTAAATTAATTATAATCATTATATATTACAGGTGTAATGACACACGTGTTCGTAACAAAATCTTTCGGTTCGGTGTGTGTCGAACGCGATCTTTTTTACGTGCGGAAAATAGTTACAATCTGAGATCCCTCAGGAACGTATTAAGTGGCGGACCCTAAGTATAACCCAAACGGGGTCTAACAAATGTAAACAAACCAATACAATTTTTCCCGTTTATTTATTCAATTTAATTTGTTCCAATTTAATCGATTACTCGATGTAATCAATATAACAAAAAAAAGTTAATTTGATTGATTCGATTCTGTTTTAATAAAATATCATTATATATATATTATTGAACCAAACAGGCATTTTATTTAACATTGTTGTAAAAAGTCAAATGTTCAATTGTAGATCACGAATAATAATAAATAATAATAATAATAATAATAAACTTTGTTAATAAAAAACAACAAGCAACTGTATGTTTTGAATGTCTTTCCCCTAACGTGACTTCAAAACCGAGGTACGTACCGGACCGCGAATTTTGTGTACCGTTACACCTCTATTGTATATTATTAATTAGAAGTAAATTAATCTAAGTTTTGGACCCCACCCCCCATTTTTTATAGGTGTACAGCTATGAGGTATAAATCAGTTACAATTGTACCATTTGGGGATTTATTTTTTTTTTTTCATTTTCCATTTTTTTTTTAAATAATTCGCTTTTTTTGACCCACTAACACTATGCAAAGTGATACAAATAAAAACGTCTTCGAGTATAATATGGCATCTTTGTTATTGTGCGTATTCTTTCTGTCTGATCCGAAGCTGATCTGAAGCTGGACTATTGATCCCTCGGTCTGCTGACAGTCTGTGGTAACCCTGTGGTTAATCTATCACCGGGCCGGTCTAGACTCATTTCAATTGGCTCGGGAAAAAAAACGTGACATTCCAGACGGTCTATTTAAGTCATCCTCGATACCTTCCCTAAACATATACCTCCTTTTTTAATCAAATCAAGTCCGACGTCTTGTATATACGACGACACGTGTCTTCGAATAGAAAATGCAACAGTCCGTTAACGCCAACGAAGAGGCTGCTTTAAACGTCTTCGCGTTGCCTCCGAAGGTTTTGTCTCTCCTGGCTTTCGTGTCCCGTGCTGCCAGAACGTGAGCCAGTGCTGATCTAAGGTCCTTAACCCTCGCCTGCTCTGCCTTCGACCGGATTTTGCCTCAGCTGTAAGGAAGAGAAATCTATTAAATCCGAAACCATCGCAATAACAAAGTGCTTTTTTTTTTTTTCCTCGACTCGAAGAAAAACATACTGACCTTCCTCCGAGATTAAAAGCTTCACCTCATGTGACTCGTACAGCAATGCTGAGAAAGTGTACTGACCTCCAACCTGTCTTGCTGCGCACAACAAATCCTTCCAGTTCTTCTCGATTCAGTCAAAACTCTCAGAAACGCCCAAAAAAAACTTACAATTCTCATGTTTTTTTTTCTTATACATCTATGAAGGCTTCTCTCTCCTGACATATCTCAGGCCGCCAGAAAGCAAGCCAATGCTGATTTCATGGGTAACATCCTGAACCCTGGACTGCTCTTCCACAGCTGGAAAGAAGATCCATCAAATGCAAAAATGAATCTGAGGAACAGTAACAACTTCTACTGCAAAGGGGAGGGTTGAGGTTTTCCAGCTTCCACATACATGAGTCATAAAATCACACCATATTTTTTTGAGCTCACTAACCTTCTGACCCTGGAGTACTCTGACTTCCTGCAGACCAAACATCACCTATCTCATCTCAGTGGCATGGTTTCATCATTGTGAACATCTCACTTTCTGTTTGGTGGGTTGTTGTTGTTTTGTTTTCTTCTTTCCTGCTCACTAAAGCGAAGTGAAACCTTATGACATGTCCGAGGTGTCCGATGTCCATGGGAATTTTATTGCTGATGTGATATAATCCGAAACGGTGGCTTCTAATGGACCGATATTGCGTAAAATGAGTTTTATTTACTTGTTTCTCACTCGGCTGGCTTACAAATGAAACTTGAGTGGTCTTGAAGGTGTTCTACAAGCTACAGGTTGAAGTATTTTCCTAAAAATATATATACATTTCTTTAAATAACAAACTCCTCAGGGCTGAGCTTCTACCTGGAACTGGGCAGGAAGCCAACTTACTTGATTGTACACCATCCTAATGTTTCTAAATATATATATATATATATATATATATATATATATATATATATATCTCATTAAATATTACTTAGAATATTGTTTTGTTTATTGATGTACCTCTTTGATCTTCGCCCGTCTCTCCCTGGTTTCCGGGTCTGCCGGCTCCCGGCCCGTGGCTCCAGGCGGCCGTGCGTGCTCGATGACGGGCAGAGCTCCGTCGTCATTCTCGCCCGCTCGGTTCTTCGCAACTTGGTCCTTCTCGCTTCGGATGTCCTGCTTGATCTCATCCGGCCGCTTCTGCAGCGTGTCCTTGGCTTCGAGCAGAGCCTGTTCGTGGTCTCTCCGGATCTTAGCCAGGATTCTCTCGTCCTTGCCCGTACCGCCGGCGTCTCCGTCCGTCCCTGTCCGGGTGTCGGCGTCCACCGCGGTCGGTTCGGAGCGGAAGAAGAACAGCTTGGACGAATCCGGCAGGAAGAAGATCGCACCAAAGCAGAAGGTAATGAAAGCGCTGAACACCAGGAGCAGCATGAATTTCTCCGTCAGCCTGAACGAGGTCGCGCTGGCGGACTTCCTACTCGGGGTGGCCGTGAACGGCATGAGAATAGCTACAGGCATTTTCTTCTCCTTCTTCTTTTTCTTCTTTTTTTTCTATCTTTCTTTCTTTCTTTCTTTCTTCTTCTTCTTCAAGAATCCAACTCTTTCAGTGTGTAGAATCCACTCCTCCTCGGGTTTACACACGTGAACGCCGCGGTGAAAGTAAATCCTCCTCGGGAAAGTTGTGGAGCTCCTCTCTGATCATGCTGACACATCTGTGGAAGAAGAAGAAGAAAAAGTCTCGCCGCTGGAGCTCCAGCAGATTACACAGCGCGGGGGGGCGTGGCCGTCATACATGATTGGCAACGATCCCTAGCCAATCGTATCACCCGCGCCGACTAACGTTATTGTGGGCGGGGTTTCAACAAGCAGAGTGGGCCCACACGTGGATGTGGTGTTCACACGTTATTGGTCATGAAGTCCTAGACAATATTTTTAATTGTAGTGTTGATTTTTGAATATGTAACACAAAACTGATACATTCTTTAAATACATAACAATTAATCAATTATTAATTGTTTTTGTTCCTATTTATCCGTAATGCAATACTATAAGGAAAGCCGCAAATTTCTTCGGAAGCAGATCAGCAATGACCCCTGTTTTTTTTTTTTTTTTTTTATTAGTTTGTAAAAATTTAAAAAAATTTAATAATTAAATTTGAATACATATTCATTAATTTAGCAATCGATTTAGCATTAGTTATTCAATTCATCAACAAATAAAAAGCAGTATAATATAGAATACAAATAAAACATAGGAAACAAATTTACATATGTAAAACAACATGTAAATTCACCAGGAGCAAAGAAAGTACAACATTATTATTATTATTATTTTTTTTTTTTTTTTTTTTTTTTGCATTGTATTTTGATTCGTATGTATTTTTCGATTACTTTTTGGGATTAGATTTTGTTTTGTAACAAAAAATTATAAAATTCTTTAAATAATTACATTTTAATGCATAGTCATTCATTTATCAATTTATCAACATGTAAAAATCAGTATAATATAGAATACAAATAAAACATAGGAAACAAATTTACATATGTAAAACAACATGTAAATTCACCAGGAGCAAAGAAAGTACGAAATTATTATTATTTTTACTTTTTAAGTTTTCTTCTTGCATTGTTTTTTGATTCGTATGTATTTACGATTACTTTTTGGGATTAGATTTTTTTGTAACAAAAAAATTATCAAATTCTTTAAATATTTAAATTTTAATACATAGTCATTCATTTAGCAATTGATTTAGCATTCATTTAGCAATTGTATTGAAAAATTATACCTGGAAGTACAATCGCAAAAAGGGCAAAGGGGATAATAATAAACTATTAACACATTTATGTTTGAAAACATTCTTGCTACAGCATTTTTCACACCTGTCTAAAATGCAGATGTGCCGTTCACACGTTTTTGTTCAGGAAGCACAGCTGGATAGTTATTTTTTTTTTTACATTTTTTACCCTTTGTGACACAAAATTGCTACGTTCTTTAAATAATTACATTTTAAATACAAAGTCTTTGCACTCATTGGCACTGGCCTGTGTGTTGTACTGTACTGTACATTTTTCTCACACCACTTTATGTATTATAGTGTAGTGTTCTATTGTATTGTTATGTCTTGCAACATGGTCCGAGGGAAACGTTTCACTTCATTGTACTCCTTAACAAAAGACTGGACTTTCTGTCTCACACACACACACACACACACACACACACACACACACACACACACACACACTACAAACAAATGCTCCTAAAGTAGTTACAAACGTTTTCATGTACAGTACGTGTTATTATATGGACAATTCTTTTGCACTGAGCTCAGTACACTAAATGTTGTTCACACCTGGACTTGGTCTGAGCCCGTTCTAGTTTCTTTTGTTTTATCTTGTGTTTATTTACGTTGTTTTATGGAGCACCTTAGTCCTGCAGGAAAGTTATTTTGTCACTGTACTGTATCTGGGTGAATATAAAAGCCACTTGACTTGTATATAACCTTTATGAAGGACCGACAATAAAACCCCAATGACTGTTTTCTTTTATTTCAGTGTGTATTATTAAATCCGCTGTTTACATCAAACTTTCCGAGCATATCGTTGTTGATTTCTCTCATGTTCTGTTCTCGAAAATCACATTTCATTTGAATGTATCAGTTATTCGTTAGTGCCTGAATATAATAAGAAAAAAAAAAATAGAATACAAATAAAAATCAGTATAAAATAGAATACAAATAGAACATAAGAACCAAATTTACATATGTAATACAACATGTAAATTCACCAGGAGCAAAGAAATCTTTTTTTTTTTTTTTTACTTTTTAAGTTTTCTTCTTGCTTTGTATTTTGATTCGTATGTATTTTCTATTACTTTTTTGGGATTCGATTTTGTTTTGTGGATTGTCGATGTCCATAATTCTAAAAAAATATTCTTTCTTTCTCTCTGGTATAAAATGTTGTATATTTTCAAGCATTTCATTTCATGCATAAATGATTTCATTTTTATGCTAATAAATAACTTCGATGTGATCTGAATTGTGATTTTGCAACTTCTTTAGCATTAAACACCATTTTTAACGTAATACACACAATGATTTTAGTTGGTATTCTTTTTAATGAGATAAATATCTAAAGTATTTGCAATTCTAATACAGTGCACTTTAATCTCAGAGATAGAGATGTGCCACGTTGGACATGTGAAAGCTGTGACTTCTGAACTGCATGATTGACAAATCTGGAACTTGGACCCAGTGATTCGTTCGCTTTGCTCTTTGCTTAACTCAAGCATTGGTAACATTTTCATAAAGCGAAAGAAAACATCATCGGTGCTGTTCTTTAAAAAATGTTTATTTGAGATGTCATCTTGGAACTTTTTTGAAGGCAACTCATTCCTTTGTGTTCTAAGAGCTTGTCTTTATGTAAAAAAAAATAAATAAATAAAAAATAAAAATAAAAATAAAAATAAAAAAAAACCCATAAAAAAAAAAAATGTTCACAACATATATATATTTAAAAAACTTTCTATAGTAGTAAATTACAAAATAATTCATAGAAAAGAGATATAACTTGACAAATCACTTTGGTTGTTTTTAGAGCAAGAAATCACATGCTCTATCGTCTGTAACTGAGCTGTCACAGTAAATAAGTCTCTTACACTTTAACCCCTTCTCGCCGTGTGCTGTTGTAATTGCGCTGTCCTTTTGTGAATGCTCAGTTACAGTGTGAAATGGATTACACGCCGTTCAGCACTTTGCTCTTCGATTTGCCATGAAACGAGATGGTCAAAGGAATCCCGATCGTTTTCCTCCGTTACGAACACTTTACGAGCCTTCATGTAAATAAAACAACCAAAGAAAAACTGATTTGGTGTGAAATAAGAAAATCACCACAGGCCCGTGCAAATAGATGCTGAATGGAGGCCATTACAGCTGTGCTGACTTTGAGAGTGACCCAATAACTGTTTGAATTGCACAGCTCTGAATGCAAGTTTACTGAACAATTTGCACGTAAAAACCCCTTCTCTTCAGTGCTGAAGATCTCTCTATCTATCTATATATATATATATATCCAAAGAACCATTCAGCTGAGAGAAATACCAGCATATGAGATTCGGAAGAGAAGATTTTTGTGCACAAATTGTTCTAATATATATATATTATATATACATTAGGATTCCCTGGTGGTCTAGTGGTTAGGATGCGGCGCTCTCACCGCTGCGGCCCGGGTTCGATCCCCGGTTAGGGAACCGACCCCAGCCATTAGGGTTGCACAAGCCTTAGTGCCGGTCCCAAGCCCGGATAAATGGGGAGGGTTGCGTTAGGAAGGGCACCCAGCGTAAAAACATGTGCCAAATCAAACATGCGGATGATCCGCTGTGGCGCCCCCTAATGGGAGAAGCCGAAAGAAAGGTAATGTAATATATTATATACACATTAGGGATGTGCAACTCCATATCTGATTCTATTCTATCTCGATGCATAGCCAATGATACAATACATTAAAGATACATATGAAACAGCTACCGATGCAACGATTCACCACTATTATGACGCAGTGCGATCCGATTTCAGTTTGATTTAACACTGAGATTCAATACAATATGACGCAATGGAAAAAAAGATGTTTTGCAATTCAGTATAGTGCACATAGTTCGCTTTTATATCTTTGGTTAAAACAGAAAGCAAATCATAAATTTACTTAAGTGCCTTCTGACTTCTAATGCATTACCCTGTCACAAACAGGTTTTTCTATTGCAAAAAAAAAATAATAAATAAATAATTAAACTAGTTGTTCTTTTCCTGTTGTGTGTGCAGGAAGTTACAGCTCTACCTCTGCCATGTTAATCTGTATTCTATGTGACTCTCAGGACACGCCTCGGTCTCCGTAGCGTTGTGATACGTCAATATTCACGTAGCAGCAGCGGTGCTGAGAGAACGCGCTCGAGAAACGGTTTAGCGACGAGAAATCAACCTACATATCAATTATTGGTCACAAATTTTCGGTCTCTTGCTAAATATTAAAAGTATAGCACAGCTACTAATAATTATATATAAATAATAATTTTTTTACTGATGCACATATGTTAAAAATGATGCCTCGCTTTACAAATCCCAACTTGTATCCGATGCTCACTTTTTAAAATCGATGAATCACATTGCTAACTTTTTTCATAATGTTTTTACCGTTTGCAAATCTATATTAATATATAGTTATATGTTATGATATAGGCCAGCGGTCCCCAAACTTTTTTGCACCACGGACCGGTTTAATGTCAGACAATATTTTCACGGACCGGCCTTTAAGGTGTGGCGAATAGATACAACAAAATTAAATGATAGGACCGGCATAAAAACTGGTATTTTCTGAATATAATAATAAACGTGAATCCACTGTGTTGTTCTTTTTGTTCATTTTGCTTGCTTGGGGGTTTGAGTTTAGCGGTAATGTATTATGCGTTAGCGGCCGGAGCAGCCCCTTTAAGAAGGTAGCGGATGAAGGTAAGACATGTGACCGAGGCATCATGACATGCATCAAGAGTGAGTCATAGACAGATGTGGCGGAGAGAATCCGGTAATTTTCCTAAATAAAACATCATTCAGAATCAGATCATAAATAAAATGGAAATAATGTAAGTAATGTATTCTTTCTGTGCGGCCCAGTACCAATTGACCCACGGACCAGCACTCGGGACCACTGATATAGGCTATATTGTATATCTAAATCCACTGTCAATCCAGGAACTAGCACAAATTTTCTCAATCCAATTCAGCCTACACATTACCTTGCTCTCATGGACTCACCAGTTTCTCATTAATCCTTATTTACATGTGTATATTTACATACATGTTAGAGTTTGGTTGCAGTGGAACTGTACAGTCATTCATGTTTGAATATTCTCCTCTCTTCCAGGAAGATGTTCCACTAGATTTTGGAGGGTGCTTCTGGAGATTTGCGCTCATTCAGCCACAAGGGTGTTAGTAAAGTCAAGCTACCGATGTACAGTAAGGTGAGGAGGCCTGGGGTGCAGTCAGCAATCACATTCATCCCAAAGATGTTCAATAGGGTTGTGCTCAGAGCTTTATAGAAGGCCATTTAAGACTCCAAGCCATGCAAAGCTTATTTTTTTTGGAGCTGGCTTTGTGAACAGGGGCATTGTCATGCTGGAACAGGTTTGGGTCCAATCTATCGGAACAAGATCTTCAAATCTAAACCAATCTCTTAATAAAAGAAAGTCTCAGTTCACAATACATAAAGTGAATGGTTTACTTTGTCACCTGACATAAGTGTTACTGATGTGTGAATAAAGTGCAGGGGATGCAGAAGTGTTTCATAATATTCAAAAATCCAAAATAATCCAATTCCATCCATTCATCAGAAATAAACTGATATTGGTCCCTAAAAATAAAACATTACATTGATGTCTTTGAAAATACAAGCCCTGCTTGCACACTTCTGGTCCTACCACATATATTAATGTGTTACTGTTCATGTTAATGTTGATATGAGTCTTTTATCCACGGGCTTAATTGCTTTACTGCCTGACTGCGCCTGCTTCTAATAAAGCACTCACTTAGAGTCGCTTTAATATCTGAGAGCGAGTAGTTGCTTAGCAGGACGTACTGATAACTAGGAGAAAAAGGTTGGCGAAGGTAATTGAAGGTTTTTTGAAAGCAACCATCATCTGTTCAAATTTACACTCGTATCCTGTCTCACTTGAACGTCACTCTGGATAAAAGCATCCGCTAAATGAACCCTACAGAATAATAGCCTAAGCTAAAAGAACATGCAAGTCGTTTCACTAAATCAAAGCTGATCTAAAGTATGTCTAGCCGTGTGGTGTACATCAGGAGTGTGTGGCTCACGTGCCCCCATTCAGCACAAAACACCTGAAGAAACGCCCCACCTGCCGTGCTGTCAGCTCACAGCTCCACTCCGCCTAATTTATCATCGTCAATTAAACCCCCATCACTCCCCATTTTCACTTCACATGTCGTTATCAGGTGCCAGGAAAAAGCTTTTCCTGGCATGTTTGTAAAGATTTAGGGAAACCAGATTGATTAAGTTCGATAATTCATTCATTCATTCATTCATTCATTTTCAATATATGATGGCATTCTTGAGTGGATGATTCTGATTGGACCAAAAGTTGTAACCTATTTTTGAGGTAAAGTTGTTACTTTTACTCAGAATTTGTTAAGCTGTATGCCTTTATTTATTTTTTTATTATTTAGGATTATACAGTGCATGTTTGGGAAAGACAAGGTGTTCCCAAACATGCACTGTATAATCCTAAATAAAAGAAAAATGTGATAGTTTCGGAACCGGACTAAGAGTAACTTTCGAAAAATCTGATAGTTCGTGAGAAGCCGCGAATGGCTTGAAAGTTTGGAGTTACATTTCGAAACAGAAAAAAGTTTGTACTAACAAATTACATAAAAATGTTTGAAAAACTATTTTATCATTGTATTATTCATTTAAAGTAGAAAATAAAACATTTATGACAAGTAAATCACAATTTTCGTTCAGTTTACAGTATGGTACATGTACAATTTATTTATTTATTTATTTTTTTAATTTGTTATTATTATTTTTATTGATTTATTGATTGATTTATTATTATTTATTTATTTTTTTGCTTTGCTGCTGTATGGAATTTTGGAAACATGAAAACATAAAAATTTCCTATTGGTGGGATGAGTAAAGATTGTTTTCTTGAATTGAACAGTAAATTACTAAAATATTGTTTTGTGGACAGATGAGTCCAAATTGGACATTTTTAGGTCTAACAGAAGAACTTCTGTAAGAAGGAGTACACAAGTTAAGATGTTAGCAGGTTGCCACACCCCCACAGTCAAACATAAGGGTGGAAACAATGGTTTGGGGTTGTTTTGGAGACATATTTACATCCTCCACTATACTTCAACACCATACAATTCCATCTGGACTGCGGCTAATTGGAACCGATTTCACTACACGACAAGACAATGAGCTGAAGCATACAGAGTTGGCAGTCTTATCCACTGTACCGCTACGATGCCAGTGAAGCATTATTGAGTAAATTTGACTATGAATTAATTCAAAACCATGGTGTTTTATTTATACTTGTTTATTCAAATATTCAGTGGTGAACTGTAGCCATAGCCCTATTTCACCCACACTGTTTATTATAAAAGCGGTCAAACATCAGTCATTCTCTCAGCAACCTCAGAATGCTAGCTAGCTAACTACACCTGAGGCTGATATTCGATCATTCATCTCTGTTTAGACGGAACGATGGATGTTGCTTTGTGTGTTGAACAGTAGCAATTGTTAAATACCCCAGTTTTGCTGAAATCGTAAACAAAATGTGATTTCACCACCATCAGGTTTTCTAAATGCTAAAGATCAGAAAGCCTGAGTAGGACTACAGGGCTAGCTTATTTTAATTATAGACATTACAATTAATTCATCTATATAAATATGCATATAAATAAGTGTTGTTACCACATAATTCAATTATTTTTTAGGGTTTCTTTTCGATACAATGGATTTTATGAAACGATGTTTCCACATGATTTGTATACCACCACCACCTGTTTCATTAATATCCACTTTCGGGCCACCACATGATTTCTTTTCCATACAAATATTTTTTCTTTATCCTTTTTTTCATGATTCTTTTCCGTGAATTTTACACATGATGCAGTATTATTCACATTATAGTTCTCCACATATGATTCTTCCCCACCATTCATGGCTAGCTTATCACAATTATAAACAATACACTTCATTTGGTTATATAAATATGTGTGTAAATTATTACCTCATGATTCAATTATTTTTACAGGTTTTTCCATACAAAGAATTTTCCTCACAGGATTGCTCCACGTTTCCACAGGATGTTTCGTATATATATTCTAATGTTTTCCACATTTTTTTTTTCTTCACTTTTTTTCAGAATTCCTTCTTATCCATGTGAATTTTCCACTTGATGCAGTATTATTCGCAGTATTCCTCTCCACCTATTATTTCTTCCGCACCATTCATTTGTTTTTCCAACATGATCTGTTTATTTTTGGGATTCCTTTTTTTATTCACATGCTATTTTTCATTCACATTAGATGATTTATATTTCATCACTCTTTCCATGTTTTTTGACTGATATATATATTCATGCATTAACCCTTACCAAAATATCGAATCTATTTTTACGATTCTTCCCCATGAATCGGTCCAAACAATAATCTCACGTCTATTTTTATTCCATGTGATTATTTCATATTGAACATTTCTGTAAATCCACCATTCCACATGCACACATTGGTTATAGCTCATCTCGCACCCATTTTGCAATAATAAATAATCCTGCTGAACATTTGTATACATGTCTTTTTAAATAGAGAATATCTGCAAGGACACAAATACGAGAAGACAAGCATAGGAAACAGGTCATATGTCGATAATCAGAAAAATAAAGGAAAAGCAACATAAACACAAAATAAGGCATTGTCTCTAAGTAAATCATTCATTAAAGTGGGCAAGGTTGCAGCTCAATTAGACTTTAGATTAAATTAGACTGTTGTGCTTTTGTTGCTCTCTGAATGCATCTGTGTGATGCATTCAGTTTCGCTCTCATGGCTCCAGGCTTGAGCAGCCATGCAGTAAAATTGAAGGAGACTCGAGCGCTGTATAATCTTCTGACACAGAATGCACAGGAAATGCAAACGCTCGTTCAAATCCCAGCCGATTTCATGCATCTTGTCGCTACATTGCAGCAGGGGTATCGTCGGAATCTGTTCTTAAAATGAATGCAGGGTAGTTTTTGGTTTATATGGGAAAATAAACTCTTTTTTCACCCGTCTGATCAGTCATACTTTGATAAGAAGGTGTTTGCTCGAAAATCTCTTGCCGAAGAACCAGAGAGAAACTTTGGTTCTTGAGTAAATACTACAAGACTGAAGTCCATTCCCATGCATGTGCTTGTATGGGATTATTGACTAATTAAACATCAGCATGGATTACTCTATAAACTTTTCCCACTGCCTTCAGTGGATTCAATGTTCTCCGATGACAAGTCGTTTTAGTCCAAATTTGATTCTTGGCTGTGCTGCAGTTTATTCAACCTAAAAACCTCACAAAATGTATTCATTGATCTGATTGGCCATGAAGTGATGATTCATGATTTAAAACAGCAACGTTAACCTGTAATGGAACTCACAAGTTTACAATAATCCACTTCTTTTAATATACTATCATATAATTCAGTACTGTGGACACTCCTTATAACTGGGTACACTGTTAAAAATGCATCAGCATGCATTAGCATTTACCATTTCCTATTTCACTTCCCTATCCTGCACAGGGTGACAGGAAACTTGGGGCAGGGGGCTACAAAAATTGGTGGACAGGAAGCCAACTATCACAATCTCACAGAAACACACACATTACAGACAATTTGGGAAAGCCAGTCAGCCTACAGTGCCTGGCTGTGGAATGGAGGAGGAAACTGGAGTACCCAGAAGAAATCCAGAAGGCTGTGAAAAACCCCAGACAGGATGCCAACTCATCACAGGGGACAATCTCACACAAACACACACATATTATAGCGAATTCTGGAAAGCCAGTCAGCCTACAGCTCATGTTTTTGGAATGGGGAGGTAACTGGAGTACCCAGAAGATACCCAAAGTGCAGGGAGCTCTTGCAAGCTCTGCAAACACCAGAGAAAAGCAATAATTGACAGAAAAAATGGTGTCCAATAGGTCCTAGTGCCCTCCATCCACACATTAAATGTAGATTAGAAATGAAAAAAACAACACAGTGGATTCATGTTTATTATTATCTTTAGAAAATACCAGTTTTTATGCCGGTCGTATCATTTTATTTTGTTGTATTTATCCGCCACACCTTAAAGGCCGGTCCGTGAAAATATTGTCTGACGTGGAAATATTGTCTGACATTGTCTAACGTGGCGCAAAAAAAGTTTGGGGACCACTGCTGTAAGTGGTAGCTCAGGGGTTACGATGTTGAGCTTTTGATTAAAAGATTGTGAGTTCAAATCCCATCACCATGCCGATGTTCTTTTACCCTCAAATGCTCAGCTTTATAAATGCAAGTTGCAAGAGTCAAAGGTTCTGGCAATCCCATTAGTTTGGAAACACGCTGTTGTGATAAAAAAAACTCAATATATACTAGGCCACTCCTTTGCTGTTCATTTTTCTATAACAATGCATCTCCAGACAAATTGTTTTCCGTATTTAAAAGCAGTCTGTTCTAAAGCTAGCATAAGTATGCAATGTAGATTTCTTGACATGTACGATGAGGTCTGCTGTCAGAAATATATTTCTTTTAGCTGGGCAGGTTTTTCTTCTTTACATTTACAGTGTTTGGCTGACCAGAGAGTTAGAATTACAGAAATCCCCCATTTATCGTGGGGGTTACATTCCAAAACCAACTGCGATAAAAAAATAAACCCCAATAATAAATATTTTTATTAATACATTTCATTATTTCAACATAAAACTCCATAAAAACAATTCCCTATAAGTTTTTTTGACCAGGAAAATCAGCCAAATAAATGAGTTATTAATAAACCGGGGGCACGAGATTCGAACCATACACACCGACTCTGGTCTCTATCATACTAATGCACATTTCTCCCAAGATAACACCACACCTACAGAAACCATGACAACACCTGGCCCTCACACCAATCTGTGTAACATCTCTAACATGTCCTAGGTTCAAATCATGCTAATTGTTGGGGGAACTTAAGAATCCTTATACCACTTTCTATATGCTCTACATAGGTAATACCGTCACAACAATGGAATCGCCCTGCGCGGAGGGCAAGGATAGTAATCCCTGTGTTCATGTTTAAAACAGGCCTGCTAGCTGCTAATTAGCAATCACGCCATGTGCACATCCTGCTAACGACGAGAGACTTTTTCTTGCCAAAAATAAAAAAAATGGCACGCTTTATTTATTTATTAATTTATCCCATAAAAAACCACAGGGAGCGTAAATCAATGATAGCTTCCTAATTAGTTTAAAGTTGATCTTCCGGGAACTGGAATATCGCATATAAAATGTGAATAATTGCTCATTTTATTGAACGTCTGTAAGTACGTTACAGAATTTCCTCTGCTTTTGAAATGAAGTAGTGAGAATTAATTCAGGGGTAAAGCTCATGAAACTCAGAGTGCTGACTCTTGATTAATACTGAAGCTGTTTTTTTCAGTATTCGAAAATATGTATGTAATCTTAACAATCTCTGAGACAATTCAGGTTCTTGCTGCTTTGTGCTAATGGCTAATGAATATTTTTACCCCTCTGCTTTAAAATAATCCTTTCATAAGACCAGCATTTCTTAAAAATATCTCTGTCCACAAGAAAATGAAAAAAATTGCTTGTAAGTAACAGCAATGACAAGTAATAGTATGTAATAGTGAAGAATAAGAGGTGGGTATTTAATGGAAGAGAAAAGGAAAATATGGAAAAACGTTCAACAATTCTGAAGCTTAAGGTTGGGGGTTTTCTCTATCCTGTCAATCACATCATCACTAGCTAATCATAGTCTTATATATTTAACTCAAACCCTATATATTACTCTAATTTCAGGCATCTTGTCACTACACTGCAGCAGGGGTATCTTCATAAACGGGGCATTTTAGGTTCAAAACGAGAAAAGCAACCCTTTTTTTTGCACATCGATCCATCACACTTTGATAAGAAAATGTTTGCTTGAAAATGTTAAATAAATAGTGCAAGAATGAAGTCCATTCCTGTGCAAACGTTCGTGTGGGATTACTGACTAATTAAACAACAGCCTGGATTACGTTTTGGTTTTTTCCACAGCCTTCAGTGAATACAGTATTTTTCAATGAAGAACCATTTCAGTCAGGATCTGAGTTTCGGCTGTGCTGCAGTTTTCAATATAAAAACCTCACAAAAAATGTAGCATTAAAACACCGTGCTGCTGAATTGATCTGATTGGCCATTAAGTGTTAATTAATGATCTAAAACAGCAACTCCAAACTGTAATAAAACTCATGTGTTAATAATAATGCACTCTTTCGAATATATTATCATATAACAGTACTGGGGACACGCTTTATAACTAGGTACAATGTTTAAAATGTACTGACATGGTGACACTGACATGGGAAGGAATCTCCAATATCAGTGGGTATTGAATATAAGAGAAACGGAAATGTGGAAAAACATATCCAATAACTGTAAAATGAAACAGAAATATATATATATACAATATACAATATGGAGAACAGTACTGGGACAAATATTTTTGGCACACATGTCAATAAGATTACCAGAGACATGTTCAAGAAAGCAAGGTAATATCTAGCCTGGATTGGATTGAGAATATTTTTGCTAGTTCCTGGATTGACAATGGATTTCGATATGACAGGTACTGTATCATACTAGCGCCTGACTATATTTTACAGCACATTCCAGTTTCAAACAGATATGTCTTTATAATAGAAACTCTAATTGCTTTAGACTGTACATATATCCAGTAAAAGGCTTTATTCTCTTTGTCAGCACAATTCTAACTTGTTGGTTTTAGCGTGTTGCTATTTCTGTTGACTGCAAGACAATTGCTGTTTCCGTTGTCAGGAACGAACTTGTTGCTCTAAGGTAGGTGGAGGATTTACATGTTTGTGACACTAATGCAGTCAAATTAATTTATTCCTTTAGCTTCAGTGACTGCTTTAGCTTGCTCAGGGTAAGAACAATACCTTTGTAACATTAGGTGCATGACACACACACACGGTACAATGCAGAGTACTATGCACCCACACAGTCACACAAAGTCGCACCAAAAATATACATCACCACCTTCATGGAAATGTGTCACACCTGAAGCTGTTTGTGTTCAGTTTTTGTTCCATTTTCTTGTTATATTTTCAAATCCTACACTATACGTTTAAAAGAACTAGGAGACCCAAACCTGTTCCAGCAAAACAATGCCCCTTTGCACAAAGCCAGCTTCATGAAGATATAATGGACATGAGTTGGAGTGGAAGATCTCCAGCTATAGAGCTCTGCAATAGAGCTCAACCCCTATAAAAAACACCTTTGGGATGAATGTGAATGCTGACTGCACCCCAGGCCTCCTCACCTTCACTGCATCGGTAGCTATCTGACATTATTAACAGCCTTGAGGCTGAATGAGCTCAAATCTCCACAAGCACACTATAAAATCAAGTGGAACATCTTCTCAAAAAAGTGGAGGGTATTCTAACAGGAAATGGGGACTGTGGCAGCGGTTCACGAGTGGACAGCGGAGCCAGTCTGAAACAGCAGTAAGAGTACACCTGTAGCTGATGAGAGTAATCAGTGTGCTGTTTCAGTCCAGCGACTCCAATAAAAAGGAGAAAGACACCAGCCTTAGAGGGAGAGAGACACACCAAGCAGGGGAGAGCGGATGGGTCTACGAAGGGTGACTGAGGGTGGCCGAGAGCCGGACGCGGCAAGTGAGCCGGATGCGGGTTCGGGCTGACGCTGAGGAAAGGTGTCCGGAACCACGAGAGAGTGTGGGTGAGCCCCAGCGTGAGTACTGGGGAAAAAAAGCGTAAGGGGTGAAAGTAAAATAAAGAAAGATCTGATTGGTGAACTATTGCCTGTCTCTCTTTCTTCCAGCACGGAACCAGTGAGATATGTTACAGGGACTAAATGTGGAATAGGGTTGTTCAAAAAGTCTATAGAATCTTATGGTCAAGTGTATTTCTTTAGTGATTATTAGCCTAAAGAATGCATTACTTTTTTATTTTCAAATATTTAATTACTATGATTATGTATGTATCTTGATTTTTGCACTGCATATCATTTTGGATTTGTCTACCTTTTCTTAGCTCTTAGGTGTATCCGCTAATATGCTATCATTTTCATCTTTTCTGGTATGTGTCTGCTCTTTATTAGACCTCGGATTCATAGAGTTGACACTTTTCTTTATTCAAGCATTTCGTTTTTTTTCCTTCTCCTGCCAGAGGCTAAGCAGAGAGCTGAAGATCTTTCTTTATGATGGCACAAAATGAGCCCATGTCTGATGAGTGGGTTTGTCGAACAGGCTTAAATGCAGATACAAACTTACTTATTTAGCTCTGAAGGAATCGTGGAATGAATAAGAATTAGACACAAAAAAAATCTTCTGTCATAAATCCCAGCGTATACTATATTCCGTGTATGCATTCAGAACATGTTGATGTCTCGGTAAAGACAGGCAGAAACACATTCTGTGGAAACAGATAAAAGAAAAAAAAAATTGATGTATTTTGCATCCCTGCTTGTTCTATGGCATTCATTAACAACAAGATCTTTATTCTTGCTGCTGAAGTCAGCTGAGGATACTATTATCTAGGTCTGTCTATGTAGATACTCTGATTATCTAGGCCTTTTGTGACGGCTACAAATAAGAGAATGAAGGCTAACGTGTTCTTAGAGACAACAGAGTCAATGTTGCCATACATCTTAAACTACTAATCTTCAAAATTAATAGTATACACTTTAAACACAGTATTGAAGGTCGACTGATTCATCGATTTTGCCGATTAATCGGCACCGATAGTCGATTGCTGGAAGTATCGGCAAAAATCCATACAGATAGTTTTTCCAGGTTGCGTTATACAATGTCACCTCCTGTTTATTTGAAGTTTCAACCTAGCTATCAGTATTGGCAAAATCCACTATCAGTCGACCTCTACACAGTTTACACTGTGTATCACTATGTGTGTGCGGGGTGGAGTGTGCATCATCAAACTAATTTTAATATTACACAAATATAACCCAATTTAAATACAAAATGCAGGTTGTAAAGTAATTGGGGATGTGGTAGATCAAAGGTTAAAGCGCTGGGTTACTGTTTGGAAGGTCAGGGGTTTAAGCCCTAATATTGCCAAGCTGCCAGGGGTGCTGTATCATGGCTGACCATGCGCTCTGACCCCAACATCCAGCCTGACACTTACCCACCCCTCCAAATTTATGTGAAAGGAATCGGGTTACGGTTAGGGAATTAGGAAACATAAATTGTGTAAAACCTGATGATCCCTTTTAGAAGAAATCTATCCAAAGAACGTCTAAATGTGTTCTCCAATATATAAGATATAAAACTAAAAAAGATCTGACATTTAACATGTTAATATTGTCAATATCAGAAATTAACCTATATTAGTATATGGTAAGAAATTGACATTGAATATTTTAAAACACTTTGTTTTTTTGTTTTTTTTTCAAAAAGGTATAAGCCTTCAGCTTAAAATCGAGTATTTATTTGCGTTTTTTAAATAGCATTGTTGCGTAAATCAGAGTGGAAACATTACAAAACATTTACATACATTTTACATACATTTTACAAGATTGAGAAAAAGCACATTTAAAGTACAAGTACACCATCATAACAAAATATAGACAGTTTTAACACAATATGATACAAACCAAAAAGATACACACATCCTACTATTCTACTATTTCTATCAATTAACTGAAATATAGTAAAATTGATAACCATAAGTCAGAATTTAGTTTTAACAAACCAATATTATTTGTTTCAGGCACTTCATAAACGTCCATATATATACACATACATGTACATATATAAATGATCATATTCATACAGTTACTCTTTTCCTTTTTCAAATGTCGAACAAATTCCAGGAATATTTCTTTCTGGTTCTTCTATCAACTGTCCTCTATCTTTTTACCTCACACGTTATCTGTTTAAATACGGTCTCAGCGGGGATACGGCATTGCTTAATAATAATCATGCATTATGTTTTCCATTTTATTTTTTTCCAAATCATGCAGTCAATTTCACCACGGTCATTTGCCAGCATTAAAGTAAAATCTGTCATCGATATTTGCAGAATGGACAAAAAAGTTACAGTTATGTAATTTTATATACTGGTCCTTAAATCTAGACTTGATCTGAATCATACACAGATTTGAAGTGCAATAAGACTTAACTTTAGCCATTAGACAGACAGAGAGAGAGATTTAAATACCTTAAGTGCATCTGTGAAAGTCTTTAAACTAGTTCTAATTTTCCTTTGACAGATGTGGACACCTGAGCATGTGAACATTCCATTCCACATTTAATCTCCATTCACTGTTATAATAATTTCAACTCTTCCGGGAAGATATAACACTAGATTTTACACCGAATGTCTATTCATTAGAGTTCAATGTTGTTGAGGTGTGCAGTGATGATCAAATGCAAACTGTAGTCCTGAGTCAGTGTAGCAGACTATTTAATTTACAGTCCAAATTAAGTGCAGTCCAAATCCATATCTTAAAGATCCTGTGTAATTTCATGGCTCCTCAGGCCGTAGATGTGAAATATCCCCAGCTACAGAGGCACGAATGAATGAATGCATATGATCATTATACCAGGGCGCAAACTTTTTCTTTCTGATCATTTTGGTTTTAAGGGGACCTCCATCATCTAGAGTGTAATGGAATGTTAGACATTCAGTGACCCAGTCGAGCTCTGCGGGGTCAGACGGCGATCCATTCATGTCAATAACTCCAGAAGATTACTGATAAAACTTGTTGCAGTAGTTGACGTGAACGTACACTGTAACGTGACGAGGTACTAATTCAATAATTGAGGCAGATTTTAAAGGAGATGAGGTAATGATCTGAAATAGCTTATAGAGGAATAGAGGAATTACGACTCTATTTTTTATATTGAATCCAAATGTTAATATTAAATCAAGAGTGTGTCAACACTATGAGTGGGTCCTATAACATTCTAATTTCATTCCTAGAATGGACACATCTGCTGTTCTTAAGAAGTCGTCCTGATTATCAAAATGAATATTAAAGTCACCAACAATTAATGCTTTGTCTAAAGAAGTAGCTGGATTTGTGATGAAATCTGCAAATTCTACGAGAAAATCAGAATAGAGCCCTGGGGGTCTATAAATAATAATTAATGGAATTGACTGACAAGACCTGCTTTTGAACACTAAATATTTTATGTTGTTGTAAAGAACTTTGAATGTGTTACATTTGCGTTAAGTTTTTTGTGTGATGCTGTGATACTATATTACTATTATTACAGTGCCCAGGAGCAGTAGCTTCATTTAATACCAGATATTCGTTCATTTTAATCCACGTTTCTGTCGAACACATTAAATTAAAATCCTGATATCGTTAATAATTTCGTTTAGAATCAGCGCTTTTGACATGAGAGGTTATTAAAGGCATTATTAAGGCATTAGGTCACTTCAGAGTTCTATAGCAGGAGCTCATCCTCTCTAGCCCATGTAAAGCATATCTTCATGGAACTGATGTTGTGCACAGGAGCATTGTCATGCTGAAACTGGTTTGGGTCTCCTAGTTTGTATACCTTTAACTTTGTGGTAACAATTTGGATAAGAACCACATATGTCTGGAAAAGCCCGGTGTCCCAAACTTTTGTCAATATAGTGTATTTTGTAATTACTACCGTAATTTCCGGACTATAAAGCGCACCCATATATAAGCCGCACCCACTGAATTTGACAAAGATTTTTATTTTGAACATAAATAAGCCGCACCTGTCTATAAGCCGCAGGTGTCTACACTGAAACTAATGAACTTTACACAGGCTTTAACGAAAGACAGTGCCTGTTACACGGTGTAACGGGTGAAATATGTTGTGGATCCTTTAAGAGCAGAGCGGCATTTTGGGAATAGCCTGTCGCCGCATTTTTTCCGGTATTACTGCATGTGTGCAAGACCGAGGAATATGTCCTTATTATTTTCTGATGCTCATTTCTAAGTTTCTTTGACTAACCCGTAACGCTGTTGCCAAGAAAAATAAAAAAGCACGAGTTTTGGAAACCTGTCTGTGCTTATATGATTTCTGTTGCAACTGGAGTTAGCGAGCTCTCCCTTCACCCAGACTCAACGCGTTACAACGGCTTGTATCTAAACAGTAGCCTACCAAGAAAGTCATTGTTCACTGTCTTCCTCCTTCCTTTCACAACTATTTCTCTCGAGAGTTTATCTTTTGGCATCGTCGTGCGTTTAAAAATCACCACCAGTGGAATTTTTATCTCCCGATGCCGTGCAGCTCAGAACACAGGTGAGGTGCGTTTTTTCGTTTCCGTTCGGAAATTTCATTGGTCTAATTTTATGTCGCTCTGTTTTTTGGCTTGAAGTTTGTGAAACCGGGAAAAACCCAGGAAAAATCCATAAATTAGCCGCTTCGTTGTTTAAGCCGCGGGGTTCAAAACGTGGGGAAAAAGTAGCGGCTTATAGTCCGAAAAATACGGTACTTAATACATGGTCTTTTTGAGTACTTTGAGAAGCTGTATGAGTTATAGTGCAAACTGTTGCAGACAAGACTCACTTTTTTTTAACATTCCAATATTCGTTCCGGCCATGGAAAGATAAATGGGGTGAAGAAGAACCAGAGACAGAGAGAAAGAGCAAGAATCTGGCCACCTAAAGCACTTTTCATGGGAAACAGGCTTGAGGTAGTAATTAATAGTAATTATCATTGCAGCAAGCTGTGCTGTAGAAGATTATGGAAGAGTGGAGACAGGAGAGAGTAATTATGGTCATCCAAGACTAAAGATAAAAAATAAATAAAAAAAAGCAGAAGCTTGAACTATCTCTTATGGGCATATTGTATATAGCATGTGGGTGTGAGTGTGTTTGGAGGGGATTCTACAAACGAGATTCTATATATCAGATAGTACTTGGAATGAAATTCTAAGATAAATAAGATATAACGAGAAGTAAGTTGAAAAAAAAAAACCCAGTCGAATGCTTGTTCTGAGTAGAAAACTCTGACATGGTTTATATATTATGCTAATAAATGTGAGAAACCACTGCGCTAATTCAAAAGCAAACTGTTTTCCAGTCGACTGACTTGCTGAATGCTGGCTCACATCACATCGGGTAATTAGCTTTATCCATCTCATTATGCTTCAGTAATGGATTTCAGAGCGAATGAGATCAATAAATCTCATGCACATTTTTATAAACCAGATAGAACCGCAAATATTAGCGTCATGTCTCAGCAAAGGCATCGATTTGACATGTCAGCAATTTTTTTTATGTGTTTTGAAAGAAAATGATATGTTTTTACTTGTATTGTAATATTTTTATTTCTGTTACTTCTGTATACGTTTGTTTATTTTATAGTATAAAGATATGCATATATGGAGTATATTTTATTTTTCATATTTTTATTGATGTGCTATCGCAAATATGTACATACTGTACTTACCTTTTATACGTACCTCATTAAGTATAATTGGTAAGTATGTGGAGATGTTGTAGCTTAGTGATTAAAACATTGAACTTTGGACTTAAAGGTTGTGAGTTAAAATCCCACAATCAAGCTGCCACTGCCACCGGGCCCTTGAGCAAGGCCCTTAACCCCATATTTGTTTAGTTGTATGAATGAGATTAATTTAAGTCACTATGGATAAGAGTGTCTTCCAAATGCCGTAAATGGAACTGTCAGATGTCAATAATTAGTCAATCTGGTTTCCTGCATTTGTGGGGCTTGGACTTTGAAAGAGGGCACCAAACCAGTGTACATGACAGTGTACCTGGTGAGCAAGTGTGCAGCTGTGGTGCCGTGACCAGTCTTTAACCAATACTGAAGTTTGCATGTATATATATGTATATATTTATAGGTCCAAACTCTGAGGTAGGTGCTTATTATCCATTAGCCGCTGTTTAGCAACAAACATGCTCAGCAAACACGTGTGTTTTTGGCTGTACATCCTTCAGCACACTATTCCTTTTTCCATTCATCCCTTCCTTAAGATAAAAATGGTTGAATAGGGTGGAGTTTGTCCGAGTTGGTGGTTATGTGATTAAGGCTACATCCATTTCCAATATCTTGATATTAAAAACGCAACATATGTACAATATGTACAATACCGTATGTTTTTCCGTCCACACCGATACGGAACAGAGAATACATGTATTCTCCCAAGTGAATACGGTTAAAAATGCCGTTTTTACACCATAATGTGAACTGAGAAAATGTAGATATTAAAAAAATGCTGCAGTAGATTTAGTCACTCAACAACAACAACAACTCCAACTCTTTGTCTGTTTAATTAACCCTATTATCCAAGAAGTCATTTTGCCCCCATTTAATGTTTGATGTCTGTAAATGCACAATTAAAATCGATTTATTTTGTTTTAGCTTAAATTACTTCCTAATTTAATGGGGGCAAATCTGTAAATATAAAATGAACACAATCGTATTTTTTCAACGTCACATTTTGTAGCATCGATTTGACCCCAGGCTCTTTTAGTTGTATAAAACATTAGTAATATCAAAATTGTACACTTGTTTTGGTTGGTTTGCATGATAATGAGGTCAATATAACATGCTATAATTTTTATATATTCATGCAAATGTGCTGTCATTGTATATATATATATATATATATATATATATATAAATTATACTATTATACTATTATACTACTATTATACTATCAATTAAAAGAGATAGAAAATAAACAACCGGACAAAAAATGACACAAGTCAAAGCTTCTAATCCAGATTAATGTGTATGTATACCTAGTGTTTATACACCCGTGTGTGTGTAAAAATAAGAGTAAATAATGCAATTTCTCTATGTAGCATTATATTTAAATGAAAAGTAAACCCTTTAGCTGTAAGTCAACTATTCAGTCATTTCATTCAGGATCATGGTCATGTGTCAGACTGGTGGTGCACAGCTCTAGACAAGCATAGGAATAGAAAACATTCTCAAACACATTACATCTCCTATATGACATTTCTTTCTGAAGAATTCTTCGGTTCGTTAGATTTAACCCGATACCAACACGCCAACAGCGTAGCTTCGGTAAGAAGAAAGCAACGATTGATTCCATCGAGGTTTCCAGTAAATAATTCGCAATGCATCTTTTCATTTCTAATATTTGGTCCCAGTCATCCCTTTAATGACTGTGCCAATCCTGTCAGTTGAGGAGGCTACCAGGATGCTGGTAAGGATGCTTCCTGTCAATTTAAGCCCACACTTCTACAGCCTGGTTGCACAATTCAGCTAGAATTTGTGGTTCCTATTTTGGTGTTTCTTCTCCTGTTCAAAATAATAACACAAGAGATTGAGATCTGGGGATTTATCATTAACTCTATTAGCTCTATCATTAAATTTTATGTAAACTTAATTTTATATAGTGCATATAGCAGTAGACAATGATAAAAAGCAGCTTTACAGAATGTAAATCTATATCCCTAAATGAACAAGCTATTGATTCCAGTTGTTAGGACATTAAGTCAAGTCAAGTTTATTTCTATTGCGCTTTTCACAACAGACATTGTCTCTAAGCAGCTTTACAGAATTTAAGAGTTAAGGAGAATGATGTGTGTTTATCCCTGATGAGCAGCCGTGGCGACTGTGGCAAGGAAAAACTCCCTTAGATGTTATGAGGAAGAAACCTTGAGAGGAACCAGACTCAAAAAGGGAACCCATCCTCATTTGGGTGATATCAAGAGTGTGATTATAGACTTTAAACAATACAGAACACTGGAGAGTGAGAACCAACATGAGCACTGGAATGTAAGCTTCTGAGTAATGATCTTTCTACAGTCTTATACAGTTATTTGAGATTATGGAACCAGGAGCTACTGAGCAACTCATAAAATAGCTCAACATTTGTGCTCATCACAGATCCAACACCAGCTTCTCCATACCAGAGCCTTTAAACACTAGAGGTCCAATGTCCAAACTCCACATGAAGTGGGATCTAATATATTACATAAGAAATCCTACATTTGCATGTAATTACTCATGTAAATGTGAAAATTAAGGTTTAAACATACATATATATAATGCAGTGTAAATGTAAATGTAAAATTTACAATGGAAAAAAAAAAAACAGATTCAAAAGGAATTTGGAGTTGGGTGTAGAAATCCTTATAGTTTCCAGGTGTGGAAGAGAAGCAACGGAACAATGCAACGATACGTACAATAACTGCATACATTCGCTATTAGCTTCACTTTATATACTAAATAATTCATAATATTTATCAAATAATACAGTTGGAAAAAAAATAATAACCACATCAGAAGGTCAAAGCACACGTGCAGAATACCTATAGTTCCTGTATTAAAGCCGTTTAGCAATTTTCTGCCAGCGTGATTTATCACATTAAATAGTGAAACAGATTTCCCAAAGATTATATTAGACATCATTTCCATTTCCATCAAATTACAGCAGCTGGGCTCAGCTGCTCACGTAAACCAAAGGTGTGAGAAACAGGATGTCTTTGGATGCAGGAGAATAACATTTTCTGTTCACTTGAACTAGGAGATCCAAACCTCTTCCAGCATGACAATGAACCCTGTACACAAAGCCAGCTCCATGAAAATACACTTGACATGGGTTGGAGTGGAAGATCCCCTGCTATAGACCTTTGACTTCAACCCTATTGAGCAGCCTTGGTATGAATTGTATTGATGACTAAAACCACAGGAATGTTTTACTTTTTAACTGACTTTACTAACGCCCTTATGGCTGCACAAATCTCCACCAAAACACTCCAAAATCTAGTGGAACATCTTCCCAGAAGAGTGGAGGTTATTATAACAGCAACTGGGGAATAAACGTGGAATGGGCTGTTCAAAAAGCACATACCAATCTTATGGTCCACAAACTCTGCATATAGTGTATTCTAGGTTGTATTATGTGAGAAGCATTTTCTGGACATATTCAATTTAATCCTCGACAATGCGTTTGGCAATATATAACTAACTAACGTGAAAGATGAATAACATTATTTTCATTTAACCTTTTCATTTGTGTGAAGTGAAAATCTGAATATGTTTTATAGGCAGGTACAAGACATGAATGGAAGAAAATGGTCAATCTAATCAGGTACATTATTTGGCAATTACATAGTAAAACAAAAATCAGATTGGATCTCAGGCTGCTTGAAATACAGCACACACATGATGCACATCAATTTAAAGTGTGTATTTGTCTGAATCAGTGATGCAGTGATAGACATCTCAAGGTCTGTAAAGTGAAGTCTGCTTTATCTGCCTGCTGAAAGAGGACATCTCTCATGTCACTGAATGATGGACATCTGTACTTCAAGTCAGCCTGCTGCTGATCAGCCTGGATTCTGTACAGTCGTATTTAAGGCGTCTCTGGCTTTTCACTTTGGCATTTACACTGATTGATGAATCGATTATCTTTATACAGGTCACAAATAAAGGGCACAGGTCAAAGATGTCTCTTAGGTTTGTAAAGAACATTTGATAGATAAATCAATTGAAATAAATCATAGAAATAATGCTTAGAGCGGTATATTTAACACACTTTTAAAGGCAAGTCGAAAGATACTGAAGCTTTAATTTAGATAAAACGCTCTTCTTGCTGGGCTTGAATAATAATAATCTCATAATGCAATTGCTGATTCAATCACAAAATGTTTTCAACTTACAGATATAAAACACATGCTAGAATGCTGTTAAAGAAAATTCAGTGATACTTTTACTACCCCAAGAATTATTATCCAATTTCTCCGGTTTTAAGGGGCGGTGAAGACCTGAAATAATTCAGTCAGAAGAAAACAAAATGAATCTGGCAAACAATTTGTGCATTAGTTTTGTTCAGGATATATTAAATGCACATGTCTATGAATAATTAAATTAGATTGCAATATTCAGGGTACATATAAACAATACATTCTGAATTTCATGCCACACACATTTTCCTATTGATAGTTTTACTGCTGGGAACATTTAATGCTGCTGAATGACCACAAGTTAGTTATTGTTTTCACTTCCTTTTATTAAAAACTCTCTTGAACATAAATAGAGGTAGAAAATACAAAACACAAAGCTCTTTGTTTGATGTGTAGCAGTGGTCGATGAAGTTCACTTCCTGTACTTAAATACATACTGTACTTAATCCACCACTGCTACAAGTACAAACCCCTCCTTAAATATGACTCCAGTAAGAGTAAAACATATCCTTTTACATCTTTACCTGAGGAAAAGTACAAAATGAACTACGGTATATGAACAATAGATCCCACCCCATTCCACATTTAGTCTTGATTTGCTATATTAATAACTTCCACTTTTTAGGAAAGATGTTCCACAAGATTTTATAGTGTGCTTGTGAAGATTTGTACTCATTCAGCCACAAGGGTTTTAGTAAAGGCAGGTATTGATGTAGGTTAGGAGGCCTGGGGTGCAGTCAGTGTTCTAATTCAATCTAAAGGCTTTCAGCAGGAGATCTTCCACTCCAAACCATCTAAACCATATCTTCATGGAGCTGGCTTTAATTGTACAACATTGGAAGACATCCCATACTGTTGTGTGCCTCCAACATTGTGGTAACAGTTTGGAAAAATCTGTTGTCCCTATGAATGGATGGATGGATTGATAGATAGAACTTTATTGTCATCATATAGTATGAATTATGTTCATTATATCCATACATATTATGCTCCCACACAGCGGATCATCCGTCTCCATACCCCTCTGTCCTCTACATCTGCCTCTTTCAAACCAACTACCTGCATGTCTTCCCTCACCACATCCATAAACCTCCTCCTTGACCTTCCTCTTTTCCTCCTTCCTAGTGGCTCCATCCTCAGAATTCTCCTACCGATATACCCCATGTCCCTCCTCTGCACATGTCCAAACCATCTCAATCTCGCTTCCCTCACTTTCCCACCCTCTAATAAACTAATTTCTAATCCTGTCCATCGTCGTCACTCACAACGAAAACCTCAACATCTTCAGCTCTGCTACCTCCAGCTCCACCTCCTGTCTTTTACTCAATGCCACTGTCTCTAAACCATACAACATCGCAGGTCTCACCACAGTCCTATAAACTTTCCCTTTCACTCTCACAGATACCCTACTATCACATATCACTCCTGCTACCACTCTCTCCATTACTGTGCACTTTTGACCCCAGGTATCTAAACTCATGTATAGTATAATATCAAATATGAATTACAATCAAAACTATTGTCAGAGCTGTTATGTAAGGGGAACCCATGGCTAGGTGTGCTTAAAATAATTCCAATGCATGATGCAGATGTGAATTAACACCCGGTGTAAAGAGTTAAATGACAAGCCCAAATCATTCATTTAGCTTTGTAATTGATTAGGAAATGTTTAGATTTATCATTTTCAATGCCTTACTCTGTATGCAACTGTAACTGTAGGTAACTATGGTCAACTATGGTAACTGTATGTAAAGCAGATTATTGTTTCAGATCAGTGATTAAATCTGCATAGAATAGAATAGCCTTTATTTGTCACATATACATTACAGCACAGTGAAATTCATTCTTCGCATATCCCAGCTTGCTCAGAAGCTGGCGTCAGCCATGATATGGCACCCCTGGAGTACAGAGGGTTAAGGGCCTTGTTTAAGGGCCCAAGAGAGGCAGATTGGGGCTTGAACTCTGACCTTCCGTACAGTAACCCAGCACCTTAACCACTGAGCTACCACTCCTCATCCTCATACATACCACTCCGCATATTTAGACAGTCCATGGTAAAAAGTTTAAATTTATTTGTATAGTGCTAAAACAGCTTTACAGACATGAAGCGGTTATCAAAGAATCCATAAGTTTGTTCCTTTAAATTGTAAGCTTATCCAAAGAAAAACTCCCGAAGATGGCATAAGGAAGAAACTTAAGAGGAACCACACTCAAAAGGGAACCCACCCTCATCTGGGTAGCACCGAATTTCCATCATTATTAAGTTGTGCCTGTGGTCCTGAGCCATTGTAGGGAGAAGGCAGTTCAGAAGTTTAATCAAAGCAGTTCAAAACCTTCTGACCAATTGCAAATCAGAGTAAAGAATCTGACAGTGCTGTGATTTGTGTTTAATGCATAATAATTTCATATATAATTTCAGCAACGAACCTAAGTCAACAACACCTAACCGAAACGAAAATAGGTTCGGAGTCAGCATGAGCTGTCAAAATCCTTTGGAACGAAATGACTTTTTAATAAATAAATGTTCACGGTGCCTGCAGCTCTTCGGCAAACTGAGTAATGACTGTGGAATCTCTGTCATGTTCATTTACCTCACTGATACAATTGCATTTTTCCAAAGCAGCAGTCAAAACTGTCCTTGCCTATATTATAAAATCCACACAAAGTACTGGGACACCAGACTTTTCCAGCCATACTTTATGTCGTTCTTCTACAAACTATTACCATCATGTAGAATCACACAATTGTATACAATGTCTTTGGATGTTGTAGAATAAAACATTTCTTTCACTTGAACTAAGAGACCCAAATCTGTTCCAGCATGACCATGAATACATGCTTTAATTTTCACAACCACTGTATCCACAATATTCTGATGTTTTAAGTACAAGTGGTATAATACCTAGTTTGATCCTTAGCTCAGGTTATTGTATGTGTGGCATTTCACATGATCTCCTTGTGTTCATGTGAAGTTTTCTCCATGCGCTCCTGCTTAAACCATGCTGAAAGGATTCTTCTTAGCCTTTGGATAATTACGATTTCTTACCTTCCACCTGTAACCCCAGCTGACAGGTTCTCCTAAAAAGACCCCCAAAGAACCTTTCAGTTTTTTTTATTTAATAAGTGGTATAATTAAAAGTTGATTTTTTTTGCCCTAACCTCCTAATGGGAAGTGAAGGTTGTATTATTATCCATGACATTATACAGGTGTGGAAGAATAAAGAGCAACAGGATGTTTAGAAGTTCGGTTATGAGCACTTTATGGTGTTCGTGATTACGGAAGCGGTACAAATCTACAGTTTCTGGGTGAGATTTTGCACCTGAAACGAGGTGGCAGAAAGTTTGTCCCAGAAGTCAAAGAAGTAGAGCATGAGAATGAATAAAGAACCTACCAAGAACAAAAGTTTGAAACGTTCCCCTAAATGGATATAAACACCCAAATGGATCATTTTTTTGTACGATTACCATCTTTTTGTGTAGCATGCGTTGGGTTCTTGTATATCTTCCACACTCGGAAAAACTAAAAGGATGTCACGGACCAAAATTTCCAACTGGAAGTCAATGCAAATGAAGGAAAAATACGAGCAAAACCTCTGTTAAATATTAAAGAGCAATATTATGTTCTAAAAACAGCTTCTTCAAACACCTATTTGATTTATTATTATAAATTATTATTATAATGGGTAATAATTTATTATTATATTATTATAAATGGGTGCCTCTTGTGTCATTCAGTTTAAATTGTGGCCTGCAGCAGGAGCTATTTAAAAAAAAACATAAAAATTAATTCCATGAAATGAAACCAGGAAAAAAACAAGAAAAAACACCAAAGGAACTAAAAGCAACAAAAGTAAAAAAAAAATTGGTGCAAATATGCACACAAGTGGGCTATTTATGTACAAAGATTATACGATGTAAAAGAAAAAAACGGGATTTGAGTGTTGAGTAAACATGGCGTACTACAAAGTAGCGCTGAAATTATACATAAACGAAAGTTCTGCTTGTTCCTCACTGTCAACAGCCTCTTAATACCCTCATCTATCAGTCGGTGAACCACGCGCAATGTTCCACACACACACACACACACACACACACACACGGCAATGACAGCAGGGCCAATTTTCTTGAGAGCTGTTTAAGATCATCATCGTGTTTTTACTCCCATGCATGGCTGTAATCTGATGGAATGTGTTCTCTATAGAAATAACACCCCCCAGCCTACTTACCCACATATCAACTGCTATTCTGTCTAAATATAACTCAATAAAACACACACACACACACACACACACACACACATTTTAAGAACATCCTTATTTATAATCCCAGACCTAAAATGTGCATGTGCTTTGATTCAGCACTGGAATAGATGCTTTTCCCACATTGCTTTTTGTTCAGGATGGCAGGAACGGGAAGAAGATGGAGATAGTAGCTGAGCTGTTAAGATATTTGATTCGAAGGTCATGACACACCAAGCTGCCATTCCTGGGCCCCTGAGCAAGGCCCTTAACCCCTGAGCGGCTCATTGACACGAATGAGATAAATGTAAGTCGCTCTGGATAAGGGCGTCTGCCAAATGCTGTGAATGTAAGATGGATTTGAGTGGGGTGGTGGTGGAGGTGGATATCGGGGTTGGTTAATAGGGGAAAGTGTAATGTGTTCATTCAGCTCAGGTAGGAACAGTTTTACCCGACAGGGTGGTGATTGGAGCGGCCGTCAGCGCTGCCAGTCCAGGAACCTCACACTCATGCACTTCTGCTTATCCGCTGCGGAAATGATCGCACACTGTACGCACTCTCGTTTACTGTAAAGAACAGCTGATTTGCAGTGCATTAGATTAAGCTCTCTTTTATAGCTCCAGCATATAAGGTCCATCGGTGCATGCCAAATCACATATCATACACTATTCTACTCCGTTTTTTAGTACGAGTAGTGCGAGTAGGGTGTTCACATTGTTAAAAGAGCACTTCAAGTAACCAGATGATGCACTTATTTAACCAACCAACAGATTGGTTGCCATCAATGTACAAATGGTGGAATTTTGAACATTTTATGCACTCAGTGGTTGCAGACGGGCTTATGTACTGAAAAAGGTGAGGTGCTACTACACAGTGATGCTTGGACCATGCTCGGAAATACGTCCGCTGATGTTGGACAGTAAACTAAAGAAATTACATTTTTCCTAGTTGGTGATGTTGCGTTTGCCTTAAATGTTACGCATGTTGGACAATAGTGTAAATTATTTGAGTAAATCTACTTCATTACTGTACTCATTTTTTTTTTCAACTACTTTTTATTTTTTCTGAGCATCAAATACAGTGGGGCAAAAAAAGTATTTAGTCATCCACCAATTGTGCAAGTTCTCCCATTTCAAAAGATGAGAGAGGCCTGTAATTTTTATCATAGGTACACTTCAACTATGAGAGACAAAATAAATCCAGAAAATCACTTTTTACCCTTTACTCAACTACATTTATGATTTAATATATGTTTTTACTCCACTTTAATTTAATGGACAATGACCATGACCAATTAGATTTTGCACCTGAGTTGAATATGTCATTAAGACTTAACCGTCCCCTACACACATCTGTTGCACATGAATGACTTTTTAGCACTGCTGACCTCCTTTCAGTCCAAAAATAGTTGAGAACCAGCTTTTGTTAAAGTTGAATAAAAATAATGCCCCTCTTTAAGACATCACATCAGCTCTGCATAATGGTTTGACTTTATCTACTTTCATTTTATTCTTTATGTCAATTAAATACTAATGGTTCTTCTTCATTGTGACAATGATACTGCAATTTTATTTGTTAACGTTCTTCGATCTTATTCTGCCATGTCGAATATGCTGTTGTGTTGATCTCGGAGTGTCAAATTTGATCTTTATATGAACACCCAAATGGATATAAACACCCAAATGGATACTTTTTTTTGTATTATCACATTTTTCCGATGAATAATTACAGACAGGAAGGTGTAATGCAGCCAGATAAGTGGTCGCTCAGTGCTGAAGATGTTGGACTTCTAATCATAAGGTTGTAATTTCAAATCCATGCTTTGCCACTTCTTGGCCCTTGAGCATAACCATTAATGTCTCAGTTGTATAAATAAGGTAAATGCAAATCACTCTGGATGATGGCGTCTGCCAAATTACATAAATGAAAATTATTTGCGTATTCACCATAAAGGCTGAATTTTTAGCTTTACCTCTAAAGGTTAAAGCTTTGACACTGGGGACTCCTTCGTATAATTTGTAGCACAACCATCCCCATGTAAGTTGTTACTATAGACATGATAACATATCCAAACCGCGCTATTGTCATGTATGAAGTATAAAATCCAGATGTTTAATGCAATATCAGTTCGTCTATGTGATAAGGGTATAAACCTAAGAATAAACTCACACTTTGGCCTTAGAGATGCAAAGGAAATGAGACTGTTTTTCTTCTTTTCACTTCATAGCTTTCACACACACTCACACTTTCCCCACTGTGGAAGAGATAACACACCGTCTGCTCCCTCTCCCTCATCAGCCGCTCGAGGAATTCAACCCTCTGTTCACTGAGCCTTTGAGATACAATATGCATGATATCTCTTTATACCTCTGACCTTCACACTCTCACAAGAATGAGACTCTGACAGAAAAGCCATCCGAAAAAATTGGAAATTGGGCTTCGGTCTCTATGTGCATGTGATCTCAGTATTCTCTGACCTCATCCTATATCATAGCAAAAACAAAAAAACAAACTGCATACCCAAACTTATCGTTGAATATATTGTCCTTGAACTGACTTGAGTCAATCAATTTTTTTTATTGCAAAGATTTAGCACAGAGTTACGGATTGGAACACGGAAAAGGTCATTTTGGCCAATCGGAATGCGGAGCCAGAGGTCTGCATGGGATAGCCTTGACCCCTGTTGTGATGGAGTGGAAGGGATGACAAGCACGATTCTGGAACGAGATCGAGGCAGAAGGGAGGGAGCATGAAACTAAAGAACAGCAAGACGCCATTCATCATGAACACACAAGCTGGAGAGACTGCAGGGAAATTGCTGTTCTTGAAATGAAAATATGTCTGCCAAAATAAACCTAGACTTCCCATAAGGTTAGGGAATGAACTGTAAGAATGAACAGATGGATTTTATTTATATATATATATATATATATATATATATATATATATATATATATATGGTCCCTATATGAGTTCATTCTCTTTAGATTTCCTAACCTGCAACACCATACCACTGAGATGATGTTTCTTCTCTTGCTTATATTTGGATTCTGAAGCCATAATTCCCTATTAAACCTTCATCTACACTTATTCTAAATATGTGTGGCAGTCTGTGAAGCATCAGACATTCTTCTTCTTCTTTTTCTTTTGGCTGCTCCCATTAGGGGTCGCCACAGCGGATCATCCGTCTCCATACCACCCTGTCCTCTACATCTGCCTCTTTTACACCAACTACCTGCATGTCTTCTCTCACCACATCCATGAACCTCCTTCTTGGTCTTCCTCTTTTCCTCCTACCTGGTGGCTCCATCCTCAGCATTCTCCTACCAATATACCCCATGTCCCTCCTCTGCACATGTCCAAACCATCTCAATCTCGCCTCCCTCACCTTGTCACCAAAACGTCCAACATGCGCTGTCCCTCTAATAAACTCATTTCTAATCTTGTCCATCCTCGTCACTCCCAACGAAAACCTCAACATCTTCAGCTCTGCTACCTCCAGCTCTGCCTCCTGCCTTTTACTCACTGCCACTGTCTCTAAACCATACAACATCGCAGGTCTCACCACAGTCCTATAAACTTTTCCTTTCATTCTTGCAGATACTCTACTATCACAAATCACTCCTGTCACTCTTCTCCACCCACTCCACCCTGCCTGCACTCTTTTCTTTACTTCCCTAACACACTCTCCATTACTTTGCACTGTTGACCCCAGGTACCTGAACTCCTCCACCTTCTCCACCTCTTCTCCCTGCAACCGCACCACTCCACTTCCCTCACTCTCATTCACACACATGTACTCTGTCTTACTCCTACTGACTTTCATTCCCCTTCTCTCCAGCGTGTACCTCCACCTCTCCAGGCTCTTCTCAACCTGCTCACTACTCTCACCACAAATCACAATATCATCCGCAAACATCATAGTCCAGGGAGACTCCTGTCTGACCTCGTCCGTCAACCTGTCCATCACCACTGCAAACAGGAAAGGGCTCAGGGCCGATCCTTGATGCAGTCCAACCTTCACCTTGAACGAGTCTGTCGTTCTTACTGCACACTTCACTGCTGTCACACTGTCCTCATACATGTCCTGCACCACCCTCACATACTTCTCTGACACACCTGACTTCCTCATACAATACCACAACTCCTCTCTTGCTTTCTCTAAATCCACAAATACACAATGCAGCTCCTTCTGTCCTTCTCTATACTTCTCCATCAACGTTCTCAAAGCAAATAAGGCATCTGTGGTGCTCTTCCTCGGCATGAAACCATACTGTTGCTCACAGATGGTCACCTCTTCTCTCAGCCTGGCTTCCACTACTCTTTCCCATAACTTCATGGTGTGACTGATCAACTTAATTCCCCTGTAGTTACTGCAGGTCTGCACATCTCCCTTATTCTTAAAGATCGGAACCAGCACACTCCTTCTCCATTCCTCAGGCATCCTCTCACCTTCCAAAATCTTGTTAAACAATCTGGTTAAAAACTCCACTGCCACCTCTCCTAAACATCTCCATGCTTCTACCGGTATGTCATCTGGTCCAACCGACTTTCCACTCTTCATCCTCTTAATCGCTGCTCTCACTTCCTCCTCACTAATCCTATCCACTTCCTGCTTTACCAACTCCACATCATCCAACCTTCTCTCTCTCTCATTTTCCTCGTTCATCAGCTGCTCAAAATACTCCCTCCATCTTCTCAACACACTCTCCTCACTAGTCAACACATTACCATCTCCATCCTTTATTGCTCTAACTTGCAACACATCCTTCCCAGCTCGGTCCCTCTGCCTGGCCAATCGGTACAAATCCTTTTCTCCTTCCTTAGTGTTCAACCTCTCATACAGCTCCTCATATGCCTTTTCCTTGGCTTTCGCCACATCCCTCTTTACCTGCTGCCGCATCTCCTTGTACTCCTGCCTACTTTTCTCATCACCCTGTCGATCCCACTTCTGTTTTGTTAACCTCTTTCCCCTTATGCTCTCCTGCACTTCCACATTCCACCACCACGTCTCTTTCTCTTCCTTTCTATTTCCAGATGTCATACCAAGTATCTTTCTAGCTGCCTCCCTCATCACTCCTGCAGTAGTTTCCCAATCATCCAGCACCTTTTCACCCCCACAAAGCCCCTGTCTGCCCTCTTCCCTGAACCTCACACTACAGTCTTCCTCCTTCAGTTTCCACCATCTTATTCTTCTTTCAGTCCTTACTCTCCTCCTCTTCTTCTTCGCCTCCAAAACCATCCTACAGACCACCATCCGATGCTGTCTAGCTACACTGTCCCCTGCCAACACCTTACAGTCTCCAATCTCCTTCAGGTTGCATCTCCTACATAGAACATAGTCCACCTGTGTGCACCTTCCTCCACTCTTATAGGTCACCCTATGATCCTCCTTCTTCTTAAAATACGTATTCACCACTGCCATTTCCATCCTTTTAGCAAAATCTACCACCATCTGCCCTTCCACATTTCTCTCCTTTAGGCCATACCTACCCATCACCTCCTCATCACCTCTGTTCCCTTCACCTACATGTCCATTAAAGTCTGCCCCAATCACCAATCGTTCATTTCTAGGTACACCATCTACCACTTCATCTAATTCACTCCAGAATCTTTCCTTCTCCTCCATCTCACAGCCGACTTGTGGAGCATAGGCACTGATGACATTTATCATCATCCCTTCAACTTCCACCTTCACGATCAACACCCTATCAGAAACTCTCTTCACCTCCACTACACTCTTACTGTACTCTTCCTTCAGAATCACCCCTACACCATTTCTCTTTCCATCCACACCATAATAGAACAGTTTAAACCCACCTCCAATGTTTCTGGCCTTACTCCCTTTCCACTTGGTCTCCTGAACACACAACATATCTACCTTTCTCCTCTCCATCATATCAGCTAACTCTCTCCCTTTACCAGTCATAGTGCCAACATTTAAAGTACCAACCCGAACCTCCACTCTCCTACACTTCTCCATTCCCTGCCGTCTCTGTAGACGTCTTCCTCCTCTCCTTCTCCTCCTTCGGCCAACAGTAGCCCAATTTCCACCGGTACCCTGTTGGCTAACGATACCTGTGGCGGTCGTTGTTAACCCGGGCCTCGACCGATCCGGTATGAAATTCTTAATCGTGACCCGCATATTTGATTTGGCACATGTTTTACGCTGGATGCCCTTCCTAACGCAACCCTCCCCATTTATCCGGGCTTGGGACCGGCACTAAGAGTGCACTGGCTTGTGCAACCCTAATGGCTGGGTTTGAAGCATCAGACATTACTCTGGGTAAATGCTGTAAGAACAAAAAAGCCATAGCTTGAAAGATGAGTTTTTTCCTGCCATTAATATGGTAATTTGGCATCTCTATTATTTTATCAAAATGTCATGAAACTGTTCAGGATTGTTAAAAGAGGTGGATGCATTTAATGAAATGTAAAAAAGTAAAGAACAAAGTAAACTCAAAGTAAAAAAGTAGCTTTTCAAAGCAAAAAGATCATCATAAGGCAGGAAATATAGTCTTTAATGAAACACTAAAGCTGATGAATGAGTTGTGACAATATGGCTTAAATACACACATGCTATATGATGATATCTGGTTAGATGCAATCTTCTTCTTCTTTCGGCTGTTTGAATTAGAGGTCATCTTAGAAGATCATCTGTCTCCATACCGCCTGTCCTTTACATCTGCCTCTTTTAAACCAACTACCTGCATGTCTTCCATCCGCATATTTGATTTGGCACATGCATACGCTGGATGCCCTTCCAAATGCAACCCTCCCCAGTTTTTTAGGCTTGGGACCGGCACTAAGACTGCACTGGCTTGTGCAACCCTAATGACTGGGTTCTCTGGTTAGACGCAATGGTTGATGAAAAACGTAGTCAAGCATCGATTTCTAATGGCCATGACGTATTTATATACAGTTTATTTATATATATATATATATATATATATATATATATATATATATATATATATATATATATATATATATATATATATATATTGTACTTATTTAGAATATAAATTAAAAACATATTTTTATCACATGAACATATTTTTATCACAAAAACAGTATGATATGCAGTAAAATACTTTTTTTAAGGACAGATCTATAACATAGAACAATAAATAAATAAATAAATAAATAAATAAATAAATAAATAAATAAAAAGGAATAATAAGAAAAGTCAAGAAGAAAGAAGAAAAATAATAAAAATAGAATGTAATTGAAGTAAAATAAATAATGTACAATAAAATAGAAATTGAATTGTATTTAATTAAAATAGAGACAGCACATGGAGCAAACATGTTTCAGTATTTACTTACATACAATTACACACACACATGGCATATTTATACTTACATTTTGTCACTAAACCAGGTTGTAATGTTATAGTTTTATATGAAGCATCCTGTTATTAGTTCTGTTATAGCATTTGTTAGAAAATACAGGCTCTGAGCAGATTCTTACACCAAGCAAGGGCTGCAACAAGCTCATTCTCTGATAAGGTTTAATTATCATTGGGGCAATTCATCTCAGTTTCAGCAATATGTAGAGAATACCACTGGAAGTGACATTCAATAGATTAGAGAATTGGAGTTAGTGGGACATTAAAATCTATCCTGAAACAAATGTGTACACAATTAGCAAATAAAAAGAAATCTTTCTAGATAGTGTGGCCACGTCGGCAATGACTTCACTTATGTAAGAACGGAAAATGATCGACTCTTTACAAATTTACATTTTGAGTTGAAAAATCTGGTGGGAAACAATCTGAGTTGATATTCTTTGAGTTTTACTTTGACTTCAAAAAACCCATTGTCATAATTTTTTCTGTAATACATTAAAATAAGGTTTAATTTTGACCTTCTTTTTCATACTAGGCGAGCCAGCCAGGAGGCATAAAAGTGGGGGAAGGAAAGAATGACAAACAGCTGCTTTTCACTGAAGGTTCTAAGGAGCAAGAAGGTGGAAGCAGGTGCAGAATATCTTCAATCAAGAACAACTGAAACAAACAAGGACTGGGAGAGAATAAAAAACCCAAACAACAAAGGCTAGACTAATGATAGGCAAGGCATAGGAAACTAGAATGTGAAACAAAAAGCTGATATTAACCAGACATTATTTTATTCGAAGGTGTGGTTTGAGGAGAATTGTCCGTGGTGGCTGTAAAATCCTCACCAGCATTTAATTTCTCTCTCTCTCTCTCTCTCTCTCTCTCTCTCTCTCTCTCTCTCTCT
>JAAIIK010000056.1:1329751-1367887 GCA_014706435.1 Silurus glanis | reverse complement strand
AATATTAGTGTTCTGTTCTGCTACAGCTTGTCACGTTACTAAGAAACCGGACACATTTAAAAGCCAATAACTTTCAAATTGCAGAATTCTTTCTCAATGTTAAACATCTACAGAAACCTGGATAGAATCAGATGTCATGTATCTAAAAACAAATGTGTGAGGTGGAACATAACTTCAGGTGTTCTCAGGTTGATTCCTCCAGCGTTGATTCCCAGCACCGTAGATGCTTTCAACGGATGCAGTTCTAGCCCTACATCATTTATTTATATTTAGATTCAGCTAAAGAAACTTTATTTTCTTCTGGAGAACTTTTAGAAGGAGCCTACTTGAGCCGAGTACTCCAGGGAAGGGCTCTTCCAAGTGTAGTTGTGTAAGTGATGCAGGTTGGCTTCAAGTGTATGTTTATTGCGCTTCTTGATGCCTCAATAAACTTGATCAAGTGCTTGGACATCTGTGTAGTTTGTGTCTGTTTAAATGAAGAAGCCACTCAGCAGATGGTGGTATAAAACCCTCCCAGTTCCGTCAGACACTTGATTCCATTGCTAACAATGCTGTTATTCTTATCTAGTGTGCATTTTATAGTTGACCTCAGTGGACTGGCAAACACTAAAACATTGCCTTAGTTTACATCAGTTCATGTAGTAAAACCTTGAGAGAAAGCAGGGACTACAACCCACAAGAGATCTCATACGCAAATCTAATGATCAGATGATCTCCAGCATCTTGGATTATTGTGTCGCTTTGTCTTCGGAAAAATACTAGATGTACCAAATGTGCTGCCGGATTTATCATTTGTAAAATGCTACATACAAAAGGTTGATTCCTAGACTAAAACCTTACATTTACATTTGAGCCATTTAGAAAACGCCCGTGTCCAGAGCGACGTACAGAAGTGCTTTGAGTTTCTATAAATAAATAAATCTACACTGGTACGCTAGATTACAATTTAAGATAATTCAGCCTACAACTTTGCCGAGTTTTTTTTTTTTTTTTTTAAACAAAGCAAACTTGGAAAGTGTTAGTTTAAGTGTTTCAGGAAGATCAAGGTCTTCAACCGTCGCGTAAAGATTTCCCTGTTCGGACATCTAGAGAAAGTTCACTCCACCACCTCGGTGCCAGAACAGAGAAGAGCCTTGAAATATATTTACCCCTTACCCTAAAAGAGGGTGGAACCAGTCGAGCAGTGCTGGAGGATCTCAGAGAGATGAGGTCTCTGAGGTAAGAGGGTGCTGGTCCATTTCTGACCTAGTAGGTTGAACACAAGTCATGCAGCTGCGTTTTGGATTATTTGCAGTGGACGAAAAGCGTTCCAGTCTAGAAATAACAAGAGACTGAACAAGCACCTGAGCAGCCTGTGTGGACAGAAATGGTTGAATTCTTCGGATGTTGAAGAGAAGAAATCGACAAGATCGAGCCACAATAGCAACATGTGAGAAGGACAGTTGATTGTCTATAGATACCCCAAGGTTGTGAGCAGTGGCTGAAACCTTTTCTTGGTGAAGAAGCTTGTGTGCTATGAGCTTGTGTACCTCAGTCCATAATGCTCCCAGCAATGCCACCATGGATGAACAAATCTTAGAAGAGTGGTCAGACAAAGAGTGGTCCTAAAAAGCCCCATATAGGATGCAAAAAAAAATCAAACAAACAAGGGTAACCTGAAGGTACCCTGCCTCCAGATTAAAGTATGGCAGTGAGGTAAAAAGGTAAGTGTTTTGTGGTTCACCAATGTAAACTGGGTTAGATTGATACCAAAATGGTAGTATGAGATGTTCGGTAGGAGGTGGTAGCTCAGTGGTTAAAGTGCTGCTTTACTGATTGGAAGGGCAGGGGTTCAAGCCCACGGATCACTAAGCTGCCCTTGCAAGGCCCTTAACCCTCTATGCACAAGGGGTCCTTCTGTATCATGGCTGATCCTGCACATGGAGGTGAGGTATAACGCGATCACGCTTTCTGAATCCGTAAAAGACGATCTTAATGAAATCTTGGCCAAATTGTAAATCAGACTCTAAAAATCACGTGTTCCCCAGAGAAAGGACAGTGAAAATCCTCGTAATGATAGACCTGTGACAAAAGTAAATGACTACATTCTGTTTACCTCATCCACCACAATCCTTGCTGGTGCAATATGTCCTCGTATAATCAGAAACATTCTTCGAAGAGAGCTGGATGTGCACTGAAGCAGCATTCACACTCTGCAATTTTAATCAATAATTTCCTACACTGCCAGAACTTTGTCGCTGGCTGTCTTGGCTCACAAAGCACTTTAATATTATGTCTTCTAGGACCACCAATCTCAGCTCACAAATAATGAATTCTTTCACTCTGTCATAGCAAAAGAGCATTCGGAAGGGAGACAGTATAAAATTTCACTTTGCTACGTCTCTGTGTTCATTAATAATGAATTCACCTGATTTCATTTCTTTATCCAGACATTAGTATCACCTGAGACAAATTTTACAGTGATTTAAAATAAAAACAATATTTTAAAAGAAATGAATAACATATAATCAAAATTTGCAGTACATTGAGATTGACCTTTTTCAGTCATGCATATAATGTGACCAAATATGCGGATAAGAAGACTGGGTAGGGCCTTCAGAAGATCTAGATGATGCAACTGTTTGAATGGGGCTTGTTAGTGGGGGTAAAAAAAAGTGACATTAAAATGTGTTATTAGTTATTATGGATTTGTGTTAATGAAAATAAGTTTGTAAACTGTAGACAGGAATCACAGAACAATGCAGAAAATCTGGATTAAATTACATTAAACAGTGGGAACAGGTAATAAATGCTAGTTGTTCGGTGTAGTATATTTCAGATATAAATTTACATTAATGAACAGGATGTATAATATGTATTTACAGTTGATTTGTATTCATTCTTTCATACATAGATTGTCCTGGGGACAGAATTGGCATATATCTGGTCAAATGTCACTTATATAAGAATCTGTGGATCAAAAATTCGTAAATGAAACAGCTTTGAGGATGTTCATTCGACTTGCAAAGCAGGAACGTTATTGCTAAGTGGTTAAGGCATATGACTTTGGATCTGATAGTTGTAAGTTCAAATCCTGCCACACCAAGCTGCCACTGCTGGGCACCTAAGCACGGCCCATAACCTCATAGCTGCTCAGTTGTATGAATAAGGCCTCTGCCCAATGCTGTAAATTAGGCAAAGAATTTTGCTGGTTATTTGTAGTGAGACAATTACCATTAAATGTATGAATCTAGTCTTTTCTACTGACATTGTTTTAAAGTGTCCCAGGTATCTTTTGCATGCTTAAAAGAATGCCCAGAAGAGTCATCAAGACTACTTTGTTGAATCAAAAACAGCTTTAATTTCAACATTTATTTTTTTTCACAAGTGCATTCTTTCAAAGTGTTGGCTCACTTCCATGCTTTGTAGACTTTTGATGGTCTTATTGTATCAAGGTTTCCATAACTGATTAAAAACAACCCCCTCGCTTTGCTTACTTTCAGAACTAGAGAAAGGTGAAGTTTCCAGTTGGTGCAGGACAGAATAGTGGCACGTTATGCTCCAGCCTGAAGCAGAAACAGCTCGGGGGTTCAGAGGAGCATAGCAGCAGGTGTTGACATCTAAAGCAGTCTATTTAATTGGGCATCAGGGGGATTTAGTCGTTAATGGCACACCTATCTTCAGAGCAGAAAGGTGTCACCAACGCACACACACCAAGGAAATATGCAAACTCAGAGGGCTTTAATGATTAACATGGACTAGTACAAAACAGCAGAACTCAATTTAGGACCTTGTGACCTTGTGGTTTATTTAAGGGTGCATTACTCACTTAAATACTAGAAACAACTCAGGCATATTTAATATAGTGCAGTACAATCTGACAATGTTAAAGGTTTATAATTTAAATATAATTGTTATCAGGTATCTAAGTTTTTGTCAAAAAATGTATTAAACTTGTAGTACATGGCACAGTGGGTATTGTTGCTACTGTACCTCATAGCTCTAGGGTTGAGGATTTGTGTCAATGGAGTTCATGGTGCCAGACAAAAATACTCATTCAAGATGTATTGGTGCCTCAGGCTTAGCATTTCTTTGCGAATAGGGACTGCACTGACCACGATTAACTGGCTACCAAAGATGAATGGATGAGTAACAAATATAATCAAATGTAAAACTATAAACACTAAAGATGGGATCCCATTTTGCGTCCAGTTCCTCTCAAGGTTTCTTCTCTTATACCATCTACGGAAGTTTTTTTCCTTTCCAGTCGCCCCAGGCTTCCTAATCGGGGATAAATACACATAAATATAAGTGAATTTTGTTCTGTAAAGCTGCTTTGAGACAATGACCATTGTTAAAGGCGCTATAGAAATTAAATTGAATGAATAAATAAATGAATAAATGAACAAATCACTGACAATATCATGGCACTCTAAACGTCTACTATTGGAAATCTTCTGGCTGATGTGCACACAGGACTAGGATTTATATTATATGCGTATAAAAGTAAATTGTGTCCATGCCTCTGTTGGTTAGGAGTCAGATGTCTTTATTGATATTGATTGGGGCTTTATGGTGGCTGACACATTGCTGTCAATAGTCTGAAATGAACCACAGGCTGGCTCAAGATTAGAAATAAAACAGAGCTATGCAGTTGGATTAGAGTTTGAGTTGTTCTCATCGACTATTTGAATGCATTACTTAATGCAGAACAGACATTAGACTGAAACATTCTGAAAATCCAAAACTGCTTCTTAAATCCCAGATTGGGGCCTAGACACTTGGCATGAGTTAAAACTTGAACATAATGGCTTATCTAAGCTTACAGTTTACACCAAAACTTCTCTGACTGTTGTATCCTGCTGATGGGATAGAAACAGGAAACATCTGGCACTCGCTAACAACATGGCGTGCTTCCTATGATTTTTCTCTCTCAGCTAAATAGATAGTGATTTGTATTGTCTCATGAATATGACAGATTTGGATGGGGCAAAAGACCTTACCACCAGATAGCACATAAGCATTGGTATACTGTGGTCTAGTTCCACCTTAACCAAGTAGCTTGCTCATTTCTATTTTTAATACTTTGTAATACATTGCTACAGAGTTGTTTCTTAGTCATCAGGAACAGACAACTGCAGACAAGTGACTCCCACAGTTTCTTTCATATTGGATGCTGTTTGGTCAATTTAAATGAAAAAATTTGACTTGTCCAAACACAAAACAAATACACTATATGGAGAAACGTTTTTAGACATGATCATAAGATTGGCATGTGCTTTTTGTCCATATTTAGTCAGCATTTACTGTTAGAATAACCTCCACTCTTCTGGGAAGATGTTCCACTAGATTTCGGAGTGTGTCAGTAAAGTCAAGGTAGTGATGTAGGTGAGGTGAGGAGACCTGGGGTGCAGACAGTGTTCAAATTCATGTTCAATAAGGTTGAGGTCAGAACTCTATAGCAAGAGATCTACTGCTCCTAAGGTACCAATGACCACTGTCCTGCCACTCTCCTCTCCTCGGATCTGCCCGCTTCGTCCCGGCTTGTCTCTGGATGGTATTCTCTTCGATTGGAGGCCAATTTGTGCAGCAGTGGATGGTTTCACATCAACAGCCTGAGTATCCATGAAATTGCAGAGTAACACAGGAACATCTGAGGATGGATTCAGACTCTACTTAATGTCAACAGTCTGCTAGACTAAATCAGGACTACAGTTTGCATTTGATCACCATCATTGCACACCTCAGCATGGTTTAGCTGTAATAAATGAACATTCAGTGCCAACCAGATGAGGATGTGGTTCCCTCTTGAGTCTGGTTCCTCTCAAGGTTTCTTCCTTATACCAGTATTTCCAAGCTCACGCATTAGGGACAAACTTACACTTATAAAGAACAATCTGATTCTTTCTTTAAAGCGCTATACAAATACAAACGTAAAATGCATTGCCATTGGTAATCAATACCATAATATAATGAAAAATGAGAAAAGGAAAAAGAAGATGAACACAATCATTTTCTCCTCATGATAATCAAGAATTATAATATTTTTGTGATTATATTTAAAATTAAACTGTCATCCTGGTGGCTTAAACAGGTGAAAATCATTAAGGATGTATTGTTTTCATTGAATTCATTGAATTTTCTGAGATTTACCTATAGAATGCTATTAGAGTAAATGGCTTTTATTTTTAGATGAATTATTGGGGGGGAAAAACAGGACCTTGGTCATTCTATGTACTGTATAACCCAAACACCAATACTGTGTTTGTGTCTTCTTCAATGGAAAACAACATTTAAGCTTTGTTTTGTTTTTAATGTTGGTTAAATGTCTGCTTGGTTGTTACATCTTCTTCACAACACTAACACCAGTCCACTCTAAGTGGTGTCACTCTTTTTCCTCCTCGATCTGTCAAATCATGATCTTATTTAGTTTCATGTGCTGGATGGTTCATAATGAATTCCTGATGTAACCGAAGCAATTTCAGAACAATTCTCCTCAGAAGGCATTCGAATAATGTCGTTTGAAAGGCATTGATGAGACATATTAGTGTATATGACAACCCATTACATTCTTTGTGCACCCTCTGGAGTCCGGAGCAATTTCCTCACGTAGAGCAGGCCAAAGTAATTTGCCCTTCTGCCTGTGAGTCTCACTCATTACCAGGGGTGTATCGGTGTACACGTGTTCTTACCGAGTTTTTTTTTTTCGGTACAGGGCTTTCGTTTCGGTACACATGTGTACCCAGTGCAATCTTTTTTACGCTCAGAACACAATCTGAGTTTAAACTTGAAAACATACACACTAATGCCAGGGTTGTAAAAACGAAACTAGAGTTAGCGCAGTGTCAGTGTGGCTACTCGCTCTGTACCGGAAAAGGAGAAAATCCTGACAATTCCACATATCCAGGGAGTGAATGAATAAAGGATGGAAGGAATGAAGACGTTTGTTAAAGTCTGCTGAAATAAGCAGAACAGTTAAGTAGCTCATATCTTCTGAAAATGTAATATTGAATCTAAAACACACACACACACACACACACACACACACACACACACACACACACACACACACACTTATATAAACATCAGTATTACCCAAATGGGATCTAACAAATGTAAACTATTTAATTCCATTTTTCCATTTATTTAATTTTGTTTAATCAATTTAATTACTTTTATTTTAAAATTGATTACTCGGTTAAATCAATAAAATAAAAAAATGTATTGCATTAATTTGATTTATTTTATGTTTGTTTTCTTTTTTATGAAATATTATGAAATATTATTTTATATATTATTTAACCAAGCAGGAATTTTATTTAAAATTGTTTTAACAATCTAAACTGTTCAAATGTTAATGATCACAAATGTTGATAATAGTAATAATAATTATAATGATAACTATTATTATTATTATTATTATTATTATTATTATTATTATAGTAACAATAATAAACTACCTTAATTTTGTGTACTGTTACACACCTATTCATTACCATCACCTGAGTGCTCCAATCATGCTTAACAAAAACTGGATCAAGTCTGAGAAAATGATAAAGTGTGAAAACACTTTCGACTACTGTAGTTTCCTTTCTGAAGGTAAAAAAAAAAAAGGATAATTAAAAAACTTTTCATAGATGAACAAAAAGCCACTGTTGTCCATCAGGGGGATCAGATGGAGGTTGTCTAGATAGCCATATGCTCTGTCTGTGGCCTTTCTGCTGCTTTAATTGAAGGATGGATTGAACTATTAGATTCTCATCAAAGGTCAGGATCTTTATTGTAGGCCATCTGATTCGGATGAGAGAGGTGGGAGCACATCTGTCCAGTTCATTTCTGAGAGAATGGCTACATAGTGGGTTGGAGGAGTGACCTCCACTCAGGTCAAGACACATTAGACTTAATGTGCTCATGCGATGCCTAAGACAGGGCTGAAAGCTAGCTTTCGGGGTACTTTCTTTTTTATTCTTTTCTCGTTTTCTATGCCGGTTCCCACCCACCGTCCAGTTCTCGACGATCATATGACAGCTACCAACCAGAGAGGATGAAGGATGACACATGCTTCCTCTTTGAAACATGAAGCCACTGCACCTTTCCGAACTGCTCCTCATCTGCACCAGAGAGCATCATAACTCATTCAGAGCAAAATACTGTACATGAGCTGACAGATGATTCTGATTGATTAGTGTCACTTTGATTGACAGGACAGAGAGAGTATACCCTTCACAATCAGACAACACAGTCACATTTGCACTCTTGTTCCTTGCCTATCGATAACTGTGGCATTGTCTCATGTCTAATTTGTAACTTCACTGTACTGTAAGGTACAAGTACCTTTTGACCTTTTTTCAATGAGCGGAAATGCAGAGATGAAAGATTTTTCAGGTCCATGTACAAGATTGTTAATACATTAAAAGAGCAATGTGGAGATACAATTTGAAAAGTTGAATAGCTACAGTACATTAAGGCCAATTTCCACCGCTACCCTGTTGGCTAGCAATACCCGTGGCGGTCGTTAGTAACCTGGGCCTTGACTGATCCGGTATGAATTTCTGATTCATGATCCGCATATTTGATTTAGCGCATGTTTTACGCTCGATGCCCTTTATTATTGCAACCCTCCCCATTTATCCGGGCTTGGGACCGGCACTAAGAGTGCACTGGCTTGTGCCTCTCTAATGGAAACCCTAAGTACAATACATAAATTAATGAAATTGTTGCTCTCAAATCCCATAAGAGTGCATTGTTCATTAAATAAAGCTCTTGCCCAACACCAGCTTCATTCTTATTTCAGGTCATTTTATGAGAAACATAAAATATTTTACCATCTATGCTGTTTACCCGAACTTGCCAATCAAACACCATGTAGCACAATCAAGCTGTTATGTGTCAGTGCCTGCCAATCACAAAGTTTTACACATCATGAAGTTAAAGGCAACTTTTTTTTTTTTTTATACAGAGAACGCTGTAAAGCAAAAGAGCAAAGATTTGTCTCTATTTCGATCACACATTCTACAGCTGAGAAATACAACCTCTTAAATTCATATTTAGACTAAAAAAATAAAAGACATTGACCCAGATCACTGATACAAAAAGACTAAAGAGCCATGCGAACACATTCACCTTGTGTGTTTTTATACTTATTCTGGCAGCGCTGTAGGAAAAGAGGTTTATATTCAGAAGAAAAGCAAAGAAGCATATTCTCAATAGCAGAACAATGAGATTGTGGAGAAATCCCATATCAAGGGACACAACAATACATAAAAAAACAATACATAGAGACAAAATCGTTAAATGAGTCTTTACAATATATGTTTCCACTGCTGGACAAAATGGAAGAGCTGAATTCTACATGTGGATTAGTGTGTCTGCTTTTAACAAAGTTTTTGGGCAGCCTGAAACTCAAAGCTTTTAAATGTCAAAGCAATTTGTAATTGCAACACTTTAAGGCAATTTGTACCAGATGTTTTTTTTTTCCGCCCCTCGCAATTTCATATACAGTATAGAAACATATCTATCCATGCAGATTATATAAGACATGCAGGAATTCATGATTCAGCTTCCTGCTAAGCATAGATTATTTTATTACAACAACAACTGTTTTATTTCTTTCATACCACCTGGATTTGCCCTGCAATAACAATTTTTTGCTTTATTTTTCACAATTTTTGAATAATGTAGATCTATATTTAATGTAAAGGAGCATTCGCGAGACAATGCTGAGACAGTTTGTGTTATCGCTTATGTTATTGCAGCTATAAACAGTAAATCCATCATCAGTGTCTCTTTTTTACTTCCTCTATATAAGATTATGACAAAATAAAAGCAACTAAACACAATATGAAGAAACCAGAAAGAATTTTTCAAAGACTTTGCCATGAAAGACAGCTTACAGATAAATACATTTACATTCACCAGAAACCTTCACCCAGAGTGACTTACAGTTGAGCATTCAAGGGTTTTGCATGCTCAAGAGCCCTTGGCAGTTTGGTGGTTGCTGAGATTTTAACTTTTGACCCTCTGAGTCCAATGAGGAACCACTTCTTATACAAGCCACTGAGTCCCAGTACAAACCATTGACACTGGAGTATCCTTCCATAAATCTGAAATAAAGATCTTATAAGAAAACATATCAAGAATCATAAAATTTCTTGTTTAAACACGTTTTTTAATCTGTTCAATATTGGGCTTTGTTTCTGGTGGAACATCCACTGTACATGGCCTGTAAAATGCATTGTTACTACAGAATATTGATTTGATCATTGAACAGCACTGTATTATAAATAGTCTCTCATACACAACAATGTATAGTTGCTCACTCATTACTTGCCCATTCTCTTTGACTTTTCTGCAGCATGACCACTGCCATATTATAATTTTGCAACCTCTTTTTATACAACAAAGCACTTGGATTATAACGGCACTAGGATTTACCAGAACAAGATGCAGTTTATTCACCGTCTCAGTGCCTCATGTAAACATTCCTATTGGGCTTTGTTGTAATTACAACTGGCTTAACTTTGTATGTCTCAATCCCTCATGCATTAATGTCCTTGTTTGTATAAAGAATCAGCTCCTATAGATGTCAGAATGACAAAATACATTCATTAACTGTTGTTCAAAATGCTATTAAATAATTTTTTTTTTTTTTTTTTACATTTACATACTTCTATAAATAAAAAGTCCAGAGATATCAGGTATTCAAGGCGTCAAAAATATGAGGCAAAACAGGTGAAGTGTTGAAAAATCAAACACAATATAAAGACAGATGCCGGGACTCTAACAGACTATCATGTGAAGTGTGTGAGTCTATATTTGAGAACAGGGGTACTAAATAAGTCGCTTGGTGAATGAGAGCATTGCAGCATGTGGAATGTTGTGTCAGTGGCAGCCATGATTGAAGGTTGACTGTCTGAAGTATTTATACTCTACTGCTATCTACCCTTTTCTACATTCATACGTTCACAGATGTTCACAATTGGCTAGTATCAGTTGTGATTAACAATGTAGAAAAAGTATGCCATTCCTTACATCTGGCCAGATTTGTTTTCTTGGACCCCAGTCACTTTTGGCTGTGGCATCGTTTAGATTAGATCAGATCAGATTCGATTCGATTTGATTTAACATTGTCATTGTGCAAAGTACATTTACAGAGCCAATTAAATGCAATCTGCCTGATGGGAGAAGGGTGAATAGTCCACGTGAGTGGTATCTTTGATGCTGTTATGCCTCTTGCTCTTTGCAGACAGCATTTCTTTGCGGGGTTTATAATGGGGTTCATGTCACAACTTTTATGTCTGCATTGAAATTATGAATATTTATTAAATAGTGTGTTTTTGACACACTATAAACGAGCAACTATAATAAAATGAATGCTTATATCACATGTAATGTGATTTAACAGTTGATATAAGGACACATTCATAAATTTATCCTTATATGCTTATCCAGAATGAGAAAGCTAGATTCGAAAATGGCAAGAAAAAACTCCCTGAGACAACACAAACAGGAAACCTTGAAAGCAAACAGACATAACAGGGAACCATCCTAATCTGGGTGACACCGAATGTCCAAACACTACAGCATTATCATTGTTAAAGTCATCACCTTTTCACTGATGGAGACTTGAGTGCAAAACTGTTTGTGGCAATTGTAGTCCTAAGCTGCTGTAGCAAAACTGTTTTATTAACTGCAGTCCAAAGCCATTTTATATTTCCTAAGTGGTAACTAAGTCATGTCTTAAGTGTTTTTTCCCGGCTGTCCATGTGGAGCCATCATAAACAGAAGTGATTCGTGTTCAATTTATAAGAACTCCACACAGAAGTAGGGCATCAGGATGAGATCACTGTAGGGCATCAGGATCACTGCTGAGAAATCTCAAACTAATAGAAAAAGATTAGCTTGTCTTTCTTGCATATATACTTAACCACATATTGATAAGAACTCAAACAAAACGGTTACTGATCAGAAGGTCTGGGGTTCAAGTCCCAGTATCACCAAGATGCCACTCTTGGCCATTTGAGCAAGGCCCTAAATCCTCTGTCCTCTAGGGGCGCTGTATCATGTCTGATCCTGCACTCTGACCCCAGCTTCCTAACATCACTGGGATATGTGAAGAAAGAATTTCACGTGTGCTGTAATGTACACGTGACAAAAAAAAGCCATTTAAAAGTACAATGTTTAATAGCTGATTCTTTTCTGATCCAGTTTTTATGCTTATTTCATGTTATTTGAGGAAAATTCATAAGATATTATCAATGCTGTTGACTTCTACTCATCAATCAATCACTATGTGGTACAACCAGACTGTTATTTGTCACTATCTGTCAATCATCAAGTTTTTTTACATTTTGAATGTTATACAGAGAGGTGTGGAGTAAAGAGCCATGTGTGGCACAGGGAGTGGAGAAAAGAAATTTTAATGAAAGAGCAAGTACAATGGATCGGGACTGAACTGTTTTTTTTTTTGCCATTCTCTTTGGAGACTGCAAGAAGATACAAGTCCACACTGCTCTCTAGGTCTGCTCTTGTTTTTCTGCCTTTTGTCACGAGAACTGGCCTGAAACACAACTCCATAATTGAACAGCCGTATCACACTGAAGGAACACTTCACGCTGTATCTATACAATCTGCGATCCTCACAAAGATTTATCGATTTTTTTGCTTTTTCACACTTTTAATTGTCGTTCCAGTGTGTAGTGTGAAAGTTTGCACATCCGTAATGATAAAATATACCATAAACTAGAATAATGGTTGTTAGGGGTTACAGAAAGCCCACCATTATCACAAGTAACAAAAATGACAAAAAAAAAACTAAAGAAATAAAAAACAAGCAAGTAGATAATAACAGACAAAAGTGTGACTTTCTTAACAGTGAACCAGTAAACATTAAATATTCTCTAAAAACTTTAAAGCCATTGCCTTTAAATTCGTTCTTGTAGTGTCCCCTGAATACCTTTTATAGGATTCTCTCGTAATTATATATCATACTAGCTGAAAGTACCCGTGCTTCGCTACGGAAGGCAGAACGCTAAGCAATATGGCAATAAGCAGTAAGCACTGAGCAGGACTGGATGATCAGAGATCAGAACGTAACGTCAACAAATAACGTACTACCCCTTTGTAGTACCGATACAGGGCAAACTACTTTGAAAATAATTTTTATCATGCATCTAACATCTAATAAGAAACAATGTAGTAAGTTTCATTAGGATCCGTAATGTTATTTCGAAGAATTTACAATGCGTGAGAAATCGCGTTTTTCGCGAGTTAGCCGCGATCCAGGGAGAATTTTTCAAAACCCTTTCTTAGTGAGCACCTAAGACCCAAGAGGAAGGTCTGTTCCAAATTTCATTGCAATCCGTTAAGTGGTTTTTGAGATTTCGTGATGAGTGAGTGAGTCAGTCAGTGGTATTTGAGCTTTATATATATAGATATAATATATAATGGTACCACACATATCTGCCATAATACCTTCAGATGTCATACACAGGTTTCTTCAGGTTTGAAGCGTAAGAGAGTTCCGCAGATTTGTTTCTGATTGCATTGTATTATATTATAATCTATTTGCGCTCTCACCGCTGCGGCCCGGGTTCGATCCCCGGTCAGGGAACCAACCCCAGCCATTAGGGCTGCACAAGCCTTAGTGCCGGTCCCAAGCCCGGATAAATGGGGAGGGTTGCGTTAGGAAGGGCATCCAGCGTAAAAACTTGTGCCAAATCAAACATGCGGATGATCCACTGTGGCGACCCCTAATGGGAGAAGCCGAAAGAAAGAAAGAAATATTATAATCTATTTGCATCTTATACACTGAGTTATCAAAACCAAAAATCAAAAGTTTTGTAATGACATCTAAGGAAAAACAACTTCTTCCAGAAATACTGAAATTAGCAAATTTGCTAGGAAACTTTTCCTATTAAAAAAAAAATTGCATTTCTAACAATATTCTCTCCCAAGCAAGTTTTAGACTAATGGTATTCTTAGGTTATGTCCTAATAACCAGTCTCAAAATATATTTATTGATAAAGACTTTAAAGCTTTTTTGAGCTAAGCCAAATTCCATGACTGTTAAGATTCTACAAGATCATAAGCCTGTTGCTGCAAGTACAGTACTGCAATTTTCTGGGGGGCATCATTAGAGGAGCAAGAAAGACCAACAAATGCATAAAGAAGGCTGGATCTGTCCTAGGATGCCCCCTGGACAGTTTTGAGTTGGTTGTAGAAATGAGGACCCTAAACAAACTATTATCCTTCCCAAACAATAAATCGCAAAGGGGGACGACCTATTGGTCAAACAGCAGCGCACATTCAGTAACAGAGTCGTTCAGCATCAGCTGTAGCAAGGAACAGTGCAAGAGGTCATTTCTATCAAAAGCAAACATCCTGGACAAAAATTCATCACTGTGTCGCTGAGCCTGTTTCTAGAACAAGTTCACTGGATATCTGTTGCATTTTTATTCCTACTTTGCTGCTTATCCTTTATTCTATTCCTGTTATTGTTCAGCATTTATTTATTCATTATATTCTCTGTGGTTAATACCACTGCATTATCGGATGTATAGCTATGCATTTGTGTATATTATGTATATTTTATACAAAGTATTTAATAATTTATTTTCTATCTATCTATCTATCTATCTATCTATCTATCTATCTATCTATCTATCTATCTATCTATCTATCTGTCTGTCTGTCTGTCTGTCTGTCTGTCTGTCTGTCTGTCTGTCTGTCTGTCTGTCTGTCTGTCTAGTCTAGTCTAAGTGGAGCACTTGTGATAGACCCAGTCCTCTAGTCATCACAATTTAGCCCTCGTCAGACTCAATCAAATCCTTACACTTGCCCATTTTTCCTGCTTCTAACACGTCAACTTTGACAAAAATGTTCACTTGCTGCCTAATAAATATATCTACCCACTAACAGGCACCATGATGAAGAGATAATCACCGGTCATAATGTTATATTGTCCTATTGTTATGCCTAATCAATATATATATATATATATATATATATATAGCCAAAAGTATTCTATACTGTTACCACACATCTGAAGGTTCTCAATTCTACAGAACATCTTTAGATGGCGCTATAATAAAATTTTGCATTCACCTTAACTTGGAAACCCAAACCTGTTCCAGCATGGCTAGTGAGCTCCTTTAAGATCTGGTTGACATGGTTTGGAGAGGAAGATCTTGATTGGCCTGCTATAGAGCTCTGATCTCATCCCTACTGAACACCTTGAGGATGAATGTGAACACTGACTGCACCCCAGGTCTCCTCACCTACATCAACACCTGCCTTTCAGAACACCCTTGTGGCTGATGAACACAAATATCCATAAGCACACTACAAAATCTAGTAGAACATCCTCCCAGAAGAGTGGAGGGAATTATAAGAGCAAATTAGGACTAAATGTGGAATGCAATGCTCAAAAATCACATACCGTACTTATGACCAGGTGACCCAATACTTTTGGCAATATAGTGTATATGTGTGTGTTTGTGTGAATACACATATATTGTAAACTGCAAATGTAGAGGTTCATTGTACATAGAAATGAGCTTAAACTGTCCAGAGACCATCAGGTGACTATGTTGTGATCATGCAACAAATCGTGCAACGAGGCAAGATATCGCCAATGTGCAAGCTAATTATTTTGCCAAAAAGCTGAGCCCTCATTAAAAGCTTATTGTCTTTAGCCCAATAGAGATGTGCTTAAAATTGAGATGCTGTTACTAAGTTTTTTCTTTATGTTCGGAAGCATGTTTTCCTAAATTTAGAGTTAAATGGCAACGCAATCGCGACAGCGGTGGCACTGAAAGGTTCGGAAAAGTGCGCTGCTATTATGCTGAGGATCTGTGCTGCTTATAAAGTGACCCATCATGATGATTAAAGTTTGATAAAGCCACACGGAATCAATTACTATTCTCTTGAGGTTTGTTCCATCTAGATGACTCCTAACACTTAAAGTCGTTGGATCTTGGGTAGATAAAGTCAGAGAGGCTGGTGCTGAGGGACTGGATCTCCAGAGAAAACTGTACCCAGTCAGCGACTGAGAGCCTGTAATTATCCGGCCAGTCAAAATGCTGTCACAATCAATTCCATTAGCAATCAGGCACAAGGCACGCTGGAGCAATCCTGCTAAGGCATCTTCATTAAGGGAGGCGCAGATCGGGCTCACGCTCCGGGAGCCATCTTTACTAGCTCAACCAAAATAAGCGAGAGAAAAGGTGTCAGGGTTTTGACAGTGGAGGTGTGTTGATGCATGCAGGATCTTGTTTACATTCATGTCTGAGGCATTGGTTTGTGTCTGTAAGGATTATTTGCCTCTCTGCTTCTTTTCAGCACGTAGCTTCAGGTCATTTTTATTTTTTTTTTCTATCTTTTTTTTCCCAAGCTGCCCTGAATAGACCTTCTTGATATAATGGCTGTGCAGCATTCAGAGGCCAGACAGCATCCACATGTGTACTGCATTTCCACTGTGTGAAACAGCACTTAACAGCATGGCCTTAGCTACAGAGTGGAGTAATGCTGTTCCCTTGCCATTATGCAGCTGCCATTACGGCGTTTCTGTTCGTTTTAATGCAACATGTGGGAGTCAGAGGTAAGGCTTTTGACATTTACACCCAGACTGAAACATTTAGATCGGATTTTCATTTTCGTTTTAAATGAAATGCTCAGTGCGAAAGAAGAAAAAGGAGAGAACTGTGCAGGGAATGGGCATGCTGAGTCATCTTTATTTTAGAAACGTGACATTTTCAAACAAACTCGTTTTTTATAAGCCATGATAAATGCGTATTTGTTTCTGGCAAAACTTCTAGGTCTGAATAATAATAATAATAATAATATTCATTCATTCATTCATCTTCTCCCGCTTATCTGTAATTCGAGTTGCGGGGGCAGCAGTCTAAGCAGATTCCCTAGACACTTCTCCGTGTCTAGGGATCGGGCTGTCAAGGCCCCCGCCTTCGACTGCTGCCCGATCCTCTCAGCACCGGTCCCTTACAGTCCCTCCTGCAGGTGGTGAGCCCACAGGAAGGCGGCCCCACGTCGCTCCGACATCACGGTCCTTGATTTTATTTTTCTCGTAAGGGTCCCCTGGAGCATAGAGGGTTAAGGGCCTTGCTCAAGGGCCCAAGAGTGGCAGCTTGGCGATACCGGGGCTTGAACCCCAGACCCTCCGATCGATAACCCAGCACCTTAGCCGCTGGAGCCACCACTCCCCCATAATAATAATAATGTATATATATAACTAATTCACCCCATACAATCAGAGGCTTCTGAACTGAGCTCTGATAACAAGCTGGATGGTCCCTCTCCCCTCTATAGTGTGGAGACAGGTCTTCAAAGTTTTCCAAAAGAATTTTAAACTTTGATTCGTCTGACCACAAAACACTTCTCCACTTCGCCTGAGACCATTTTAAATAAGCTGTGGCCCAGAGAAGATAGCTGCATTGCTGGAGAATGTTCACATATGGCTTCTTTTTTTTGTGTGATAGACCTTTAACCTGCATTTGTGGGTGGTGTTTCTGAGCCCATGCCCATGTCATGAGATTTCCATGACAGAACCAGGTCTGTTTTTAATGCATTGCAACCTAAGGACCCAAAGATCACAAGCACCCAATACTGGTTATCACCTTTATCCCTTGCAAAGTTTTATGTTAAACATTAATCTGAAATTTATTGACACAATTCTTATTATTATTTTTGGATATTGTACCATTCAATTTTCTCTTCACTTGAACTATTAGGCCCAAACCTGTTCCAGCATGACAATGCCCCTATGCATGAAGCTTCATGAAGATATGCTTTACATGAGTTTGATTGGAAGGTCAGCTATAGGCCTGTTATAGAGTTCCGACCTCAACCTTACAGAAAACCTTTGGGATGAATGTGAATACAGACTGCACCCCAGACTTCCTCACCTCACCTACATCAGTACCTGACTTTACAAACACCCTTGTGGCTGAATAATCAAAACTTTGCACAAAATCTAATGGAACATCTTCCCAGAAGAGTGAAGGCTATTTACCAACAAATTGGGACTAAAAGTGGAATGGAATGTTCAGCTTATAACAATCTAATAGTCAAGGGTCCAGAAACGTTTGTCCATATAGAGTATTGTATTTCATATTAGGCCTGGCCGGCTGTGTCTAGTCTGTTTCTGAAGATGTTATGATGATATTTCTCATTTCTTGTGTTCAAGTATGTTGCGTCTCTTTTAGGAAACAAGCCAATGTCAGAGGTGATAACACTCCCAGATACAAGGGACATTACGCATTCTTCCTATTTATCTCCATTTTACTTTTTCCACTCCCTTCTTGTTTTTGAATCCTACATATCCCAGGCCTGTTCAATCGGTATATTTGATTTATTTCGCCCTTTCTGAATTTAAGACAATAAACTAATATCCATGTGCATCTCCAGGGTCTGCACTCATCATTGCTAAATTTCAAACATCTAACGAGACCCGGATGGCTCCCGATCAACTCTCAACTGAGTAAGAACAATAAGCTGGTGGGGCAACTTAAGGGTATTTTGTAGGGTATTTAAAGTGTTTATCACCAATCATGAACACAAATTCTTCTGCAATTCTGCAAGTAAAGAAACAGATGCTTATTAGCTTTCTTTCAGCAGCCGTTCCACCATCTGCATGCTAAAAGGAACATGGAGTAGAGGAATGAATGAATTATAAACATATGGTTTGGCTGGGTTATACACATGCTTTGCCAAAAACATCCCAAAATTTGGACATAATTATCTGCCCTCATTCATAAATAATAATAATAATACTTTTGCCTCAGTGCAGCCAATAGGCCAAAACAGAGAAAAATGGATGTAGTCTCAGACGAACCTATTACCACTTATTCTACATGTGTGATACTGATCATCCTTTCCACACACTGACAGTAATGGGTTTCCTTCTTTTTCGAAAAATCTCCTTTCTATCATTTTGACTTGTTCATTATCAGGCTTCATTTTCAACTGCGTTTAATTTATTTACTTGTGCATTTTATAGAAAAAAAAAAAAATAAATAAACAAGTACTGCAGGGGATTATCAGTGACATCCTGACTTCCATTTTCTTTTTAAATGAATTCAAATGAGAAAACAAAATTGAAAGACGAGGTAACGAGTCTGCCATTTAAAATACTGTGACATCAGGATGTTTTTATTTTTCATCCTCATGGCAAACAGTGCTGACATTTTCACCAAGTTGCCACATGCAAAAATGCAGAGGCAACATTACAGTCTGATAGAAGTGTCTGAGCTTAAATGCAAAGACGGCGAAAGCAAAAGGCTGTCAGATCTTCCGAATCAAATATAAGAGAGCTGTCTGAGCTTTCGAGTCGGATACAGAGGCGTCTAATTTCCCTCTGGTACTGTACACTCGGTCTGTTGGATATTAAACTATCATCGCCAGCACCATGTTAAACTCTTCATATTAAAATCTGGCTTCCATCCATTCACTCACTCTGCCATGGACAACAAAGGAATAATCTTCTTTAATATATTCTTCTTTTTTCCCCCATAAAACAGTCATGATTATGAGCTCTTTCTTCTGTTATAGGAAATCAGTTCAGGTTATTAGGTTGAAGTAAACTTAAACCTAGAACCTTAACCTCGAGCTTTACATGATACACAATAATGATATTGTTTCTTTCTTTTTTTTTTTGGATTTGTCACAGTGGAACGGTGAAAAAATACCAAATTTCAGATAACAACATGATGTTAGGTCTAACCTTCATGAGAGAATTGTAAGGATTGACATGTCATGACTGGAAGGATCCAAAATGCAGGATGCAGGAAATTATATAGTTAAACAAGGAACAAAACACAGTCCAAAAACAGTTCTGAAGCAGTGGAGAAAAATCCGAGTCCGAATAAACAGTCGTAGAACTGAGAGCATGCAGAAAGAGCAATGTAGAGAGAACCAAAATCCGACAAACAGAACAATAAAGGGCAGAGCAAAAACACCTTCGGGACCAGGAAGTAGTGCAGACGTAAAGGCAAGAATAATCTTAGGGCCTTGAAAAGCTGGTGAGATAATCTGATCCCGAGGTAATGCCTTTGGTGTCCTTAAATACCGGGTGGTGCGGGAATAACGCCAAGATGGTCGGCGTATAGAGAGAAAAAGATGAGGTAAAGTGACGAATCCAAGTGATTGGTTCAAATGCTTATGGCTTGTGGGTTAAAATTTCAACAGTTTACAGCTTTAGTTCCAATTCGCAATTAGTTCCTGTCATAAACTCTACAACTTTTCATGAATATTAACCATTAATATGTTATACCTTCACAGTATGGCTAGGATCAATTTGTATACATTTTCCCATTTAAGAATTCCCCACATAAAAACTTTTTTTTTAAATGATATAGCCATAAAGCTGACTGTTAACAAAGTCAGGTACTGATGAAGGTGAGGTGAGGAGACCTCGGGTGCACTCAGCGTTCACGTTCATCTCAGAGGTGTTTTAATAGGGTTCAGGTCTACAGAAGATCTCTATAGAAGGCTATTAATTCAGGTGTCCCTTGCGTCCATATAGTGCATCTAGAATGTTTTTGAATTTAGAACAGACCGTCTGACATTAAAAAAAGGTGATCAACACTTAACTGTCCTGCCAAGAAATCAGTTAAAGTAAACAACAAAATAGTTTTACGAATTTAATACAAAAAGTAAAACTTGTATATTATATAGATTCATCACACACAGACTGATATATTTCAAGTGTTTATTTCTTATAATTTTGACGATTATGGCTTACAGCTAATGAAAACCCAAAATTCAGTATCTCAGAAATTCATTGGCTACAACTAGAAGCTAAAAGCTACAGCTACAGCTACAAGCCACTCCTGAACCAGAGACAATGTCAGAGGTGTCTTACCTTCAGATGAAAGAAAATTTAGCATTTTATTTGGAAATCAAGGTCCCAGAATCTGGAGGAAGAAAGGAGAGGCACAGAACCCTAGTTGCTTGTCAGTGGTGGTTTGGGGAGTCGTGTCATCTGCTGGTGTTGGTCCACTGTGTTTTATCAGGTCCAAGGTCCTCACAGCCGTCTACCAGGAAGTTTTAGAACACTTCCTGCTTCCATCTGCTGACCAGCTTTATGGAGATGCTGATTAAAATTTTTAACAGGACTTGCCACCTGCGCACACTACCAAAAGCACTAATACCTGGTTTAAAGACCATGGTATTCATGTGCTTGATTGGCCAGCAAACTCGCCCGACCTAAACCCTATGGAGAATGTATTGTAAAGAGGAAGATATGAGACACCACGTAGAAGAGCTGAAGACCACTATCAGAGCATAACAAGTCAGCAGCATCACAGACCGATCGCCTCCATGCAAAAGGAAGCCCCGATATATATATACATACTGTATATATATAAAACTCTAATTCCAAAAAAAAAAGGATTACACACTTGTGTAAAATGTACATAAAAGCAGAATTTCATAAACCCATATTTTATTCACAATAGAACATAGAAAACATATCGAATGTTTAAACTGAGGAAAGCTATTACAATAGCATGTTTTTGTAGTAGAAAAATCGGACCTGGCCTGCTTGCACTCGACACCTTTCACCATTTAAAAACATTTGGCGAATCATTAAATAAAAAATACAACAAAGAACACAAAGAACTGTTGAGCAGCTAGAATCCTGTATCAGACACACATGGGACTACATTACTCTCCAAAACTTCACTGCTCTCCTCAGTTTATAGATGTATACGGACAGAAGACGTGATGCTACACAGCGGAAAACATGGCCCTGTCCCAACTTTTTTAGACCTGTTGCAGCCATCAAATTTAAAATGACCTTGTTTTTTTGCTTAAAATTGTATATATTCTCAGTTTAAACTTTTTTTATATATATATATATGTTTGTGAATAGAATCTGGATGTATGAGATTTGAAAACCATTACATTTTGCACAGCATCCCAACTTATTTTGGAATTGAAATAGCAGAGATCGTAAATGAATCTGGCGAGAGTATGCACTTAAATCACTGTGTTTTTGCTGATCTGTCAGGGAAGCTAGTATGAAGCTTAAAATGTCAAACAAACAACTGATTTTCGCACCGATTTATAACATTTCCCATTTATTAATACACTAACACTAAGAAATAATACACAAACTAACAGAGACTTGCAAGTGTGAGCTTGCAGTAACCATGGACCAAACCTGAAGGCTCAAGTCAAAGTCTTTCATGCATACATGCATGCAGAGATATAAATCCACAGGGCTACATCTATATCGTAATCAGAGGAATCGTGGCGTGTGCCTCAGGGTCAAAGTGCTTGGTTTTAGCCCTGTGCAGGAAGAGATGGAGACTGAGATGTGTCTGAGGTGCCCTATAGGGAGACACATTTTCAATCTTTGCTCTCCCTCACAGCCAGAAAAGGGACAATGCTCAGTCTGAAATTGAATTATGCTCCAGCTCCAGCCCGTCTCCTGCACTGTAACTCACATTAGGATGGCATTTGGCCTTGATAATGCTTTATGCTAGATGAGAAACCTTTTCTAGAAGGAGGAAGATGCGGAACATCTGAGGTCATGGATTCCTAGTGCACAACAGGACCCAGGCTATGGGATTCTTACAATAAGCAGACTATTGCTATTGTTTCTAGGTGTTCATAGATGATGTGATTATATAATGGAACAAGCCACTATCCATAGTTTTTCCAGATTTTCTAATAAAGTGCATAGTAATGTATTTTTTTTTTTCTACCACAGCATATTTGTCTTTTATATTTATTAAACAATAGCACATTGAACTTGCTATTTAATTGCATTTACTTTCAATGTTGTGAAATCTCAAGTTCTCTTCGCCTTATTCCAGTGGTTTACAGTAAAGAAGTAAATGTAATTCATTATGGCATTTAGGTGGGTTTTTCCCATATCTGTACTTTACTGACGTTTTTCCATTCGGCGAGATTTTTACTTTAACTTCACTTCATTTCAAAGATAAATCTCTGCACTTTTTACTCAACTACATTTTGTGGAATCAGTCGTTCCTTTTTTATTTATGAGGATAAAAACTTAACTGGTCAAAAGCGCAGCAACCACCGAGGTCGAACGAGCGCTCTGTATTGAACTTGTTTTGATTGGCGCATGGTATATCTACTTATCACCAACATACAGTTCAGCATCAGTTCAACAGCAAGCAGAACATTCAGAGAGGAATCAGTGATGGAAGAAACTCCTGCCTCGAACTCACCATTACACCCGTGACCTTATTTGTGCAAAGTAGTTGAAAAGAAGGTTTTGGGCTCATGATAATTTGAATAGATATCAATCAGTGTTTTATATCATAGATATCAATCACTCAAATATATCATTCTATTAATAGATTGTTGTGTTAAAAGTAACATTAAAGTATTTTCACATAAACTGAGTTGAATAAGCAAAGAGTCTTGTGATCGAAATAATTATTGGACATTATAGCCATAATAAATCATAGTACTTTGGATACTTAAGTACATGTGAAAACAACCATTTTTGTAGTTTTATTCAAGTGAAAGTTTAAAGGGACAATATTACTTAAGTAATATTTTACCTAGTGCATCTCTACTTTTTTCTACATGGTTTGTGTACTTCATCCACAACTGCCTTATTCCTTCTGGTAATGTTACCTGAACTTGCAATATGTACCTCTCGACTGCTTCAAATTTCTCATACTGGAGACTCCTTCCATAAATGCTACACAATTAGTTTAAGCTTCTGAGAAAAAAAGTTCTTACCATAGCCTTAATAATAGATTGAATAAGCACTTGTGATTGGATCAGTTCAGCTCAAATTTGTAAACCTCTCAAAAAGTGTATTTTCAGCAAAACTCAGCTATTTGCTACCATCCCCCGTGTCTCTATAAGAAACCTCTGGGATCATGAATAAGACTAAGTATATTAAGTATTGGCTTTATTCTGCAATGCAATCACTGATTTTAATTAAAAGCAAAGAACGTGCATCGAGGCGTGCAGTGTCTCGGTCTGCCGAGAAGCCATTAAAAAAAAAAAACCCTAATGGAATGCATTATTTTCTTCATTTGCAAGATACTTCAATGGAGAAACGGCCAAAGTGGAATGAGCGGCTTTGAGTCAACTAGTGTCTGTGCTAAACTAATCCAAGAGTGGTGTGAGCTGAATACACACACCGCAATAACACAGGGGCGAACTCGCCACCTCTCCATTTGATTTCCCAAGAAATGAAAGAAATGGAAGGGGGAAAAAAAAAAAAAAAAAAAAAAAAAACACTTCTAAATTATACCACAGCTGGCATCTCAGAGGATCGCCAGCCCCGTGCTGTGTTTATTGTGATTCAGTGATTGTTTGGTATAAAAAAAGTGCCAGAGGGGTAAACAGAGTCATAGTGCGTAGGCTACTCATCTCCAGGCCCTTGCAAATACATGCTGCATGTCCCTGAGAACCCGGCTCTTTGCTTGCACATATGTCAAAACATATTAATATTCTTAAAAAAAAAAAACAATATCTCAATATCTTTTCCATTGTATTAAAAGAAACCACTGTAACTAAAACACAATGAGTCAGAGGTCATGCTCATTGTTATGTTCTGCCAGGGTCCAAGCTTCTTTTTTTTTTTCTTTATACCACCAAATTTCCAGTTGAGGAGGTGGAATAACTGAAATCTTCTCCGAACATAAGTGCATTTTATACATTCTAATGCACTCCTGAGGTATTAATGCGTCTGCCAACCTGACATGTCTCATCACTTTCGAATCCATTTCTCATGTGTGGAAGGAGATTGCAATGAAACTTGAGCCAGTTGCTTATTTTGAAAGCTATCGTGCCGTCTTACCTCCGAGAAATTAGACTTTAAGCATCATGCTCAAATTTTGTAGAAGCTATAAGTAGTAATAGCATGTACTAGGGGAAAAAAAATAAAGCTGATCTTGTTTTCACACTTTTCGTACTTGGACCTGACAAACCAGCAAACCACAAAATAGCCACAATTTCAGTCACAGTAACAAGAACGACAACGTTTGAATTGATTTTTTCGAAACGGCAGTACATGCAAATCAATTGTCTTACTTTAATAGGACAAAATGGCTGAAGCGACCCTTGGATCCTGTCGTGCTTGTGCTTCGACGTTTCTTTATTCACAACTTCAATTCCTGCTTGCGATTAGTTTCCACTTTCTGTTCAAGGTTTCATCAACAAATGGTTTTTATTTTCTCCAATCAAATATGATCTCTTATTGAAAGTATATAAAGATATATAGGAAGCTTGAAAGGAAGGAGCTGAGATTGTACATACCAGAATTAGTTTTACTAGATTGCTCTAAAGGCCACACCAGCAGTAGAAGTTGCTACATAAAACACAAACTACGAGCGACTTGAGCAACTTACATTTATGACAGATGCCCATATCCAAAGCGACTTAAATCGACTGAGCATTTGAGGGTTAAGGGCCTTATTCAGAGATCCAGTAGTAGTAGCTTGGTGGTGCTGGGATTTGAACTCATGATCTTCTAATCATTACATTACATAATCGCATATACATTTATGGCAGTCGCTCTTATCCAAAGGCGACTTGCAGTTATCTCATTTATACAACTGGGCAGCTATAGGCAGATAAGGGCCTTACTCAGGGGCCAAGTAGAGGTCGCTTGGTGTGGCTGGGATTTGAACTCACGATGGTCAGATCTAATGCCTTAACCACTAAGCTACCACCTTCCACCACTTGTCACTATATAGTGTTACTGAAAGGGTTTAGCTGACCTTAGGAACCCTTTACTGTCAGATCTCAGTAAGTTGTAAACTCCATTTCGCAGCAACCACTGCAGCCTCCTAATAGGGTCACTGTGAACTCCCAGACCATGTAAACATTCTCCTTCTTCAACTCAATTGAACACAGGTGTGCTCAATCGCAACCTCACACACATAATGTGAAAGAGACATTCATTCACATGGTTACTGTGCATTCTCGCTCATTCGGACTGGCTCCTTTGACATTACAATTCTTGTGTTTCATGATTTTTATCCCTTTGCAGAGTTGTTTTTTTTTTGCCCCTTTAAAAAGGTCTAAACCTGCTCTTCCCCTGTGAATCTGTTTGCACATTACCTGACATTTGACTATTTTTTACTTCTTTTTTGCCACATCATATTAGATTATATTGCTTGGTTAAACAAAACATTTCTTTTACTGCACTTTTATTCGCCCATGCATTTACTGACATTTACTACACTTACATTTGAAAGAGTCATGTTTAGAAGTATTGCTCAGATAAACTTTCAGGTAGAACCCATGCTTATAAACGTGGGTGAATTTCATTCACATTCATATAAACTACTCAAATGATGCACTCATTATTCACTTATATAAAGGAAAAAAAGTCCAACATTGCAAAATATTCAGTTCAATTCATTTTTATTTAAATAGCACTTTTAACAATGAACATTGTCTCAAAGCAGCTTTTTAAAGAGGTTATAAAGTTGTATAAAAATTTTTAGAACTTTATATACAGTACATTCCTATGTTATAGTGCCTATAGGTTTGTTCCTTATAATTGTAAGATTATCCCTAATGAGTGAGCCAGTGGTGAATGTGGAAAGGAAAAACTCCCTGAGATGGCATGAGGAAGAAACCTTGAGAGATGTTCAAACTAGGGCTTGCCATGTAATATATTAGAAGAGAACAAATAAGTGGTGACCTTCCTCATTAAAGGTCATTGAAAAGCTGTTTTAGACATTTAACTCTATTGTATATTAAATTGAATTGTATTTTATGGTACCAATCATCACGAACTAGAACTTTGGAAATATATCATTTGAATTATTTAAGTAGATTGCAGAGTCATGTTTTCTATATTTATTTTTATTTATTTATTTTTTTAAATAATAAAATTTCAATTGAGAGGAACCGTCAATATAATGTTTTTGGCCCACGGATCGCAATCAATTTCATTTTTGGCCTTTCATAAGTAAAATACTAGGCAGATTTGTTACAGAAAAAAGAGTTGATATTGTTTCATTTAAATAATGATGAGCTTCAAACAGTTTATGAGTAGTTAAAAAATGTTGAGAACCCAGACATACTGAAATTTATATCAAACTTCTGGATCATTCGCATGATTTCGCCTTTGTGAACAAGGAGACTATATTCATTTTGCACTGCTACGTTTATTTTACATTTCGGAAATGCATAGAACATTCGAACACTGTGGAAAAAAATTCATCATTCGGGTTGCCATGAGCGAGGAGCAGATTTTCAAATCTAGTAGTAAGCACAAAGACGAATGTACAGCAAATGTTTGACCATAGCTCAACAAAGTGTATGTTTAAAACCTTAGAAATAACTTATACTGAGGTAAAAAAAATACTGCTAAAGTACATTTATCTTACTTTATCCCACACTCTCAATCCATTTTTCTATTCTGTTTATCCTACAGAGGGTCCCACAGGGGAGCCTGGAGAATATCCTACAGAACTCAGCAGACAATGCCAATCAACCAACAATGTATGTCTTTAGACCAGGTGGAGGAAACCAGAGTTCCCAGAGGAAACCCCTGAAGCATGAGAAGAAGATGCATTCACCACACACACAAACACAGGGCGAAAAACGAAACCTCAGACCTGAAGGTGCGAGGCAAACATGCTATCTCACTTCCTCAATCTGATCTAACTTTATCTGAACTCAGTCTCTAATAAACCCTTAAGATGCCACTCTTGTACTAAATAGTGACTTTTTTTTTTTTTTACATCTTTTTCACTCTCATTTCTCACACTCCAGCTAATCTGAGGACCCCAGGCAGAAGATTCTCAGTCTGTTTGGCTCTGTAATGGTTCGAAGCTGTAACTGACTGAGTGAATGGGATAAATAAGTGCATTTGTGAATCTGAGGTTTGTTATACAAAACTGATTAGTTACTGATTAGAAGGACGGGGGTTCAAGTCCCAGTATTGCCAAGCTGCCACTCTTGGGCCCTTGAGCAAGGCCCTCAACCTTTTGTGCTCTGGGGTCTCTAACCCCATCTTCCTAACATCACTGGGATATGCGAAGAAAGAACTTCACTGTGCTGTAATGTGCCCTTTTAAACTGATCAAACCTAATAATCCAGAAGTTTAACAATTTCCGTTTCAGCCCTTTCAGTGGCTCTTTCTCTATACTGAGCAAGAATAACACGTCCAACTCATCTCACCTCAGAATCTAAATCATTCGATGCGAAGCCCGGTTGTAATTACTTTGCTGCTTTTACCTCAGCTTATTTTTAATGTAGTGCATGGCCTTAGGTGGCTAAGTTGCAAACAGTTTAATTAGTTTGTATGGCGTGATGTGCTGCTGGATCCTGACGCTTCAGGAAAAAGGGAGTGTATAAAATAATTATCGATCGCCAACACGCTGTACGGTTTAAACAGACCGAGAGGTAGTATTCGGACTAGAGAAAACTAAAGCGTGCAAAGGAAATGAGGAGTGAACAGAATTAAAAACAAACAATTATTTCCTCTAGTTGATGCAGATAACGCCCGGTGTAAAACACCAGGACTGAATTGGCAATAACCGTCATGGGTATTGTCTCGAATGTTTTCACCAGTGCTATGCTATTCCTTACAGTAAAAAAAAAAAATGTCTCTCTTTTCAAGGGAGAAATTGTCATTTTTTTTTCCCCCTTCTTCTCGACAAATTGGAGCGGGTAGCTACGAGGGAGGGTTTGTGTGTCATTTCAAGGGGCTTCAACAAAGTAGTGAAATTTGGTGAAGGTTGTGAATTCTAGAGGCAGCCAGAGTTGATGTCTTCCAAGCAATGAGAAAGCCTAGATGGTGCACTTTTAACACACACACTTCACGCCTGTCTGCTTGTAAGACCTCTCGAGCTGAATTCGATCGATGCGATACAAACCCAGACAATCCTTCAACAAAAGGATGACGGATGAGGATGTAAACAAGTTTGCTCGTGTGTCGAAACATGGATTTGAGTTGTGGTATGTGTAATGAATAAGGCAGCGCAGCAACAAGGATTCAATCTGGTGCAGCCAGTCGTAGGGGGTTTCGAGAGGTGAGTCACCTCCTGAAGCTCGTCTGCAGTAATATGAGGTCGCATGACTCGGGTGGGAAACAAACCTACAGCTCTCATTATTCAAAGTCTGAGTTGTTTTCCAGCTTGTGCATTTTATCTTTCTGGAGATTTCTGCTGAGATGGCGCGATTTGACACACCGCACGCACACATCACTACAAACTCCCTGAATACAACTTACAGCCAATATGCAATTTGTGATTCCTCATAGTCCAGGTAAGGAATAAAACACGAATTTGGTGCGTTGTTACAGGAATATAATCATTGGCAGGTAAAGGGATGTGAATAAGCTCAATCTGAATCACAGTTACTGTTACAACCGCAAAGTTAATCACGTTCTTTCAGCAACACGTCCTGAGATGTTTTCTATAAAAAATACTAGGGCTGTAAATATTAGCACGCTAATAACACGTTAACGCACATTCATTTGACCTGCACTAGTTTTATGAACGCGCATTTCCATTTGACCATTATTGACCATAAATGATCAAACATCTCAAAGGTGTTTGATAAGGTTGAGGTCAGAGCTTGATACTAGGCCACTCAAGAACTTCCACTCCAACTCCATGTAAAGCATACTTCATGGAGCTGGCTTTGTGCCACTGCATCCTATACAAGTGAGTGTATCTGTCTACATCAGTAGTCAGTTTGGGCAAGAACCACATATGGCTGGAAAAGTCAGGTCCTCACCACATCCATAAACCTCATCCTTGGCCTTTTTTTTCCCTCCTGCCTGTTGTCTCCATTCTTAGCATTCTTCTACTGATATATCTCATATCCCTCCTCTGCATCTCTGACCAAACCATCTTAATCAGGCCTCTCTCATCTCGTCTCCAAAACATCATACTTGCGAGGACCTTCTAAAAAGCTCATTTCTAATCCTGTCCATCCTCGTCACTTCTGATGAAACTCTTCATCGAATAATCTTCAACTCTGCTACCTTCAGCTCCGCCTCCTGTCTTTTAGTCAAGAATGTCTATAAATTGTACTGTATATATTTAAATATATAACTTATAACTATAAATGTATATTCCTACAGTACTTCCTGATGCCATTCTTGCACTTCTTTCATAAACTCTTCTGAAATGAACTTCTCACATACAAAACAGAACCATATTAATATCTGTCATTTACAGTGTTGGGGGTAACGCGTTGCAAGTAACGTGCGTTACGTAATAATATTACTTTTCTGGAGTAACGAGTAAAGTAGCGCGTTACTTTATAAATTTACACACTAATATCTGAGTTACTTTTTTAAAAAAGTAATGCGAGTTACTTTTCAGTTCAATTATTTTGCATAAGAAAATTAATACTGAATTAAAATGAACGTAGTCACGTAGAATCGCGCACTCATACGTGCGAGCAGCGGGAACAGAAGCTGGTCAGAAGCGGAGATGGCAAACTAGGGATTACATTACTGCGATGGAAGTGTTCTTATTATTTTGAAATAGTCGAGGAAAAGGAGAAGGGAATAATGGTTAAGTGTAGATTACGTGTTGGTGAAAAGCTCTTGTCAACTGCAAAAAATACCACTTAAAAAAAAAAAAAACATCTGCATGCAAAGCACAGCACTACAGATGTGTGTGTGTGTGTGTGTGTGTGTGTGTGTGTGTGTGTGTGTGTGTGTGTATAATGTTGAATATATGGAAATGGAGACAGAAATATAGAAAACTTTTGCCGACTTTCCACCACTGCAGATCTATTGACTGCTCAGAATAAAAGTTTTCCGTGGGAGACACATGTACGATGCCATCGCAGCGGAGAGAGAGAGAGAGAGAGAGAGAGAGAGAGAGAGAGAGAGAGAGAGCAAATTCACAGCTCATTTGTTCTTTTTGGGAAGATAAACTGCCACGGTCACTGATAATAGCGAGAACTTTGTAAAAGCGTTCAGAATGTTTCAAGCTGATGATGAAGCAGAGAATGATGTAGACGAGGACGAGGTCATATTTACGGAATTGCACGAAGTTTTACGTGATGACAGCGAAAGGTATGTTCTCCCTCCACATCACCGGTGTGCAGCCCACACCCTTAACCTTATATACACGAACGATAGTTACATTACTGACGGCAAAGGCAGATTGAAAAGCAGTGTACAGAAGTGCGACTGGAAAGTGTTCAGCCTTGTGGTCAAAAGTTAGTCGATCATCTTATTGTTCTCTAAGAAGTTATTAAACATTTTAAATGTTTAAGACATGTATTTTGCCCTAATATAACTTATTTCTTAATGGCAATTATCTATATTACACCTGTTACACTTGTAAGGCGTGAAAGAGATACAAGTAACGCAAAAGTAACGCAAAAGTAATATAACGCATTACTTTCCATAAAAAGTAACTAAGTAACGTAATTAGTTACTTTTTTGGGGAGTAACTCAATATTATAATGCATTACTTTTAAAAGTAACGTTGCCCAACACTGGTCATTTATTAATTTTATTCTGTTTATGTGTGACATTCATGTTAGAAGCTGCTGTAGAATTTGTTACAACAGAAACAATAAAGTATTAGAGCAACCTGTACATTTGAATTACAACTGGAACATCTGTTAGACCTGCTGTTTTCTGTGATTCTGTGATCTACTTTTTAGATGCCATTATACTTTAACTGACTCTGTGCTAAAGGAGAATTCAGTACATTTACAACAGCCAAATCTCTAATAATTACCATTTATCCTCTCTATTTCTTGCAATTACTACTATTAAGTTGCATTAATCTGCTGCGCTTCCAGGTCACTCAAAAGATTTCAATGATTCAATGCTTCAGTGGTGTCCTTCCTGAGTCAATTCATCTCTTAGTATCATCATTGTGTCCCCATGTCTATTAAAAGAATCAATATTATAGAGAAACGCAGTATAACAGCAGTTCATCACAGAAATCTTATACAGTGAGAATGAATGTCAGTACTAAAGCAGGAAACCCAATGAACACAGTTCACCAAGTCTCTTTTCACTGTAGCCACAGCTGCACCTCCCACATACATCATCTTTAGCAGAAGCATCAATATTAACTTCATAAAATGACCGTGGGTTTTCAGTGCATTTTTTTATGTGCATTGATATTTTCCTGGGGGTTTAAAATGATGGCAAATTGTGTCTTTTTTATGCAAATTTCACAGGAAAGAAAACACAAAAATTTTAATTCTGCATGATGAAACGTTTTGACTGTAAATGTCCTTGTAAGTGTATCTGTGACCAAATATACTACTTCTTCTTTGTCAGCTATTTCAGAATAAAAGACAGCTATTGAATCTACATAAATATATATATAAGTTTGTTCAGTTTGCTACAGATGTGGCATGTGAGCTCTGACTAGTGCGCTCTCTGACCATCCAATCAAAGCACGTGAAAATGCAGACTTGTTTGGTCGACTTCTAGTGAGCCTTGGAGTAAGCAAGTCACAATCTGATTGGTTAAAAACTCCAACGTATACAGACAGACGAGAAAAAAGCTATGAAATGAGGTGAATAGACTATTAGGAATTATTTTATTATTTTATTAATGGACCCAGTGGCAGGCGGTCAGGGCCAGCAAAGCCTTCTCTGCTGACCTGAACACTATCAGAAGCACTGACCTACATTTACAACCTAAATTCTAATATTTGTTCCATGAAATTGTATTAATTTATTCCCAACAGTTTATTCTCTTCATTTCGTAGTGTTTCTCTTGGCTGCACTGCTTCCAGTACGTGTATGTTGATTTTTTTTTCCAATCAGATTTCAGCCTCTATGTGCTGCCATGTGAATCTAATCTGCCCAGGGCCTTCAAAGTCTGTACTGCTGGTCTTTTTACCATAGTCTCTATTACCAACGGGTCTGTTTCATTAACCAATCAGATTTCATATTCACCTCACAGGGCAGCTAGCTGGCGCAGAATAGCGTCAGCATTTTTCGGTCCTCTGATTGGTTGGTCAGAGGGAAACTGTTACCGCCAAGTTCGCCTGGCAAAACACATGTGTAGCTCTGCACACATTAATACATCTGAGTTAGACTTTTTTATACCTACGGAGGAAGAGAAATTGATTTGGTCTCGCACATACTTAAAAATACATTTTCCAGAAAAGCTAGACATCGTGAGGAGGTCGGCCAACCCCGAAGCTAGCTAGCTTGTCTCAGCCCGGGAAAGGGTTTGTTCACCACTTCCAGACCAGTGAATACGAGCGGTACCACTGGATTACAGCCTCTGAGGAGCGGTGCAGATTATGAGTCTGTATCTCTGGTGAGAAGGTTAGATTTTATTACAATTTTTATGTTTTTGTCATGTTATTAGACGTTATATTGCATTTTTGTATAGTTTTGATGGTTTCTATAATTGCGACGTGATAGTGGAGGTATTAAAAGGTGGATTAAGTCGGGTACGTCCCCACTGAAGGCCCAGGTACCAAATGCACGGCCCACCACTGCATAGACCAATATATATCAAAATGTAAGTCTGATAGAGTTTAGGGGAGCAGAGAAGGCTTTACTGGCCCTGATTGACTGCTAAAGCTGTGAGGTTTATTAATGGTTCAATAGTGCATGTATTAGATATTAACAGTAGAAACAAATTTGTTCAGAGAAAAAGAGGGTTTTTACTTACATACAAATAACAGCACAGTGAAATCTTTCCTTCACATCACCTAGCTTGTTAGAAAGAAGACAGAGCACAGGGTCAGTCATGATACATGGCCCCTGGAGTAAAAAAGGATTAGTCAAGGGCCTAAAAGTGGCAGCTTGCTGGCGACTCTGAGAAGTACCCCAAAGCTTTAATTATTGAACTACAACTTAATTAAATAACTTCAATCTGGCAGCGTGTGATTGATAAAATAAACATTTATTCACTGCAAAACATTTGATATATTGCAAGGCCATTACCTAAAATGCAAAGTTTTCTAAGCTGACATAACTAAAATGCCATCTGGGCACATTGCAGACAAAAAAACACAGTTTTCACAAAACATCTCTACATTCCTGCACTTCTCCTGAGGCTCATGATATACATTGTGCAGAAATGAGTGTGAGCGCAGCAAAGAGAACCAAGGCTTCAGGAGTGAGTTAAAGCCGACGCTGTGCCACCTTAGTGCTAACGAGGCTCAGAGCCGAGCCCTGGGAACACGCAGGGCCTCTTCCTACTTGTCTCCTTCTTCTTTTCTTTTTCTTCTTGTGGCTGTTGTAATCACTCACCCCCTCCGAAGAGCCACGATTCTCACTGCTGGCACTTTCACACGACAATTATCTCACTGCCTCCAACGCTTCCTTGGTAGAATGAATTATAATAAGAACTCTTCAATCAAACCCTAGAAGACAGCACGACCTCGCAACTTTTCCATTTTGTTCCCTTTTGCTGCGTCGACCAAGCCACCAGCAGGAGTTTTCATTTTGTGCTCCGAACATCAGGAAGCTGTGCACAAACCTACAGTAATAATTTCAGTAATTACAGCCATGAGAAAACACGTTTCCGACTTGGTGTTTTACATACAAACGTACTTCGAGCTGGGTATTTTTATTTATTTTTTTTTTTTTTTTCACAAAAATCTGCTAAAAAAGTTGGCCTACATTTTCCAATGTTGGTGCTCTGGATGGCCTCCCAGGTGGCAAACAGCAAGCTGACGGCTTTCTCAGCTCGGCATTTGAAGCTTTCTTCTCTGTTTCTCTGCCTAGAACTTTCCCCTGCTCATCTTATGTTTTAATACTGCATAATTTATTGAAAAAAAAAATGGGAAGGGTTTTCTTTTATATTTTATAATCAGAATTTTTCATGAACGCAAGATTGCGACTACAAGACATAAACATACATTGAATGATGATTATTAATGGTTTCATTTAAGCAATAGTAATCAAGTACTTATATTTTGGTGACACAAAAACAGAGGTGGGTGAATAATATAAACTAAAAGCAATATAATAAGGCATCTGCAGAAACTGTTATGAGGAAGGAGCTTCGTAGAGTAACAGAGGTGGATACAAATGCAAAGTATAGGAGCAAAACAAAACTAGGATAATGCCGGGCTGGTGCTTGGAATGGCACAGGTAACAAAAGATGAAATTTAAAATGTCCTTGGGTGTGCTCTGGTGGTCTGGAGGGGGATTTTCTAATGAGCCTATGACAAAAACAGTATTAACAAATATAATACGGATCTACATGTTATTTTGAGTGCAAGAATGTACAGATTGGAAACAGACAGACAGACAGACAGGCAGGCAGGCAGGCAGGCAGGCAGGCAGGCAGGCAGACAGATAGACAGATAGATAGATAGATAGATAGATAGATAGATAGATAGATAGATAGATAGATAGATAGATAGATAGATAGATAGATAGATAGATAGATAGATAGATAGATAGATAGAATCCAAATAAAGCATCTGGAACCTGGAGTATACAATAGGGAAAGTGCATTATTGCATTCAAGAGCAAAACTGAGCGGATATGAAAACCACCACAGACCATTAAAAATGCTAATTCTGTGTAAACAAGTTATTAAGTTTAATAACCACAGTCTGGAAGGAAAAAAAAAATGCATTTTTTTCACTACTAATATTGTTTTTAATTAGAAGATATTTGAGTATATTAGAATATGTGTAGTGAAAAACAATTTGGGTTTTACTACTAATATTTTAATAGACACTGAAACTCATTATACTATCGTTTGGTGATGTGCTAAAATTGAATACATAAAATTAGTACATTAAAATGTGGATATTTTGGCTTTTCTTGTTTTCAAGAAAGTCAGACTATTAGTAAGAAGTAAATGCTATTGTACAGATGTTCATTATTCAAATACAAACAAACTAATTATACTTATAATAATAACGATAATAATAACGATAAAAATAATTATTATTATCGTTATTATAATTATTATAATTATTATTATAATTATTATTATTATTATTATTATGATGATCTCATATACAGTCTGCTGAAACTCTTTCCCCAGGCAGGTGATAAAGACTGGTCAAACCAAGTACAGCCGAACTCCAGCATAGCTTTTTCCCATTAGCCAAAAACTATTTTAAAAACGCTCTCAGTTAACCCCAATCAATACTGGTCTTTTCTTTCTACACTAACTTTATTACTGTGTGCAATATCATACTCATGGACAATATTTTTCTTTATGAAATTGGACAATCACTGCACTAATGCCACTTTCTGTCATGGGCAATATGTACTGTTTACTATGCTCAGTCATTGAGTGTTAAGTGTAATCAGTTCATCAAGTGTAATGTTCATACTGGTCTATGTGCCAATTCTGTGTTAGTGACTATATGTTGGTATGTTGGTATGCTGGGAAGTGGTAGCACAGTGGGTAAGGCATTGGACTTTGGATCGGAAGGTCCAGCACCACCAATCTGCCCTTGAGCAAAACCCCCTAACCCGCAACAAATTGCGGTCAAAGTCCAGTACTGCCAGGAAGCTTGTATGCCATTTAAAAGTAAGTTTCCTGATATATAAATAAACGAAATATAAATGCAGTAGGTGAAGCCAACACATAGCGAAGGACTTGCTGAATTTCAATGTGATACGATGTTTCACTCCGACTGCAAGTGATCTTGCAAGAAAATGACCCTAATGATGGATATGAGTTGAGATGAGATCAGATAATGTTTGGGTTTTCCGACAGAATAAATTCCGTCTGCTGCCAAATTCAGGGTAAAATCTATCAGAGATGAAGGGAAATTCAAAGGAAATGTCAGAATGATCGATGATACGACCAAATCTGGTACATGGCTACAAAGTAATTGGTGTTATTAGGTATAATTATGTGGAAATAATAGTGAAAATATAAAAATGCCCAAGATATAATGTCTTCGACTGATTTGCATTTTGTAGCACGTTACCATTTTCTATTGTTTGATACCCTCTACTACTACACAAAACTAGAACTAAAACTTAGAACTACTGAACCTTATAGAACACCTTTGGAATAAATCTAAATGCTGACTGCACCCCAGGCCGCTTCACCTACATCAGTACCTTACTAATGCCATTGTGGATACTGAGCACAAATCTCCACAAAATCTAGTGGAAATTCTTCCCAGAAGAGTGGAGGATATTACTTGAAAGAACATATAAATCTTAAGGTCAGGTATCCGCAAACTTTTGTTGAATCTTAATAGCCAAACCTTAAAATGAAATATTTTGTTTTTTACATATAAAAAAATAGTAGCTTTTTATCTTCTTATTACAACGAGGATGAGCTGCAACTGGGATTGATTTTACAATTTGTTAAGCAAAATAATACCGAATTTAAATTTCCAATCTCATCAACAGGCCCTGCTTGTGCGACGTGAGTGCCGAGAACGTTCCTCCCCCAGATCCTCTGATTTCCACACAGATCTGGAATGAAGAATGAAGGAGGAGGATTAATGGAGGTGGCTAATGCTCAGAGGGCTCCTCTATCCTCCCAGCACTAATGAGAGAAGCAAGGCCACTGATTAAGCATGCCATCAGAGGTGGAAAGGAAGACTAGTCATGCTATTGTTGATTGCATAAATCCTCTTTCTTCTAAGGGGGCTGGAACTACTTGAAGTTGTTGAGACGGAGTTCAGTAAGTTCTCCAATGTTCTGCAGGTCACGCTCACCCGTATCTCTGGGAATCTGCCTCTTTTGTCTGTTTTCAGTGCAATTTAGACACTTGTTACAGCAGAAGAGCAGCACAGTCATGTCTTTCTAAACTAGAAAAACAAAACCATTTGGTGTAGGTGGGATGCTCAGAAAAGGAGAGGAAAGAAAATGAATCAAAGCAGAAACAAGGAGAGCTTTGTTTGGTGTTCAGTCAACACTCAGCATAGTATAATCTAGCAGCATAATTAAAACCTGAACATTGTGGACTTTTCCTTGTATCGTGTTGTTTTCAGAGATCACACATGTGTTAGAAGGGCTGGTTGATGCTCCCATGATGCCACACAAATAACTGTTCAGGACATTCAAAAGCTATCAAATGCTATTCAAGGACAATCAAATACTTAAATAGGACACTATTCATCATGGAAGATGATAAAGCCACATTTAAAATCTTTTTTTTCTTTCCATCTTTACTTTCATCACTCTATGTATCATCTATATTTCAACCACGGACTGTCTGTTTGTTCCTTTTTGTCTATGGCCCTCTTTCTTTCTTTCTTTCTTTCTTTCTTTCTTTCTTTCTTTCTTTCT